>CM022543.1:13212640-13712640 GCA_012273795.1 Dendrolimus punctatus
ACCAAAGGTGCTACGAATGCGCTGCTGCTCTCTTTAGGGAGCCTGGAACCTGGTCACTAATGCCGGAACACAACACAAGGTTGTTATGGCGACATACTCTAGACCAGGGGTGGTCGCCATCCAGTCGGGCAAGTGCCCTACCACCTGGCTGTGGGTTGTTTTGTCGCCTCTTACGACAGGCCGCCGAGCCGCAGGAAATTGTATTCTTTCTCCGTTCCTGCACGGATAAAAATACTGTTACATACCGACAAAGAAATGCCGCGGACTGGGTTTATTGCCTCTTCCGCATTCGGAATTCTTTTGGTTTACTTGGTATTTAAAATTTGCAATTAGACAATAGCCTATTGTTATTGTTTTCGACTTTGTTGGCCGTTCGCAGGAATAGATAACCAAGAGTGCAAGTTCTTTTTCTCGGAAACTCTAGTCTACGCGGTCTATTTTTTGTATATAGTTGGTATAAAACAATTCCAGAACGGAGGGGTGCGTAGTCAGTCGACGACTACGATATGATTAACACGTGTAGAACTTTCGATTAGCGACATAGTGACGGACATTGCGCGTGTTAAATTGCATTGAATCGTGCAGTGTGAACTGATTGCATCCAGTTTTATTTTGTACTTGTTTTATACGTGTATGTACAGTTCCAATAAACTCTATAGTAATTCCAACGGCATTTATTTTAATTCGAGTCCTGTAGCTCGTAACAATATTTAAATGAAACGTTCTTAATTTTTACTATTAATTTTTTCCGAATACATAAACTTATTACCTTATTAAGATGAATAAACATTTAGTAGTGTTTACCGTTGTTATGAATACAATTTTAGTACGTAGAGAAAAAAAACAAAAGTTAAAGATGAATTTGGATTAGATCATAGGTATCAAGGCGATCGAAAAAAGAAGATCCATAACACCTGACTCGAAGAACTTAGATTGGAAGATAAAGTTTTACAAAATATGCAAGATGTCCCAGTTGAAAATCTTGCCATTTTACGCTATTTTTGAGATTAGACGGATGATATGATCATGTTTGTACGTTTGTTGTATACACATATAATTATTATACCCTAGATTCTTCATGTAATAATGACTGATACTTCTCTGATCATATTTCTATGATAGTCTAATCAAGTCTATGTTCATAGAGCCTGGAGATGAAAAGACAAAGTATTAAACCTATAAAACGGTTGTCTGTTCTTCCCACGCAATATATTTGAATAAAGAAATCTTGCAAGAAGTATTTTTATTTAGTCTGCGAGACCGCAGGCCCCGCCTCCGCGGAAGAAATCGTTTTCCCGGCATTTTCCATTGGCTGCCGAGCGGGAAGGCGGGACGTTTCTTCAAGTCTTCCACGGACAACTTTTCATTTGCACACTGAAATATAGCTCAGATTAAAGCGCAACGTGGAACTTCGGCTTGTGGTTTGGACGAGACGGCATTTTTGTTGCCTCGCCTTACTTGCCCCGACTAAGTAATGCGCAATACATCACTCACTTAATAGCTTTCCTGATCAATATAGAACACAATATTGTGTATTATTATCTTCGTTCTTTATTTATGAAATAAATTGCTGATCGTTAGTCTGGCTTAAAAATGGCATTACTGATTTTGATGAAATATTGTGTGTGTGTTTGGTGGTTGGGTCTCGTGGGGTTTGGTGATGGTTTAGATTCAAAATTAGACCCGGTACATGGCAATACTATCGGGTTTAATTTTGAAGTAGAGTTTTGTTTCTTCAGAGCAAGGCAACGTCTGTCTAACCCACTAGGAAGTAATAAGTTCTTCTTCAAATTTGTCGGTATACGAGCAGAGCAAGAATACTAATTTCTGCGGCTGGGCTGCTTGTTGTAAGCGACAACAAAATAACAACCCACAGCAAGGCCACAAGTCTGCTAATACAATAGTGTCAGAATGGTCGGACTCTTTTTTATTGGGTTCGCGAAATGGTCAACTCAGCTTTACATATTTTTAAACGAATTTAGAAGGCACAGAGAAGATAGTTGGTGAATAGCCTTCTTGATGCGAACACAGCATGCATAAAAATAGACATTAATGTACATAATCTTTTCAGAAGAAAGAAGATAAATAATGAAGTTGTAACTTCTTATTATGCTCAACCGATGCATTGAAAATATCGAGCTCGTGGCAGATACAGATAGATAGGCAGTACAATGTCGGTACAGTGGTGAATGTTGACAGTACACAGTGCGACATGCTTGGAGAGCGAGTGTTTTACGGTTATGCAAACGGCATCCAGCTCGTGGTGGTTACTTGCGTCATAATAGAACCATAATAGCTGCTTCTGTATACAAGATCAACTTTTAATATAAATTTTAAAAAAGAAAACTTATCTCAAATGGTTCAAATACGGGTCAAAGGATGTCCATGTTTATAAGAATTAATAACAAAAGACAAAACCGACTTAAGCTAAAAAGCAAAATATATTTATATATCCAACTTCTTTCTACAACATCTTGAAGTAGGTGCGAATTAAAGCATAAAAAACTACAAAAAATAATTATTTTTGATTTTAAGTTTGTAATTGGTTTTGCGAGGCGCGTACTCGGGGAGGCCTACGTCCAGCAGTGGACTGAATTTGGTTGAAGATGATGATGATGAATTGGTTTTGTTTTTGCTAAAAAAAATATATTTTAATTGGAGACCACCTCGGCAGTATGAACAAGAAAAGATTGAAAATCGGCCCACTTTTAACGAGTAATCACGTAACATGCATATTTAATAAATAAGAAACTTGAATATGAGTCAAATATTGAAGACAAAAATGTATGTTATACCCAAAGAAAACAAATTCGTTTAAGTTGATTAGGGTCGATTGGTTAAGTAATTTGAAGGAATCAACCACATTTATTCCAAAAAACATAAACTGAAATCATTCAATGTCATTGAAACATCATGTCCTTTCCTTTTTTACACCATTAGCATCAGATAATTTTTTGCTGTTATTTTTTAATCCTCACAATTTATACTAATGTGGGTAGTTTTATAAGTGCTGCTGTCTTACATTTTTTGCCGGCATTGCTTGCTGGTGCAACCAGTTTATAACGCACGAGAAGCCAGTCTGGATGTTTCTCGTGTTCCATACAAAGACACAGTTAACGTTTCAATTATAATTCATTCAATTTATTATTAAACTCTAACAACATAGCCGATAGATAACCATGTGCCTTTTTGGTGTGTGTGCTATAAATCGAAGACCTAAAGCGCTACCCGAGGACTTGTTAGTGCCGTGCTCTCTGGGAGTTAACCTAGCTGCCCCATTCAAGGTAGACTCGTAGGTTAGTGTTGCTTACTATCCCATTAGTTGTTCTGCAGAATTTGGCATCAGGCCTCACTCCCGTAAATCCACTAAATAATATTACAGTCCACTTTAAACAAATTACTCGAACACGCAACCAGCTGTGCAGGATCCGTTTAGCATTGCACACTTATATTTATTTATCTGTAAGAAATTCAAATGTTTTTAATATTAATTAATTCCTTCAGAAATACATTTTTGAAGATCATATACATAAGTTAAAATTAAATCTACTTTCTATTCTATGTACACCGCTTCGCAACTTTTTGGAAAACATATAAAAAGAAGCTTCCCACCAATACGTTTAACAAATCCATAAATCTTTTATTTCATATTTATCAGTCTCAGGCTCTTTTTTAAGTAAAGAAATAAGTAAATATATTATAGAATTATTTTTCTAAGCATTTGTATGTGTAAGAAAACCTTCCTAAATTACTTTAGTAATTAATAGGTAGGTACACATAGGTTAGAAATTAGTGGGTGCCAAATTACAGTACGTAAAGACCATCATTATATGTCTACACAGATGGTGCGATAAAGGAGTGTGCTTCGTCATGTAATTATTGTTCTAGGTGTATTAAAAGCTATGCTAAGAAATTAGAAAATGAAGTCATTTAATTTAAATTACAATCAAATATTTTTACGCCCAATGAATGACATAATGTTCTGTAATTTATATATAATAATTCTGTAAATGGTTAGAGTTTTTGTACAATGCGTTTAAAATTTAAAAAAAAATCAAGGGGGCTAATCCCGACCAACAGACTCTGAAGAAACAAGTTTTAGAATGTTTACCTGTCTGTCTGTTAGAGCATCACGTGAATGTAAATATAAACGTGGAATTAGTGAACGTAAATGGATCAAACTCGACATACTGCTTGGCTTATAACCAGAGTTAACACTTAGAAAACACTTTTATCCCGATAAATGATATCATTTCCTTACAATAGAAGGATTAGCAAAATAGATGGCGCTGCAATCGCGGTTTTTCAATTCCCCAACAAGAACCTACGTTGTCATTACAACATGTCATTCCAACGTGGTAAGACCTGGCGGGACGGATCGGAAGTCATATGCTGGCCGGCATCCTACGGAGTATGGCACTGTACGGTGCTGCCGTGTGGAACAATGCACTCCACAGACTAAACTGAAGAGAGCTCAAAGAGTCCTGGCAGTGAAGTCCATCTGGGGTTAAAGTTGCGGTGCGACACCCTTGGCAGGTGATCCGCCCTAGAATCCCCAGGGGGTGCTTGCTAAGATGCAGCGCTCCCGGCAGGATGCTCGGGTGAGAGTCCAGGCACGAAAGTGCTTGGCCGAGACGCAAGTAATCAGCGCCCCTAAAACCGAGGCCATGATACAAGGCTGGCAAAGGGACTTAGAATATACAGACGCCGGCGTGGAGAGGGTGGAAGCCATCCGTCCCCAGCTATCTCGATGGATCACGCGGAAATGCGGGAATCTCCCTATAGGATGACGCAGACACTTACCGGCACGATAAGTATCTGCATCAGCTTGTAGTATGTTCGTCTTCCCCGCAATATCGCGAGTGCAGCGCGCTAGTTGAGTCGGCGTTTCATACGCTGAACTTCAGAGATTCGATTTCGAAGCAATTGTTGAACCGATTGACTCGCTGAGGAGCACGGTCGAGGCCTTGCTCCATGGCGACGATCACTTGAAGGCGGTTTCATTCTTTTGCGAGTTAGTTATGACCCAAAAGGAGAACGCCGAGAGAGAGAGGGAGAGGACTGCAACGGCGACCCGCAGACGCCGTCGTCAGACTGACTCCGGAGACATAGATAAGCTCAAAATCTTCTTCCATGATACCATAACAGGGGTTCGCCTGTAACGAGGGGGAGACAGCGCGGAATAATACTGTCGGTGAAGTGGTACACCTAGCCACCAGGGTGACCAAAATGGCGCATGGAGGCGACATGTTGTACTAACTACGTATATCAGATCCCATGTTGTTCCACTTCAAAAGCAGGTAAGGGGCGCAGGCTTAGGTTTAGTGAGGTAGTTGAGAGCACCTGTACCAGAGTCCTCATTAAAGTCTGTTGCGGCGCTTCTTGCTGTATTCGGCTGAATTTTACTTACATAATAACTTAATTTGTTTTTTTTACATATATAATAACAAAGAAACTAAGTGCATATAATATAAACAACTGCCCAGCATAGAGGTGAGTCGAAGTCAATCTGATTTGAAGTCATATAATAAACCACTCCCGGGAATTTTCCTGCGGGATTCCCAGGATAAAAAATATTACATATTTTATAACATTAAATTTGCTATCGAACAGTAAAAAACTCATATTGGAATTCGATTTTTATTAATCTAGTTGCTTTAAATTTTTAATCCTTAAGTGAAATGATCTGGCGTGAATCTTACATTCAAATTTTTGTCGCCACTGCATTGGTGAATTCATTTATAAGAGTTTCTCATTCAATTGCTAAATAATCTGTATACTATCATAAATATTCATAATAATGTCGTATTTAATTTTCGTAATTATGCAAAATCTAGAAACAAAACTGAAAATAACTACTAATTTACAATTAAGTTTGTCAAATTTTTGTACTCTATAATTTTGTTTTTTTTTATGGGAAGTAAATAAATAAATAAATAAAAATTAAAAAAAATACTAAACCGTTAAAGTCAATAGTTTTGTTTAGAAATTATCCGTTGAATAACGATTGTCTATCCCACAAAGCGGCAGATAAAGTTATTCCTCAGGAAGTCCAGTTACTCGTTGAATAAAGCCGATTGCAAAATTCTATGTTATATTATATGTCGAATTAAGCCTATCTGATTGTTTATCTGATGATTGTAAAATGGGTCCTTAGAAGCATGAAGAATATGGTTGCTGAATTGTCTTCTTAATGCAAACACAGCAAGCATAAAAATAAATAAATAATCAAATTACAATAGTATATTAGTGTGAAACTTCTTAATGTCAACTATGAAAGGTTAATAGCTATGTAAGTTAAGAAAACTTTGGTCTTCACCAGTTTCTTTTGTCTTCAGATTACGATACATATAAAACAACACTCCTAGTCCAAAATTGACAAGCGAACTCTTTCCGCGGTAAAGTAGTGACTTTCTTGCCCTTGATTAGCAAAAGTAAACTTTCTTAGGGGCGAGGGATTGGTCGGCGGACGCTTCCCGTCCCGCCTACTTATTTGACATTCGTTGCCCGAAAAAGTTTCAAATACTTCCCGATGTCGCGACTTTCCCCCACTTAAGAAGTTTGCCAAAACATTTGAATGTGTTATTGTTTTGTAATACCGGATTATTTGCATTGTAAACGACTTGTTTGCTGTTCGTGGTTTCGTTGCAAAAGTACTTTTGTTTAGTAAACATTTTGAGATATTTTTCTAAGGTTTTTTAAGTTCAAACTTTTTCGTTGTTCTTGCATAAAACCAAAGTCGCTTCCCGCGTCTGTCTGTTTGTCTGTATATCCGCAAACTCTTCCTTAACCACGCATCATACTTTTAAGCGGTTTTCACTATCAGTTGGATAATTTTTCAAGGAAGGATAGGATAGATAGATAGATAACACTTTAATGTGCATCATTACCGAAAAATTACGAAATAGTATTATTCTAATTCCTTTGTACACAACAAAGGGTTGTCTTATCGCTAAAAAGTGATATATATCAAAATCGCTGCCAAAAGCTTATGTTTTTGGCCGCGATATATAAAATCCTAATCATGTTTTATGTAGGTACCTAAAATAGAGCTACTTGCCAGATTTCGAGCTGCGGCGTTGCCTCGGTGAAAACTGTAGTTATTTATGAGACACTCTGGTTTTTTAATAGGAAAAACACCTAATAATATTTTCATTGACGTATACTTTCACCTCTAGCTACTAAATAACCTGATGGTAAATTACGGTACGTTCAAGGATGCAGTGCACTTACTTAGAATAGTTTTTCCTATTTAGACAGGACTTGAAGATACTTAAACTTATTTTTCGGGGAACATGGGAATTCTGATTATGTGTTTAATGTGTCAGCCTTTCGCATGAAGAACATAAAGGGGTAAAATATTAAAATGTAGAGTTCAAAATATCGGATTAATGTTAAAAGTCACTATATGTTATAACTGCACCTTCAGCACTCACCGCGACCGCTGCGGCCAACGAATCTCAAGTCGTTGAATTTTGCCACTTGGTTCTTCATCACTGCAGAGCTGTTCCTCAGCTCCGCACAGCAGTTCTCGTCGTTGCCAGCTCGAACAGTCACCAAGGTTCCGTCGCCTACGTCACCTAACGCCACAACTTTGAATGCTACTGGAAGCGTCTTGTTCGACCGCCAGTGCGGTGGTAAGACCGTACACACGAAGTGGGGACTTCCTGTCCTGACTAACTCGCCCGGGTGTTCGGACAAGAAATCCCCCAACGTCCGTTCAGCTAAGATGTCGGACGTCATCTTCGTGTAGGTCTCGTGGAGCAGCGTGGAGCTGGTGTCAGGCGACATGGCGCCGCTGCTGGCGCCTGTCAGGTGCATCCTCGACACCCGGCTGCGTTGTGTGCTGCACATAGAGTCTGAGGTGTTGAACTGCCGTCGCTACATATCACTGTCTCCGGCGGCTCACCGATTCTCACCGCAAATAACCACAATCACCACACATATTTATTATCATGTTAATTATACGGTTTTGTTACAGTAACAATGTTTCTAAGTCGGAGGCAGCGGGAGATGTGACAACTCGTTGCTAGGGAACGCTCGCGTGGCCACTTGACGCGGTGACGTCACAGGCGGCCTTGCCACACTTTTTTCCCCCGTGAATGAAAAGTTCGGCGACGGGTGAGCGAGGGACGCGAGGGGCCGATTTTTTCCGGCGTAGGGGTGGTTCCCCCGCACGTGGCGAAAAACTTTTCACTAGTTTCACTGACAGTAGCACTTTTTGCGATCCGCGTATTCACGCGGTGGCCGTACGCATTACCCTTTCGCTTTCGGTTAGAGTCACGGTGGCGGTGATTTATTTTGTTTAGTTTCGAATTAGTTTTTTGGTTCGTCTCGCGTGTTGTGTTTACGTTTTAGGGTAGTGTGTTGAGTTGTGTTGGATGCGTGCACCCGTGTGCGAGGTTGTGGGGCGACTCGTGGCGTGCGTGGGGCGACGTTCGCGCTCGGCTGCGGTGGCCGCTCGCGGTGGCTATTAATACGTGCCGTACGTCCGCGCCCGTCGACTTCGGACAAAGTTTCGCGGGCGAGTCGGTGCGGCTACGCGGCAGCGGCGGCGGGCGAGAGGCGGCGACGGCGCGGGCGCGGCGGGCGGCGGAGCGCACTTTGCGGTCAGGGTGGGTTGGGTTTAAAGCCGCCGAAGGATAAAACATACAAATAAACACGTGTTCGCGCCGGCGCGAGCGAGAGGTGCGGCGTGCACGGCGGTGCAAGTGGGACGGCACGGCGCTCTTGCGGCATTTAGCAGCCGCTGTGCATGCTGGCCGCCTGCTGCTGCGGCTCCCGCAACCGTGGCCAACGACAAGACCGCCGGTATCACCGCCGTCGTCACGTTGCTTTGAAAACGGGAATATGTTTCTATTTAGTTCTATTATTATCTGGTGAAGTGTTCAAATCATGTGAAACTATGCATTTTTTTTATCGTACCCCGAAAGATGTTTTCAACCAATTAGCTATTTCAGAACTTCACTATAAACGTTAAATTAAATACATTCACTTCTATACGACTTTAATGCCTAATATTGAATCGCGTTTATATACTAAGATATGCGTTTATATACCCGCGAATTCGTCCACGCTTTGCTTGAAATTCCCGCACGAAGTACCGCAGAATTTAAAAAAGAATGTAAGCTATCGTTTTAGTGAAAATTGTGTCAGAATCAGGTTTTTTTTTGCACCCGAACAACTACACACCACTCCCGGGAAAATTCCCGCGCGAGTCCTAGGATAACAATATTACACATTTTATTACACAAAATTTCCTTTCGATAAAAGATAAATAACATTGGAATTCGATTTTTTCAGTCTGACCATTTTAAATCATTCCCATAAAAATATCCGCGGGATTTACAGCATAAAAAGTGGCGCAGATTTTAAGTCTAAGAACCGCATTGAATTCGGCTTAGTAATTTTTGTTTGAATCCCGAACAAACAGACAAGAAACCTAAAAAAACTACATTGTGTTGTCTTTTTAAATAGCTTCAATGAACAGACACGGCATGTTTAGAATTTTATAATATTAAAGATAGATGAATGTCTACTAAAAGGTCTCATTAAAAAAAATTTTTAAAAGAGATTGATGGCTTGAGTGAAGGATTACACGAAGATTTATAGTGTGACAGAGGAGGAATACCATAAAACAAATGTGCAGAAACTATATAGATACTGTACTGACCTGAAACAATCAGGAAACAGTATAAAGAAAAAGATATTATTCAATCAATAATAATCTAACAATAGGTCTTAACTACAACGTACGTAATACAAGTCAGTAGTTTACCTCTTAATTACCCTACGAACTAAATCAAGTCTATGGTGTTGATACGCATCACTAAAGCTACTATACATATGGAGATGTATGTAGGGCTGGGATGCGATGGATCGAGTTAACGAAGCCTGTTAAGTGTTCGGGACGCCGTATCTCAAATCTGCTTACGGGGTAAGTCTAGGTTCAACGTTTTGGGGAGTCATTATGCTACCCAGGGAAGGGACCTTTGATTTTATACGGCTATTAAAAGGGACAGGATTTATGAGCCTCTAGTGTGCATGTCATTCATTTGAAAATGTATAAACATTTTATCCGTGCAGGAACGGAGAAAGAATACACTTTCCTGCGGCCGGAAGGCCTGTCGTAAGAGGTGACAAAACAACCCACAGCCAGGTGGTAGGGTATTGCTCGACTGGACGGCGACCACCCCTGGTCTAGATTATGCCGCCTAACAATTTTGTGTTATGTTCCGGCATTAGTGACCAGGTTTCAGTCTCCTTTAAGAGCGCGAGAGCGCATTTGTAATACCGTTGGTGTTGCAATGTCCATAGGCGATGGTAACCGCTTTCCATCAAGTGGGCTATCTGCCTGGCTGCTGAACTCCTGGAACAAAAAAAAAATATGTATAAAAGAAGGCTAAGTACGTCTCAGTGCACACACCATGAAGGGTTCCGCGAAGGCAACTAACGTACATTATTAAAAATCGTTAGATAAACACACACGTTGTATTTCCAAAAACTAAACAAGGTACTCTTGTGTTGTTAGTAATATAGAACGGAACACTCTGGGGTCGATTACAGACACCAGAGTCCATAGTAAAAACGGAAAATTTGTTTCCAAAATTTAAGATGCCAGGTATTGAATCCAGAGCCTCTCTAAAGGTAGTGAGGTAGGCCAAAAAAGGCTTTTCATTGTTTCACAAAAAAGAAATACATACATACATAACTTAACGCCAGGTCCCTGGCGGGGTAGGCACGAACAACAGAGCGCCATAGAGGCTTATTCCTCTTATCACACCTCACTTGCTTATTTGACATTCATAGTTCTTGTCAAAAAAAGAAATCATAAATAAAAATACAATAATAACCTATATCTCAAAACTATCTTTCGGACCAGTCTTGATTCAGAATTTTACACAATTTAAAAAATTGAACACATTTTATGTCTTTGGAAGAGAATATTTATTGACTTTAATAAAAAGAATCATTACGAAACATCTTTACAATTCTTTTAAAATCATACAAACAGTATCCAAAACTCTTAAACACCTAGAAAAAAAAACACTCCTCATTTATAGTTTGATGGTCTCTGTGGTGGAGCGAGTTAACCCGTTGCCGGCTTACCAAACTGCAACACACAGTCTCTGGGTTCGATTACTGGCATGGTGAATTTCGTAAACGATTTTTTCCCGTTGTTTACTATGGTCTGGGTGACTGAGATCGGCTCCAGACTAATTCGTTATATATTACCCATAACACAAGCGTAACTTGCTTGTTTTGGGGATCTGTATATCTCCAAATTAAGCAAGTTACGTCATGTGTGCATGTCAGCGGATTAAAAGAAAATGTGCTTGAGGACCACCTAGGGACCATTTAACTTTGAGTGTCTTCCGGAGTTCACTCCAAAACGTACAGACGTAGTGGTTTCAGAAAACTGACTACGATAATATGCACGGACAGAGAAACAAATATGTGGATGTGTGTTTATAGAGATACCAAGTTACCTAAATGGCTACAGAGTTCTAAAAAGTATTTCTAGGACAAAATTTAATAATGTGAATTAATAATGACGTTAAAGCATCGTAATTATAATAAAGCTATGCAGAAAGGTCGGTCCGCTGTGCAAATATTGATTGTAGCTCCCTTACAACACAAAATCAAACCTTTTATTTAAGTCCGAGCCACACAGAGGGCGCATTGTTTGCGAGGGCCGAGGGCTAAGGGCCCAGGGAGATAGTTCAACAACCCTTTCGCTGACCAGCGGATGAGATTCCGACACACGATTACAGAGTTTTCTTTACAGATTCTAAAGTCATTTAAATGTGTTTGCCGTGTACATTTTAATTTATTTATATCGATTTCATTTTCCTGTCGAATCTCCTCGAATACTGAAAAAAATAAACGTGATGTATAACTGACAGATGGATACGTGGAATGGACGAACAAAAGAACTATATAAAGATTTAACTATTTTTGAAATAGCAACAGAAAACTAAAAATTCATTATTTTCTAAAGTTTTCGCGACTGGTAGATTCACAATAAATAGAAATACCCTTTAACGGTTTTAAGCGCGGCATTTTATTTTCTTTGATTTTTATTTTTATTCGAAAATTTAAACGTTCAAATAAAAATCAAATTTAAATGCTGTGCTTAAAACCGTTAAAACGTAGTTCTAATTAACCAAAATATTTTGAAGTTGTATAATACAAAATAATCCTGAAGATTTAAATGCGAGTTTCTAGTAATCGTACATTACTGTCAAAGTAACACTAGACAATCGTTGGGAGCGATTAATCAGGGTATGTGTTGGGTACGGGCGTGAGCCGGGCGGCGGCCCACCAAGCATGGTAATTAGATTTAAGAACAACTGGCCACCGTCAGTGGGAGAATGGCCTGCATTAATTTGAGCTTCTCTAACGAGGGCGACGGACGGACCGACTGGAGCCTTGCACAAGGGGATGTGTCGAGTCGATATTGTACTAGAAGTAGTTTTTTAACAAAAACTCGGGTTATTTGTAAGTACAATAAAAATTAAAAACAATTTTGAAATAAGACTCAAGTTATAATAATAACAGCAAATAAACGTCCCACTTCTAGGCTGAAAAAATAAAGATTTTACTTGGTTGTTTTCTATTGTGACATCCTATAAAATTATAAGTTTGCTTTTGAGCGGCGCTTCGCACGCATTAATAAATATGTATGTCATGAAGTGAAGTGGGTATCGAAGTAGGTAGCATAATGGGTCGAAAGTAATTTATAATCAAAAGTACCTAGTAATAAATAGTTGTAACACCATCTAGCGAACGTGGAACTAAACATGAGAGTAATATAGTTTATATTAAAATTATCACTGTCATTCTCGTTATCATGACAATGTATTTTATATATTAGTGAATAGCAACGACGCGCTAAGCGCCAATGAAATGCAATCGGAGTGCATCTTTTTGTAATTCGTTTATCTCTTAGGAACAGTATTTTTTCTGGATGAATGGTGCTCTATGCAAAATAGTGTATGCAAAATGTCGTGACGATCTATGCCGTAGTTAAGACATGAAAAGTCACAAATAAATTCACATTCGTATGTATTGGTTAGGATGCGAATGTGGTTTTTTTGTTCTGTCGTCAAAAGGCAGTTAAGTATAATTTACACTATCGTCGATAATTAGTTAGCTAAGTGCAAAACAATAGTGGGAATAGTCGATGGAATCATATAAAACGTTTAAAAATACTCATTATTTGTTGTAAAAAGTAGAGTGATTTTTAAGACTTACTTAGATTACATACATACATAACTTCACGCCAGGTCCCTTGCGGGGTAGGCACGAACAACAGAGCGCCATTTAGGCTTATTCTTACACACCTCACTTGCTTCTTTGACATTCATAGTTCTTGTCATGCACGCTCGTCTGTTCTTAAGGCTCCTGACATCACCTTCTGCTAATACACGATCAATTTGATCATGGAAGGTGTGTCGTGGCCTTCCGCGACTTCTGCATCCATCCACTTTTGCATTGTATATCTGTTTAGTCATTCTTTTATCATACATTCTTTCCACATGCCCGAACCACCGGAGCATTCCTTTCCTTACCTTCACCTCTCTTTCAGACCAACTCTCTTTCTTACTTCGGTATTACGAACGCGGTCCGCGAGCGTCACTCCGCAGATTTTGCGCAGTGCTCGCATCTCGACCGCGTTTACTCTACTTTCATGCTCTCTATTCCATACCCAACTCTCGCTTCCATACGTGAGCGTAGGTACCAGCACCGCGTTGTGTATGGCAAGCTGGGCCTTCTGGCTGAGGTTCTTAGCGCCTAGAAGTTTACCTAACGCTCCATTCACACTATTTCCCAAATTTACTCTTCTTTCTATGTCAGCGGTGTACCTTCCATCCCTGTTAAAAGCACATCCGAGATATACAAACTCATTCACTTGTTCCAGCATAACATCATCGACCATAATCCTTGCATTCGTTCTGGTTGTTTCTCTTTCAAACACCATCATCTTTGTTTTCTTCGTATTCAAACGTAAGCCTCTCGCCTGACAGTCATCTTTCATAATTGTGACTAGTGTTTGCAGTTCTGATGGCGATTCGGCTAAAAGCACGGCATCATCTGCATAAAGCAAGCTGCTAACAACTAGATCACCCATCCGCACCCCAACATCCATCAATCTTAATCTCTGGAGACAATTGTCCAGATATAGGACAAACAGCAAAGCCGACAGCACGCAGCCCTGCCGGACGCCAATATTGACGTCAAACCAGGGCGACAGGCTGCCGTCCACCCGCACGCATGCCATACAGTCCTCTTAAGTGGAGTGTACAGCACGCAGCAAATGGCCATCAATCCCATATCCGGGCAATATGTCCCAGAGGTCCTTCCGCACAACCCTGTCAAATGCTTTCTCTAGATCCACAAATCCGCAGAAAACTTTCCGGCCCGTAGCCAGCTGCTTCTCCACGATATTGCGGAGCGAGAAAACTTGATCCATACATCCCCTTTCATTTCTGAAGCCTCCTTGTGCATCCCACAGTAATCCATCGGATACCACTCTCATTCTCCTTTCAACAATTTTCGCATACACTTTAGATGCTGTGCTGTTCAAACTGATGGCGCTGTAGCTGGCGCACTCCATACGTGACCCCTTGCCTTTATACAAGGGCACGATGACAGCGCGCCTCCAGTCGTTGGGAACCTTTCTCGTCCTCCAGCACAAGTTGCATAAGGACAGGAAAGCGTCCCGGACGCAGGTGCCACCATATTTGATCATCTCAGCAGACACACTATCGATTCCTGCTGCTTTTCCATTTTTCAGACTTCTTATCGACCATTCGATCTCTTCTAAAGTGATCTCGGATGCTGACTCCTCGAAGTCAGTCACAGACTCAGTCGTGGTGCCAGCATCCGGGATATTATCATACATTTCCCTAAAATATTCACTCCATCGCGCTAAAACCTCTTGTGGGTTAGCAAGAATGTCCCCTGCTTTAGATTTAATTCTTTCCATTCTGGAAGCTGACGAACATCCCCGAGACTTCTTAACCTCTCTCCAAAAGAGTTTGGTATTTGCCTCGAAGTTCTCCGTCAGCTTCTCTTCTTCTTTCAATTTTATTCTTTCACGCTTCTCTTTCACTAAAGCTTTAGCTTAGATTACTTTAACAAATAGTGTAAAAACATCAAATAAAAAATTTGAAAAAGTATAGCAGAAATTATAAACTCCATGACCGTCGTAGTTCTCCGTAGCCAAGCTGTGTCCAGCGTAGCAGTGGGCTACGCGTCCACTACGCTATGTTTATTGCAATCTGGCGGTTAAATGCCCGTCTGCTATCCCTGCTGATGCGGCCCTTTTGTTACATAGGATTTTAGTCTCTAAATATTCAAGTTATAGCCCTTTTAATTGGGCAATTTGAATGTCTAAAGAGGTAGGTAGTAGGTAGAGGCAGGTAGCATACACTGCCATATTGGTAACAAATTTTATATGGGATTTAAGAGGGTTATGTACTTATCAATAAATAAAATTAAAGATCGCCTAAAATAAATTGCTAGAAGCAATAAGGCCGCTCATTGTATAATAATTTCAAGTATTCTAAACACGCTTATTGTGTGTTTTTATTACGTTGGCGTAAAATAAAGAGTATTGTTTTTGTTCTGAAGTGTCTGTTTGTGATATCAAAGTAAATGCCATAGTTTAATTGGAAACTGCTATTTGTACAATGTCTAATCACTGTCTATTTTGCACGGCTCATGTGAATATAAAGTCCAAACCTTGCACGAACAAAGCAGCATGCATTACTGACTCCTTTGGCTTGCGATCCAAAGTGAGTCTTGACCTCTGAATTGAGAGTACGCGACTTTCCTCTGTCCTGCACATTGTCTTGTCAGTTTCCGTATTGAAGTTCGATCGGGTCAGAATCAACTTTATCTTTCCAGCGATACTTAGGATGGCCAACCAGTAGCCGACCGCTTGATTCCCGACTAACTGCTCGCCCCAAGTATGCTATTATTATTTTAAAATTGCGAGCATAAGATGCTGGGGTTTCATCTGCGTTTGTGTCAAAGATTTAGAATGTAGCCAAATGCGTCTTATTTAAAGTTTTAAAAATAACGTATATAAAGTATAATCACATTAGTTTATATACCTACACACTGTTACGTGTCAGCGACGTACGCACTTAGGATTGGAAGAAAAAATCTCGCATCTCAAACAACTTACAACATTCTTTACCACATCTGCGAGAAACGGCCTATCCCAGTAAGTTTATCCCAGATGAAGCCGCACCGTTACATATTTATAATAAAAGGTATTTTATAAACTGCATGACTAATTAATAATAAACTATTAATACTAATGGTGAGCGAATTAGAATGGAATTTTGGATAAATAAAATTTCTTCAACCCAATCACAGCTCAGATAAAAACTATAAAAACAGCTGCATTCGATCATATGACTATTTAAAAAGCAACCTCAAAACGACCTTTAAGAATAACGATGCAATTCTATTATAAAAATATTGCAATAATTTCCGTTCCTGCTTCACCACATTGGATGTATTTTTATTTTGCATCATAAAGAAAATGATATAAAAAATTAAACTATGCTCCTCCTGTTATCCCGCTTCTTACAAATCAAAATTCATTTATAATCTTTGGCAGGAAATAGTGATTATTGCTTCGAAGTGATCTATGCTTGCACTGCAGTTGCATCTTGAAATTTAAAAGTATTTTCCATTTCATAGATTAAAATTAAGAAGGCGGAAGGCACATTTTTCATGACTTTGGAAGGTACCTAGTATCTCGCCACCTTTTGACTTCATTCATTCATTAAAATAGATAACATCATCATCTAAACTGTTCAGTAGGGATTTAATCTTAAAATTAATGAGTAATATGTATTTTGCTATGAAATTTAAATATATTATATCACACACTACTACTATTGTGGAACAATTAAGTAACTTTAAACCAACAAAACAATAAATAAAATTATAAATAAATTACACTACAAACAAAAACTTAGTAATTAAATACTACTACTAACAACCAAGGTTGTAGTCCAGATCTCTGTCGTCGGGGAACGTTCCCAAAATGCAATTTTATTTTCAAAACGTATAAGGTTGTTTAAAAATAAACAATATTTGTAGAACACTGATTTTCTAGCAATTTAGTGATATATTTCGCGTTAGTCAAAGAAAATTTGTTATTTACTTGCTTACAGATTATTTCAAAACTTAAATATTCATGAATAATAGACACCGATCATATACAAATACAAATATCTCCCAAATCCATATGATAAAGAATATTTACAAGACCAAAAGCTGAAAACAAACTGACAAACAGAAAATTTAAAACGATTATATTAAATTTACAGCCAACAGGACATCCTGTGTGACGTGAATTTTAAATATATTTTATGCACAGACGCGTTTTCGTTATAGTTTAGACAATACGTAAGTAATACGAAAAGCAGATACACAATCTTGTGGTGTGGTGAATATATCTGTTTTTCAAACAAATCACAAAATTTTCTTGGAACCCGAGGAAATTGCTAACATTAAAAGTCAAATCTTTTTCCTCTTAGTTTTATGAGAGCTAGAAAGCATTAAGTTCTTTTGATGATCAATATCTAATAGTAATTTCAAAGATCTATAATTATTTTTGAATGATGTTTGGGTGTTAAGAAATAATGGATTAGTTTATAGTTACTTTTAATGGTGCAGCTCATCTAAATTAGAATTACTGATAGACTTTGCGATATCATAGGCATTGCTGAGGTTTTGCTCATTGTAGGATTGAGCGCAATGCAAGAGAGTTATTGAAGAAAGCAAAGGTATATTAGAATAGGCTCAGTAATACAATATGATATATAGCTTGAATACGAAGGCTTGTATTTTTCAAAGGCATCATGCTGTCTGAAAAAAATTAAATCTCACTACACTATACTATGTGAAAGTGACCCATTTAGGCAAGAGCTGGTTAGGCCCACTAGCGTAGCGAGGACGTTGATACTTCGAGTGCCTCAAAGGCCCATCACCCGAGGTTAACACTCCGCTTTTCATTTCGAATATGAGGAAAGTAAATAAAAACTTATTAGTTAAACGAACAACTACTCTGTAATGAAATCAATCCATGTATAAATCTGATTAAGTCATCTAATATATGTGACATAAATATGAAACGTCAAGTAAATTTCTTTTTCTGTGGCATTTATTGATGATAATAAAAATTTTCCTCACGTTTTTGTTTCTTAATAATGATTTAGTTAATAGTAAATTATAAGTAAAGAAATGATGTTACAATATTTTTTATTAGAATTTATGCCACGATTTAACAGTGGCTGTAAATTTGGGATTTGGGAATTTGGGACAGGTATCGTATGTATTAGTTATGGTTCGCATTGTTTTTAAATTTTCTGACAGCTGGGAAAATAGTTTCCCAATTACAAAAAGTACTATTTTCATCCCTGTGACCAGACAACTCCAAGCATACTTTCCGAATATGAGAAATGAAAAGTACTTTTTAGCAAGTATTATAATTATATATGTAGGTTATAAACGTCTCACTGCTGGGCCTGAGCCTCCCATTTTTAGAGTAGTGAACAGTATAGCCTTCACGCTTGCCTAAGGCAGCTTGTCGGGTTTGACACATCGGGTATTTTAATGTGCATGTTCAAGACGAAGTTTTTCTGTACCCTTAGTACGTGGTAATTGTAATTATATGCAAATGAAGTCAGAAACCGGTACATTCTAAACGCGATGTATAGCTCTAACCATATCTATATCATACACGCAGATCCTTTCATCATGAGCGCTCCATACCCGTAACCGTAGAGCAATTAAAATATTTGAACCGTACTGCGGGTTATAAAGAGAAACGAATCACCACTCTGAAGTCCCAACTGAACTTTTTAAACTTCCGCAAACATGTGAGGGCGTTCCTAAAATACAAGTTGTTGTCGAGTTTAGAATTGTTCCGCCGAAAAAAGAAACTTTAATTTTCTACATTTTAAAACAAAGTCTGCTTCACTCGTGAGGGGATAATGGCTTGGACGTGTACGCGAATGCCTTTTGTGTAAGGGTGTGTATTTAAAGCGCTGTCAACCCCCATAAATACATTATACGGTATATTATATTGCTTTGTCATATTTAAATACAAACAATTAAGGCGATGATCTGTTACAAACGCCGCAACTGTGTACGCCGAGACGCTGTACGCGACTAATTGCGAATGTGTCTAGGCCGTGGTCTATTTGGCCACATGTCGAACGCGAACGACGACGTAGTCCTTTTTTTTGTTCTCAGTTCCGGGGGATGTCACTAAGGGTATGTCGGACTCCCGGCTGTTGGTGCATGCACCGACCGCCAGACTACCCACTTAACCTTCCAGCGTCCCTCCACATCATAATGAGGCGCCACGGGACCGTAACTATGGGTATGACTGCCGTGACACCTCGATGCAAGCCGACAAGGAGGGGTGTCCCTGAGACTAGGACGCCCCACGGCACTGGGTGTACCTCGTCGCGAGGGTCTCCTGAGCTCCCTATCCCACTATGTTATAGGGAGGAGATGAACAAAGCGCCGCCTGTGAGCCCCTGTTCGCTGTCTGCGACAGGGGTCCGCTTGCTCGTTCTCCTCCCTTGTTCTTTCGGCAGCCTCCTTCTGGGACATAACGGCCTCGCAGAAAGACGTCACCGCTAGCCATTTCTTCTCGCTGTGTAGCATCTGGTCGACCACGCTGGACAGCGAGAGATCCCTACCGATGATTAACATCAGGTCATGTCGTTGGAGTCCCCAGGCGGCAGAGTCCTGCATGCACGCCATCTGATTGACGTCTGTAACTATAAAAACAACTTCATCTAATGTTTAGGCCTGTTTACAGATATTTGGCGACCGGGGAAAGGTTGCGTTCACTTGCATTTCAAACTTCTCATAAATATTTGTCAATTATAACCCAAGTGACATTGAAAACAATATGCGCTCCTCTCATGCCTATATATTTATCAAAAGTCACTAAAGGTAAACGGTACTATTTTAGCAATCAAAGAATCAAACAGATGTACGTACCACCAACACCAACCGTTAACTAGACAAAAATAATTAAACAACTACAAAATTACTTTCACACGTGGTAATAGCCCATTAGGAAACTTTTGTTTATTATTTTATTTAAAGTTCCTTTAATAAAAACTCAAGATCCGTTTATAGCGAGTATATAATGAATTCAATAAGCATCAGTACAATGTAAACAAACTTGATGGGATGTGCTTGCAAGTCAGTCGGCTGTAAAATGTGGTGAAATGAAAACACACTATCAAAGTCTTAGAGAGGTGAATGTTCATATTAGAAACGAATACGGGAATCTATTTGGATTTTCTTGGGAATTCTAATTTAAGGTGAAGCTTCATCTGAAGTCAGTCTTATAAGAGACTAGCAGTTGCTAGTCTCTTATAAGACTGACACTAATGGAATGTCTGCTAAGATTTCGAAGCGTTAGCCTGGTACAGTGATAGACTAACGATCTTGTAAGTTTAATGTTTTTTATGCAATCGC
Organism: Dendrolimus punctatus; assembly: GCA_012273795.1. Classification (NCBI taxonomy): domain Eukaryota; kingdom Metazoa; phylum Arthropoda; class Insecta; order Lepidoptera; family Lasiocampidae; genus Dendrolimus; species Dendrolimus punctatus. The sequence continues at coordinate 13,233,176 of CM022543.1, forward strand.
AAATGTCTATCTGCTTTTTTGTTCTTTTGTCACTGCTACACCCTTATTCATAATACTTACACGAGTTTTATCGACTCGTTAAAGACATGTAGAAAATTCATTATTTTTGCGATTGTGGTTTTTAGGCATATCTATATGGATGAAACTTTAAAGGCGGGTATATGCTAGAAAACAATGAAACAGCGAAATAGGTAACAAAAAACCTGCACAGGCACGTTGGTGGAATTAATTTTATTTCAAACTTCAATTTTTAAACTAACCTAACAAATATGTTTCACTATAAACTAAAACTATACGTTATAATCAAATCACATTTAATTTATTATAGATTTAAAGACCAAAACCCTGTTACCGCATAAAATTAAAAAACTTAAATGTAAGAGTTTTTTTTTACTCAGTGACATTTTTTATATTCGATTTACCGCTGTCTCTCTGTTTCCGCATCGCTTCTTTTCGCATCCAAATAATTCATTTAAATATTGTTACGAGTTGCGGGACTTGAATTAAATTGCAGTTAAAATTATTAGAGTTTATTAGAACTATACGAATTTCCTAGAATCAGCTTGTACTTCAAAATCCGTAACACCTGGCTAATGATTACAATACAACAATTGACCGTTCTCTAGAAACGTTTGCCAATAAATAAGTAAGCAAAAGAAGACGATCACAAAAGAATTACAATAGTTTCAATGTAATTAGTTCAAATGCCGGCGGGTAATAAATGTGCTTCAACAAATCTATACGTGGAATTTGTCTTTGTCGGCGTCTTGGTTGTAACAATATACTTATTCCTCATTCTGATCTGCATCACAGCTTTAAAATAAAGAAATTTCAGTGGGTGTGTGTGTGTAAAAAAGACGGGCCGGCCCGAAGAAGACCGCAGACACACAAAACACCCAAAAGTGAGATACACACAAATCACATGAAAAAAACCAGCAACTTGCAGTCCAAAGACTTATTTACGACTCAATATATTTTCAATAGTTTAAAGATATGTTATGTCTGCACATGCACATATCTTTTACATCGTAGGAAGTGGTTATATATACATCAAAAAGAGAGCTATCCCGTCTTTAGTAAACTCAACTGGGAACTAAGGGAAGGGACGATTCGAATAATTCCCTAAAGGAATCAAAGGGCTCGCTTGGGTGCCCACCGATAATAATTATTGCTTGGACCTCAGAGAATTTGCAGAGAAAGGAAACATCAGACAAATATCTAATTGGAATTTATAATTAGAGTTGTTAAACTCAACGCCGAATTATTAGCTTGGTTTTTGATTCGAAGTTTTTGGGGCTACTTGTTTTATATAACTTATTAGAATATCGAAATAATGTTTATGACTACCAATAACTTGTTCTAATTTATAATGTTATTGGATGTCTTTGTCAGAACAGAATTAAATATTTTGCTTCTTTTAGGGGATTGCCTAGAAGAGATTGCTTCAAGCGCTAAAGCCGCCCTTTGTTCACCATTCATTGTACCTAGTTTTTAAGAAAGTAGTTTTTATTTTTGTTGAACAACAATGTGTTTTCATTCCCTCATTAAATGAATCATTTAATTGCATAACTGAAAAAGATGCCTAATATATAACGTGTTGAACCTATATTACTGGGAAAGCTTAAAACAAAATAAACATTATATGATGAATTTGGAAGATAATGTTCCAGTGTGCAGTTTTATTTTCAAAGACGTTGGTCAAGTACGTGTTGTGTACATACACTGGAGGGTTTCCTATAGGTGACAATCGTCGACTGTTTTTGTCATTTCCATACGAAACCGAAAACAAAGAATCTATCGAAATATACCACTTACCTTAAAAACTACTCAAAATGCTCTAATAAATTTTTGTTAAAAATGAATTTCAGACTTACTTATATAATTTTCCTACAATTTTTTTAATTATGTTTATAATTATACATGGGGACTCATCTACGGACGGTTAAGATTTAATAAGGGTTTTTTGTCAAATAGGCAACGGAACTCTAATAAACAGATACGTAGGTACTTGGAAAAGTTTTGTTTTTACTACAAGTAAAGCTATAATAGCTTAACTAGCATGTGACAAAAATATTGATAGTTTTTTAAGTAAGAATTATTGTGTTTGTCTGAAAAATCTCAATGGTAAAATGTGACTTTTCCAACTGCTACAGTAATTAAATTATTTTTTGTTGGCTGAGGTGGAAGTTAAAAGAGTGTTGTTTTGTTAAGTGCATATTTGTTCGAAAATTAATTTCAACCTTGAATATTTATCCACAGTTGATTCCAGTTGATCCGGAAAGTACGCAAAGCTTCGTACAATAATATTAAATTAAGGATGATATTAATTGTAAGGACGGTCTTATATACAAATTTCATATGCTTACACCGTTGCCTTTCCGGAATACTCGGCTATGTTCTTGTGGAATGCAGGTGCGAGCAAAAAATGCCTCACGCTTCAAACGGAGGGCCATGAGGATACCCGACATTCGTTAACGAAGGCTGTGGTTGTCAAATGGCTTAATTACCTACAAAGATGAATATTGAAAATTTTTACATTTATGTAAAAATTTTTTTCTTTATTAAATGTCTATAATTATACCTCAAATACCTAATGGAGAATATTATTTATTTAAAATTACATACTATTGAATACAATGTAAGAAATATTAACTTATTTGTATTGTATTCTACCCATAGTCCCTCAAGACTATAAGTAGAATACTGAGCCCAGATCGCCCTCTTCTATGGGTAAGGTGCCCAGAAGGCTGGCTACGTTTCCTCGCTGGATCGCCATTTAAGTAATTCTATAAACTAGCATTATAATGTGAACAGATATTTTACAATTTCCTGTATACTTTGTATATTAATATGTATTTTTCCTATAACATCTAACATTGACGTGGATAAAAAGTATCCTATGTTAATAGTTTAATGTGTAAGGATTCCATGATTACGCGAGCGAAAGTAAATGAAGTTGTCTTCATGACGGCAAACTATGGAGACGCTTATAATTCAACTAAGTGATTATATTCCAAACCCAAACATTTCACATTTTTTTCTAATGCATTCTATATCTCAAATAAATTACTTTTAGTGATATGAGCGCCTATTTTTTTTCTTTACTTAGCTTTCTTTATTCTATTATAGTATAGTATATTTAATTTTATTTTAGGTTAAGTCATCATCATATTGGCGTTATTTCTTGCTGTACTTAACTTCTACGTTTTTCTATTCGAATTATTTTTCCAGATCTAGGCAAATTCTAATAAGATTCCGCCGCTTTTTTAACGCTTCATAACTTAGTATTGATATATAGCATCTTCTTTTGGTCTATACTTTCTATAAACTGATAAATTGTGAGGATTAAGTAGCTAAGACAGCTCCATTTCACTTTAATGTAGAGAATTCAAATTTTAATTTGGAGCATTGTATAGGCACTAGGCATTTTTATGACCTATTATGCGTATTGTTAAATGTCCCATATGCTGTCGGTGAACAAGGACATTGTGTAGGAGCCTTTATTTCAAGATTACCGATGTGTGAAATCTGCCAATTGCGCAAAACAAGCGTGGTATCTCTTTCGTCAGTTACCTAAAATATGCGTGGCCGAATCTAACAGTGGTATATTGGTTGGGGTATTTACAGTAAAACTTTGAGAGCCTCTGTTATACTGTATAAATAAATGTACATCTATGTAGATACGTACTTAGCAAGCATAGACAGCTAATGAAAATGAGCCCTTTCTTCCAGCTAAAACGGTCAAAGGCAGACCTTTGAACATTCCCCGTGTCCGAGTATATCCTTCACCCCGGTGCTCACAATGGCAATCGCACTTACAATTTATGTGGAAGGGGTCAACAAAAGTACCCCATCCATGTTTTATGGATGTACATTTGCTAATCCTATACGAATTGGTCAGGTGCTATTGTTTTTATGTGTCATGATTCATTTGCATTCAGAGATTTTGTTACAAATAACTTGTAAGATGAGGGTTTTTCGTAGCTTTAATGTTTATAATTATCCATTCCTACTATATAATTGACTAAAATTTGAATTGTTTTGATTTTCATGTGTTTGATGTTTTCAGAGCCTTGGGTATGTAAATATTTAAGAGATTGGAGATGATGATGATGAGATAAGATTTATAGTTTACTGTGTAAAATGCATAATTTGTAACTAAATGTGATCTGAGTGAAGTCACGTGAAAAGCATTATGTCTCTAAAGAACATTTAATGAAAATAGTAGAAGTGGGAAAATTGAACGAAATATATAAATATAATAAAATCTAAGAAAGTATATTCAGCTTTAAAAATTTTAAACTATAGAATAGAATAGAATATACTTTATTGCATAGAATTAAGATACAAATCAAGAACTTGAAGTACAGAAGACGATAAGCGGTCTTATCACTACAAGCAATTTCTTCCAGACAACTTTAGGATGGATTAGAAAAAAATGTGTATAACATATGGGTTTTGCAATATAGTTACAATAAAGAAGTACCTATACTCGTATATATAAAATTTTGAATCTATATATACAACTATCAATAGAATAGCTAAAATAATTACCTACAGTTTTTTTCTGAAGAAAGTTACGATAAAAATGCAAGAAATTTCTTTCAGCTATCAAGTATCTTATATTTGTTGTATAACAACGTTTATAAATTTTAATGAAACAGTTCCTACTCTATACTACATACACAATAATATCCGTTTTCTGATTACAGTTGATTTCAATACTAACAGACTGTATTCGATTATTACTGATACTTCACTATGACAACAAAACTACACTTAAAAGACTAAACAAAACATAACTTGCTGTATCATACGAAGCAGACCAAATAGAGCAGCTATTACCATTTCACTCTTACTGTACAACAAGGCGATAATCTTCGTGAGAAAACTAAACTTTATTCCTCAGATTTAAAGTACATTTTAAATTATAATCAATCAATACTTATGCAAATGTATCCAGCGCTGATAAGTTTCCCAAATTTACATAAGACGCGCCGTCAAGATGTTCTTGAAGGGTTGAAAATCTCGGGGGCTTTCCCGGTTGATCCGGGGGTTTATCCTGATAATTATTTCAATTGTTTATGCCTGTCGACGGTGCATTTAGATGGCGTATTATAGTTTGTAGGAGATCTTCATTATTCGTCCGCCCATTCGGCTGTCAGTGAGTGATGTATAGTTTTAGAAGAATTATTGTCTTTAAGTGGTAGGTTACGTCTTTATCCGTGCAGGAACAGAGAAGGGATACAATTTCCTGCGGCCGGGCGGCCTGTAGTAAGAGGCGACTAAACAACCCACAGCCAGATGGTAGGACATTTGTCCGTCTGGATGGCTAGTATCCCTGATCTAGTATGCCTTGACATGAGTGGTGTTCCGGCATAAGTGGCCAGGTTCCAGTCTCCGTTTAGAAAGCGACAGCACATCACATTGGCAGCATCTTTCGTGTTACAAATGTTCATAGGCAATGGTGACCGCTTTGCATCAGGTGGGCCATTTGCCTATTTGCTGATCTCATGCAATAAAAAAACTGATTCAGATAAATTCGAAGTTGCTAATCTCAAGGACAAAGACACAACTCATGGAAATAATAACTCTAAATATAGTGTTGTGTAGTAATATATTGGAATGTCAATCACTCAATAAAAACTGTAAAACAGTGAGTGATGTAGTTAGTTTATACCATGATATCGTTTTCGAAGGGTTATTGTTTTTATAATCGGATTTGAATAGATACAAAATTGTTAATCGCAAGGAATCGCAGTTATGGAAATAATTAGACTTGATCAATGTGTTACCACACTCTCACAGAATATCGGGGTAAAATAGTTAACCTCGATTTAGCCGTGTTTTCTATCATAAGTGAAAGTTCCTATGATCCACTACCGAATCCCCTATCCCATATTCATATTTCGTTTGCCTATCCCATCCCCTCCCATGCCATCCAGCCTAAAGGCTAGCAATGTGTTGGCTTCACTCCTGGTGTTGCAATCGTCAATGGCGACGGTAACTGTTTGCTAGTTTCACCATTAAAAAAGTTACAAAAAAATATTAAAAAAATAACTAGCTTTGATACCACGTACCTACGTGGTATCAAAGCTACTTAAATTCCTTTTTCGATTTTTTATTGTATTCATTAGAACATATTTTTGACCAGTCAGAACTGATATTTGCTTAATCATTCATTAAATCCCCTTTTGAGCTTTTGGACTGAGTACGTAAGTAGGTATATAAAGCAAAGATAATATTTTACACGTAATGTATTGTTGCCCCTCTGCTTCATTAGACAACGTGCGCAGTCGATTCTTCAAAAGTTAAATACGAGACGCTTGCCTAATAATGTCTTATTATTATTTTGAATGTTTAAAATTAATACTCTCATGTGGGCTTTGATAAAGTTCTAAGAATATTAGAGAGCGGGATTTATATTAAATCATTTGTCATAGGGTTGTAATGTAAAATTCTAAATTCGAAGTTAGTCTCAAAACATTAGCTAGTGTTTTGTAACTTAACAAGAGTAAAGAGTAAAAATCAGACTAATGTATTGCAATATACGCGCTATGAAGAGTTCAGTAGAGGTGATAAAGACTGGTATTTTCGTTATTTGGGTACTTATTTGAAAAAAAATAGAGTAAATCGAAAATAGAATAGAATATACTTATTGCAAACAATGTTACAGAATAAATTCGTACATAGTAAATACATTCGAAAATAATATCTCTCCTAAAAAGAATTAAACAATATTTAAATAAAGCTTGTTTTTGAATCTGTACAACCTGAACCTTTTTCAGATACCCACCATAGTTCAAAGGTTTTAGAGGAATTGTTACGATTTTGGAAACTAATATTTCTCTCTGTCTCTCTCTCTCCTCCGCCGCCCCCCCCCGCCCCCCTCTTGCTATAAATACCGAAAGGAATAATCATCGTAAAGATCCGTCCTAATATGTGTCATTTTCTCATTTTTAAATCAAATCAATGAATCTCAGGTACATGTATCAGTATCGCCCCTATTTTAGTTTCCCTTAAAGATTCAACTCCCTTTTTGTATAACCGAAACAGAAACAGAACTAACTAATTAAATAATGACGATTAAGATCCTGCTTACTTGCACACCATTGAAACTGGTAAAATGTACTGAACCCTGAATTTCTAGGAACAACACCCGTATACGACTACATTATTGCATGAATAAATATTTCATTTCAGAATATATTTACAAGTCGCATATCATCCATATTGATTGTACCTCCTGGTACAGTGAAAAAATGCCTGGTGCATATAAAGAGCGGACATGATGTTTACATAACAATTCAATTTTAGGAATAATTGCTACAGAACCCTAAAAATACGCACAAGGTACAAAGTCTTCGTTATCAATTATAAAATCTTTTCTTTAGCATACATAGCATCAATCTGGCGTAAACTCAGTCGCGACCCCAAGCCCCGGGCCTCAAGAACGGCTTAATTAACTTAATAAATACACACTCCATTTCATTACGCGCATACGTCAAATATTATGAACGTCTATACACGTCGAGATGGAGATATGCCTTTGTCGATGTGCGTGATTAAGACAAGGCTGCTAAATTACAGACTGTTTTGGTATATTGATAGACAAATATACACTTGTATATTAAGGCACTAGCTAAATGGAGTTCGTTATCACGCTAGCACATTTTTGAAGACATAAATTGTCAGAATTCATTATCGACAAATCTGTATCATACGGTAAAATTACAAACGTTTTACAAAAAATAATGTTTATTCTAACTAGTTTGGAAATGTCTTTAGGTGATGGTAAACACATTCTATCAGGTAGGCCATCAGGCTATCTGCTGTTCTTCAGCAATAAAAATTATTCAAACACTCAGACCAACAAAATAGATAGAACGAGACTGAAGCTTCCAGAGTGAAGTCTGCTAAAGGAATCCAATTTTGGAATAGGAAGCGGATTATGCCGCATTACTTTATAAGAACTTGTAGATACTAAATAATGTAATTAGTACAGATGAAGGTGGAATAGTTTCCAGTGGATACAATATTATAACCCACACAGACGCAAACATTTATAGCTACTACATAAGTTTTAAAAAAAATATTGCATCCGTCTATAGTTTTATTTAATTCATGGTGCAGCTCTATCTGGGATAATATTACAGATAGTTTCGTTGTATAAAAAAATAAAAACTCATCCACCTGTATATGTGCAGTCGCATGCCGGGCCCGGTTGTAGTAATTTAATGTATCTGTTCCTTTCAACTTTTTTGTTATAAAGAATTTGCCAGTGTTAGAAAACTAATACTTTTATGTAATTGCATATATTTCATTACATTTAATTTTAACTGTACAAATGTACACAACACAGATATAGGCATTTTCAGATATAGCTATGGATATAATGCGTTATTTATGTTTAATACTCACAGATAATGTATGTTTAGTTATATACGCTGATGTCACTATGCTTTATCGGGGTTATTTATTAACGCTTTGAATAAGACGCAATCGGCCACAGCCTAAACCTTTAACACTAACGCAGATGAAGCCTCAGTACCTGAGTTAAACATGTTAGTTTCCCAATTTTTTGAATTTTGTAAATATAAAGCATTTTCTTTTGAGTCCTGACTCCAATAATAATACAACCCATCAGTTTTATTATAAATATATTATTTTAAGAAAGTTAACTGCCCTAAATGTGTTGTAACATGCAATATGACTGAAGATGCCCAACATGTTCTGATGGAATGTGTTCGGAAATAAGACTACGAAAAAAGCTACTTGGAGAGCGAGATTTACCTGCAATAGCGTCTTGGCATACCCGTTATCGAGAGATGCTGAAATATTTTTTTGAAATTGTGTGATTCTATTTTTAGTACTTATAAATTGATTAGAGATTATATTTGAAATGTTATTTAGGATTTGGGTATTTTACGGTGTGAAAAAGCCGTTAAGCGGCAAAGCCCTTTCTTAATAATGATTTAAAAAAGTATATTATTAATACATAACCCGGTAGCTTTAAACCATCGACTTATGTTCCGCATCAAATGACACTGCCCCAGACTGCTTGGCATCGATTTTTTGCCATAGTTCTAAAATAAACATTGGTGACAAATGTGGACGTGTGTTAGAAAAATCCCAGTCGGATATGGTCACGAGACATGTGGTGGAAGTATTTCACTTTTTGTCTTGTTGCTTTTGGCTAATGTGGTGCTACCGCGTTCGAGAAAAAAAGAGTGGCCGATGCGTAAGGAAATCGAAATTTCTATAAAAAATATTTCTTTTATATATTTTGTTACGATAATAAGACATTTGAGTGGTGTGTCTATATTAGATGTTTTGGAACTTTTTTACAATAAATATGTTTTTTTGCAAGAGTTCATGCAGCAGACAGGCAAACGGCCCACTTGATGGAAAGCGGTTACCATCGCCTATGGACATTTGCAAAACCAAAGCTGATATAAGTGCGTTACTGCTCTGTTAAGTGAGACAGGAACCTGGTCACTCATGCCGGAATACAACTCAAGGCTTTTATGGTTGCATACTCTAGACCAGGGGTGGAAGCTATCCAGTTGGGCACAGGTAAAAAAATATCATTATTATATCTTACCAAATTTAAATGTAGAGAATTCATATGTTCTAATGATCATCGAAACTCCTGTAGCCTCATTGAGCTTTATATTTTAGGTAAAAATTTCAACATTTAATGTAAATAAAAATAAATTAACAACTTCACATAATCCAACTTCTTGTTTTTCTTCTCTTGCTAGACGCAAAGATACGCTGGAAGAAAACTCTTTTAGGGTTAAGCTCGCCTTTGTACAGCACCTCAATTTAAAAGTCTTATATGTAGGTAACTCTTTTGTGTGCATTAAATATAACGTATTCTAAAACCTCAGAAGATAAGTTTAGATAGTAAGAATAAGTTAACATCCTTTTCAAATATACCCAGGTCTTTTAAAAAATAGAATTCGCAATATTGGAGAGAGGTACTAGCTTTTGCATAATGTCATCACTGGAACCAGAGGTACCTAGACATAGCAATATTTATGAGAGTAAAATAAAAAGCAACACAAAAGGATATTTATTTAGCAATGAAAATAGACGATGGACGATAACCCTCATGTAAACAATACAGCAAAACAAGCCCACTTCGGGTCATTAAATAAAACGATTACAACCAAAAACCTAACAGCTCTTCAAACAGCAACCGGTTGAAATTACTCCAGAGCGGAGTGTGGGTAAACAGAATCATCATTGTAACACGTGTAATTTCGCGTTCACCGGTCATTACTTTTGACCGGGTGCCGGTGAGAGCTGCGCGGGGCTAGGGCTGGCGCGGTTTAAGTATAAGATCATATAAAATAATAAAAATATATTATTCATTCGACTTCATTTCTACCGGTTTCCTTTTTGATATATTAAATCTTGTGTACCTTTAAAAATATTGTAGTGTTTCTGTTCTAAGTATTATAACATATTTTGATGAAAATTAAAATATGTTAAAATCCCTAAAATTAGAACTAGTAGCGATTAGTACAAGTATTACATGTTTAAATTGAATTGTGTAGAGTTCAAAAGATACAAATAAAAATTTGCTGCGCACGATCGAAATCGCTAGCACAGCTAGGTATTTAGAAAATATACATATTAGACTAGTAAACAAGTGCCTTTTGGACCAACTTTTTTCAACAGTCTCCGAAAATTATAAATGAGGTGTCATTCGATTCGGAATGGCATCTAGATGATATTTGAAAAAAATTAAGTTCCGCTTGCAAAAATTGTAAAGTTATTAACAATTAACTAAAAAAAGGGGGGTTTAGTTTTTTGCAAATCTCAAAAAGTAATAAAGATTTTTCATATTTCGATAAACAAAATTACAAATCTTTTCTGTTTACAATATTAGTATAGATAACATCTAAGTATTTCTACAACAACATACTGGTTATACCTCGCATTACTTTTAAAAATTATAAATTTAAAAAATATACAAAACTAGCAGAAGGTGATGTCAGGAAGAACAGACGAGCGTGCATGACAAGAACTATGAATGTCAAAGAAGCAAGTGGGGTGTGTAAGAATAAGCCTGAATAACGCTCTGTTTTTCGTGCCTACCCCGCAAGGGACCTGGCGTGAAGTTATGTAAGTATGTATGTATGTATGTATACAATCCTAACTAAATAGCTTAACTGGACAGTTCATTGTTTTCATTTTTTTATTGACATATAGAAATTAAAAATTAGATCGGGTGCCAATTTTCTCACAATGCGGGATTCTGAAGAACGTGCAAATAGAGAAAAAGTATAGATAAATAGATAACACTATTACACACTAAAATAAACTTTAAAATAACATATTTGCAATACTCTTAGCAAAATAATAGGCGGCTAACCTAACCTAACTTAAAGGAAATTCTTAACAAATCTGACGATTTATAGATTTGTTAACAATAATTTATGATTATAGATAAGAAAAAATAAAAAGTTTATAGGTAAAAGTAATTCAAATGTCTTGAATAGTTGGAATATTGTGCCAACCCTAAGTGTAGGGCCAAGGTGAATAATTGAGCGGCACATGAGAGATGGACCAACGAAAATATGAAATGATCCTGTCCGTATTTCGGGGTCCGTTAACCTTCTAGTACCGTGATATAACAGGTTGAGACAAATGACACTTTGGATTAGTGTTGTAAATATACAAGGTTCATTTAAAAAGATTTGTGAGGTAATTAATGCTTACCCTATTACGTATTTATAATTTTCTTGCATTGTCATCCAAATCCATGATTTAAATTTCGACAAACTAGTTCAAAACAAAGTGTCACCCTATTTGCAAAAGGAAACATAAATTCCGATAACAACACAATCATAACATTTTCATGGGACAGCAACGTAACGGCGTTTAAATACTGAAACTCCGAAAAACCTGCATTTCTGTATCTACGAAGGATAGCTCTGCCCTCCTTATAGCAAATACAGTACTTGGAAGAAGCGGTAAACATATTTTTAAACATATCCATGCTATATAACTTTTTAATATATCTAAAAAACAAAAAATATATCAAGCTTTATGTATAGATAGCGCCTTAGGATACCATTTTTGCAAACAAGTGAAAAACCCAAACATGTTTCTGCAAGTGCAATTAGTAGGGTAGAACTACTTAAGAGTAATTTTTATAATACCTTTATCATTCCCTACCTACATATATAATTTAATAAACCGTTTGCTGGGAACATGTAAAAAATATTTTTAAAAAAACTATTTCGACTTTAGTTATTTTTATTATTGGTTTAATATCCATTTCAGAATTCCACTGAAACAAACAACGAAGTTTAAAGTAGTAGTGGAATAATAAAAATGTTAGTATAATAGATTGTACTTTTTACTTTCGTTTAGGTTTGCGTTTGATCACTGTCTTACCTTTCTATTACTTTCCTCATAGCCTACAAATATTTGTAGATTTTCGGAAAATCCTTAGAAATATAATATAATTTGAATGGGAGTTTCCTTAGATCTCTATAAGATGCTTATAAAACGGCTAATTAAATTTTAAGGTGATCAGACCGCTACTGCCCACCTCATAATAATATAGATAGTGGATAAATATGGAGATCACATAGGAACAAGGTAACGAATGTTAAGATGTGAGGTAAAGTAAAATTTTCATAAAACATGGATTTGCTTAGATTTATTTTTATTTATGGAGGACAGCTCATAGTCAGACCACATGATGGAAAATGGTTAGCGTCTTCTATGGACATTTGAAACACCAGAGGTGCTGCGTTGAAGGGCGGCTTGGAACCTGGTCACTAATACCCCTGTTATGCAGCATATTCAAGACCAGGGTGATGGCCATCTAGACGCAAATGTCCTATCATCTGGCTATGGGTTATTTTTTTACCTTTTATGACAGGTCACCTAGCAGCATGAATTTGTATTTTTTCTCTGTTCCTGCAAATTAGATAATAATTTGTGTTAAATATCAAATTTTGTAAAAAAAAACACTACAACTACAAAATTCTTACTAAATAAACTACATAAAACAATAGTTTAGAAAGTCATCAACTTAATACCAAACCAGGAAGTTAACTTGCAAGCAATTACTTAACAAAAAAGTGTGTTAATCCCTGTACGATGTAGTAAAAACGCATAAAACAAATGGGGGCACACGTCGAGTGGCCGAACCGGGAAGCGAACCCGACACCACGACCGCGGCCCACCAACGACTCTTCCTTGGCGAGAGCAGTTTTTGTGATAATAAAATTTATAGTTCCGGCCACCTTAATGCTCGGCACGTGAGTAAATATGGAGCGTGGAGGGCCAGCTTTGATACTCCACAACGAGGGATATAAACATTTCAGATAGGCAAACGTTCGATCTTAATACGAACTGTTATGAAAATATATGCTGTAATCAAATTTTATTTATCGGCATTTATTACATTGCAATCATAAAACAGCTTGTTTTCATTCATTAATTACCTAATTAAAAATATTCATAAGAGTTTTTTTTTTATTTATTGATACACAAAACAAATTACAACCATAGAAATTAAAACATTAAATTAGGAACTATAGAAATTTGACTTGCAATTCATCAAAACCTTTGGGTATGTGCATACAGAAAAAAAACATCTAACTGATCACGTGTAAACACTTATGTGTATATATATACATACACACATACACACGCGGACTCACTTCTACACGCACACACATACAAACACACACTCATACGATACTATCTAGTTAAATTATAGTATCATTAACACTGTAAAATATGATTTAAGGTTTTTTATTATAGATAGTAAGAGTCTATAAGCCCCTAAAATCATGGAACAAAAATGGTTTCCCTCAACTGAGATGAGAATGTTGACTTAAGATAAACGTGTGGTGTTATAAGAATGGATAAGGTGAGAAATGAGCACTATAATTATGCGATCTTTGAAAGTTACATTCGTGACTGAAAATTTGAGAGGAAGGACTAAGACGGTATGTGCATTGGGCACATATTGACGAGTGATAAAAGTCATGTGACAAAAAATATTTTAAACTAGAAGATCGATAAATAATAAACTAGATAGATGTGTAAAGAACAACATGATTTGTGGTGTAATGGCGGATGTATTCTAGAATAAAGGAGTATGGAAGTGAAATACATTGTATCGATCCCAAATCATTGGGGTACTGTGAAATAAAGAGAATAAGCGTATATAAGTTAATTGTTGTGGTTTACTACTTCACATATATTGTTTAGATTTTAAAACAGTCCTCGTTGAAAGAAATATATTTAAGCTCTATCGCCTCGATTTGTTCAGAATTATTCACTTCATAGTTTAAAAGTTAGAAACTCCTAGTTACCACAATTTTCATAACTTTGAGTGCTAATATCTCGCCAACAATTGATAATTTTTAAGTTTTTAAGAATCATCATTATATTTTTCAAGATCTGAATAATAAATACACTACACTTAAAAAAATAATTAAAATATTATTTCAAGTGAAAATATAAAATTATATCTGTTATGTAAGGCGTTGACCCCTTCTTTATTTTTTTAAGAATATCGCTACATAACTTTGAAGCACGAAATAGGGCACTTTTCTGTTGTTTCTATGTAGATTCGGTCGTTTTCGAAAAAATTGTGACAAGGACAGACAGGGAACTGGACATGACAATTTCACAAGGTTTTCGTTTTTAATAAAATGGCCACGGAATCCTAATAATAACACTTACTCACAAAAAGCTCACAGCGCCATCCGTTTTCATAAGGTAATTTCATGAAAGATCAACGAGCTTACAAAAAAGCCCACAAGTTCCGCTCGCCAATCATAGATGGCGGTTATCTTAACATAAGCTTCTTTCATACAAAGTTTATAAGAATATTTAAGAAGGTTAAAGAAATTATGTTTAAAAACTTATTTATAATATATTAATGTCAGTATTCAAAAACTAAATTATTTATTTTGATTATTATTTAGTAATTTCCGATCCAATTCCGAAATAGTAGACCTCGTGGCCGAGCCCAACAAATTAGGGAGATAAAATCTCACCGTCTCGGCTGACTCGGTCATGTAGAACCAATGAAGAAGAATCGGGGAGTGAAGATAGCGTACTTGAGGCGACCAGTCGATCGGCGGCCGGTTGGTAGTCCCAAATAGCGCTGGAAGGATAGACTGGAAGCTGACCTGACCGCACTACAAGCCCACAACTGGCAAGACACTCACTGCACACGACAAAGGAAAGTGGCGTGCTCTCGTTTCGGAGGCCAAGACTCACTTTGGGTCGCTGAGCCAACGGAGCTAGTTAATTTGCAAAAGCAACTTCAATATTAAATTTTTTGTTGTGCAGTTTTTTAAAGCGTGTGTTTTAAAGGTAATTGCAAGTGAAAAATAGTCGTAAGAGTAATACTTCTTTATACTAGGTACCTAAACTGTTCGATAGCTGCAAAAAGGGAATAGCTACAGCTTTTTGGCAAATTTTAAACATTAAAATTTCTGAGATTTTTTTTTGTCATATAGTTACCTATATACACACAAACAGATAATAGACTGACGCACTGTTGAATGGCTGGGTATGACCTTATAATAGGGGGTTTTTGCTAAAATAGCTACGACTTACAACGTCCTTGCGGCGTTACAAATGCGCTGCTGCTCTTTTAAGGAAGACGGAAACCAGGCCACTAATACCGGAACACAACTCAAGGTTGTTATAGCAGTATACTCTAGATCAGGTGTGGTAGCCATCCAGAAAACCAACTACCCTGCCACCTAACTGTGGGTTTACGACACGCCGCCCGGCCGCAGGAAAATTGTATTCTTTCTCCGTTCCTGCACGGATATCGTGTCATCCGCTTCGAAGTCGGACTCCATTTTTCTACTTTCTTTTTACACCTCCTTCGGTCTTCGGCACCCCAGTTTCTTAACATCATTGCTATAGATATTATCCTCCATGATATAAAGTAATCATTTCTTGGATCTTGGGGCTTGGCGAAGAAAGCAACTTAACATTCTTTCTTCCATTCGTTCTTTTAATTAATGTACTTCTAAATGTTCTAATTCGATCTTTTTTTATCAAACCTTAAATTGGTTAATGTAATTCGATTGACATGTTTGCGGATAGCGCTATGTGCAATAAAAGTGAGTAAATAATGAGTATTGTGAACGAATGTGAAATCATTAGTTGCGGCCCGTTTTATATTTTATTCGGTAGTGGACATGTTAAAAAGCGGCCATGCATAATTACCTCCCACGAGAGCGAACATAGCGATCTTTAGAGACTCATTTGTTAAGATAGAAATTATTATTTGGATTTCGACAACCCAAAACAAATGTAAATTAGAGTAGGATTTCATAGAGTAAATTAAAAAATGAGTATAATATATTAAGAAACTTTAATATACAAACTACTATATTTACCTATCTGATAATGGTAAAATTGCTAAAAACCTATCCAATGAGAGTCTTTCAATCAAACTTAGTTTTATTATACGTTGAAGGCCCTTTAAAAAATGATCAGGGGTCCAAGAGGCCGCTTTTGGAGAATTGCTTAGAAAATAAACTTTGCATTATAGAATATACAGATATGATCTTTATAAAGATGTGCAAAAAAAGATGTATCCGAAAAATAAATTTATTTTTGATTCTTCATTTTGTCTAGAACTACTTTAACTTTATTTAATTGAGCACACTTGATTACGACACAAACAAATAGTAGTTAACTAAAATACATAGTCTGTGAACCGATACCCCACATGCTTATGTACGAGTATAATGTAATTTGCCCTTCCTTCTACAAATATTATGCCTACGCCTAACTTTCACTTTTACGCAATTCTATTTATCTTCCTGATAAGTTTTATTTGTATGAACGATATTATAATGGGCTATTTGGCTATGAAACCGTAAATATATTCACAGATAATTATTTATTATCAAAAGTCTTCTCGATGTATTTTTTGTTCGTTGCTGGACTCTTTTATATGCGTTTGTCGGTGAATTACAACGACAGGCCTGTAGCCAGTGAAAAACTGTTTAAACAACTACTCATGTGTGTATATACCTACTAATAGCACGTACCACATAATGTAGCATTTGCACAAGGTATATATATAATAAATTTAGGTAGGTATGTACGTCGTTGTAATTTTATATTTAAAGTGGAGGTGTCATTGTGTGTACTGAATCGAAATGGTATTAATATTCACCGCTATTCTCCTTCTGATTTTTAGGGTTTTGTAGCCATTTTTGACAAAAACCGTTGTCGCCGTGACCATCCATCTATGTTCCCTTTGTGTTAGTAATTTAAATTAGTAATGAAAAGGGTAGCATTGAAATAAGGTTTTCCAAAGTGTATATATTAGTACAACCCGCAAGAGTTAACTTGAGACTTCGCTTGGATGACTTAAGCGCGAGGTACTGATGCGTCGATTGCGAGAGCGGTAAGAAGGCGGGGCTCGGGAGGGGAGCACGTATTCCGCTCAGGTCTGAAGTTAACTCTTGCTTATAATAGTATCTCTATCTATTAATCGTGTGAGTTATAGCTAGGCAGATTTAGGAATGTAGGCAAATCTTCACGATGTTTCTTATTTAATTAAGAGTTTCTATTTTTTTTTCAACAAAAGCAGGTTAGAACAAGATCCGTTAAGTAGTCTGTGAGATATGAGGCATTTTCGAAAGGAAGAACACAGTGGACATTTGTCAATTCTACGGAATCCTTTATTCAATATGAGAAGGATCAAGAATTGCCATTCACTTTCTCCCAAGTATTTAGGGTCGGCACTATATGTCTTTTCCCTCCACTTTCCTCTATTCTGACATATATCTTCAGCCACACCATAAATCATCATATCATCCATCCTTCACACAATCTATACATCTCTGTGAAATAAGCCACGAATGCCCAATATATTTAATGTTGTAATATAGAAATGACTAAAAAACAGAAAAATCCTAAAATTTGATTATTGCACGCCATACGTCGTTCATTAGGAGTGTTTGTACAAAGCTTTCGCAGGTAATGAATAGATTTAATCGTTGGCTATTAAATCAACACGGCGGCTGGCAACGGCAAACACGCTCATGTCTATGTTTGCTAAGATTCACCCTGATTGCACCTGGGTATGGTGTGTGCCAAACATAATGGCCTCTGGATTACCCTTACAAGGATACGCCATAACTGGTTTTATGTGAAGAGCCGTTTATAGCACGGCCATCTATTGCTAACTTGGAGGCGGTATACTTATAGATAAAAAAGAGAACAAAACACCGAAACAGACTTAAAATTTGCATAAAAGTATGGGCAAACTAGCATAGTCAAGAGATGTAAAAAGAGATTGATCAAAATCGGTTCACAAATAAAAAAGTTTTTACTGAAACAACTCCTCGTTCATTACACATATTTTATTTGATTTGATTAGGTAATTCATTTTATTTTTTCAGAATCCAAATTCCAATAGCAATGAAATTTATATAGGACCACTTTGAAGCTGTAATTATTATATGAAACACAAAAAGAATGAGCAAAATCGGTTCTAATCTAAAACAATTATGGCTGAACCGAGATGTATATTCATATAGTAGTAAATATGTATATAGTAAGTAGCTTTTATGTATTTTTAGGTTGAAATATTGTAAATAACTCAACTGTAGAAATATGTTATACATATATTTCTTTTAATATTCGATGAATTGAGAACCTTCTCTTTTCTTAACTCAGTTAAACAAAAGTCATCGTAAAGTTTTGCGCAAATTATGTATAATTTTGTTGATACATTTGCAAAAAGGGTAAAACATTTTTTATAGGTTTTGTAGTCATTTAACACTGAAATGTAGATTGTTCCTTTAAAAGCCATTATAGCAGAGGAAATATCTGCAAAATATTTCAGGATTGTTGATATACGAAAAAATCGAGAGACGATTGAAAATAAACAACTGTTTTTTTGTGTTATTCACAGAGAGACCACCTACAACTAACTGGACACAGACACACCGCAAACCCGAAAACCTACATACATGCGATTTCGTTAAAATAAACAAACAAAAATCTGGTGCACGGTGCAGTTCAGCTAAATCGATACGGCGGTGAATCGAACGATCCGCCCGTCAAACTTTTGCAATACAGAAGCCGCTCTCCACTGCGCGTATCAACGCCAACCTTGCAAAACTATCCAAATAAAAATACCTCACTAATACCACAGTACAAAAGTGAAACATACAGTAGGACATCGCTTTTGAGAACTCGAAATATGCAACCTCTATCTAAATATGCCATTAAGTAAGTCTTAAGTAAGGCTGCCAGATCAAAAATAAATTAAATAAGAAGAGTTTGGTAATTTGAAAAATATTCTATTCTATAGAAGAGTATATAGTTTTTAAATTTTCCATGTTCCATTATAAATATTCCATTTGCTTCGACACTTAAGTTTACTAGTAATTAACTTTTTTTTCTCTTTATATTGAAGGGACTTTCAAACTTTTTTACAATTTTGTTTTTGATTTGAATCTACAATGTTACGTCAAGCTTATTTGTCCTAAACTTATTTTAGTATATATGCATACTAAAATATTTTCAAAAAAGTAATCATTGTTGATGAACTCCAAAACATCGACTCGCCGGGATATTTTAGAAGTGGACTAATTTATTTGTTTTAATTTATTTAGCAGTTAATTCTTATAAAGTAGAATATAGAATTCTTACCACCTAGCAAACTAAAATTACCAGTTATGTATACAAGGACTTCTCCTATATCTAATCGATCGTTGATTTGCCTTAGGTACTCTACGTTAAAATTTTACATAAGCTTCGTACAAGTAATGTCGAAATTTAACCGATGATAAAGGAAGTTAATGAATAGTAAGATACAAGAACCATCCAAGAAAGTTCCAGAATAAGTGTGATTCCAATAATCGAGATACGTACGTAGTACACCTATCTCGGTGATTTCAGTCCAGTTTGTGACAGCATGAGGTTGTATTTACCGCTCACTTACCCGCACACCCCGAGTAAAGACTCCGTCTATACCTACGAATTGGTATACTGGTTATTTAAACTGTGTTAATACACTTACAAAAAGAAATATAATTCGCATTCGAATTCAAAAAAGCGTGATATCTCGAGGAGAGTTTTTTTGGTAAAATATCCCCAAAAGTAGGTTAGTAATTCGGGTTTCGACAAAGAAATACGTTGAACAATACAACCTTTCCGACACACTATTACACGGTGGATATAATTAGCTATGGTGTATGGATTTAGATTTTGTTGTTGCGATAATTTTTTGAATTCACTGAATAAACATCTGTTCGAGATTTTGCAATTCGACAAGCGAATAAACTCATTCAAATGTCATGTTGGAAAACTGAGCCGTCTATTTAACAATGACGCCCAAAAAATGGCCAGAGTTGAATATATTACAGAATTTATTTTACTTATGAGGTAATAACAGTGTAGAATTATTACGAAAATGATACAATACGCATTTCACAATATTTAAAAAAAAACCTTTTGTTAAAGAGTTCGTTAAGTATAGGTTCTTATCATTTATCTCATTACAGTTTGCCAACATTTTTATTGCTAAAGTACAGGAGACAATCTGTCGATCCACCTGATGGAAAATGGCTACCGTCGCCTAAGGATTATTCGTGCAGGAACGGAGAAAGAATACAATTTCCTGCGGCCGGGCGCCCTGTCGTAAGAGGCGACAAAACAACCCACAGCCAGGTGGTAGGGCATTATCCCGACTCTGGTCTAAACTATGTCGCTATAACGACCTTGAGTTGTGTTCCGGCACTAGTGACCAGGTTCCAGTCTCCCTTAATAGAGCAGCAGCGCATTTGCGGCACATTTTGTGTTGCAAACGTCCATAGGCGATGGTAACCGCTCTCTAATAGAGAGTGGGCCGCTTGTCTGCTGTACTGCTGCAATAAAAAAAAAGAAAGAGGACGTTTCCAATACTAAAGACACTACTAATGCTCCAGGCCTCGAACTGGAGACTGGACCGTGACATCTGATACTGGAACACAACTCAAGGTGACGTATTTAAGACCAGGGTGCAGATGAGCAATACCCTGACTGTAGGTTGCAGGAATAATATTGATTCTCTCTTATACGGATAATATTATTCAGCTTCTCATGCCATGGGTCTTTATGGCCTTTATGCAGAAGTATGTTTTAAAAAAAAATGTATCATATAGAGTGTAACGAGGAAAAATTGGATGAAAGCAAATCAAATTAAAAAATATCTCATTAATCAAAAAGTATTCAAGGATCTTACTAAAACTAATTTGCGTTGATAGTATTTATGTACTCCGTGTAGTTGTATAACCTGCAACCTTTGCAGAATTTTCAAGCAGTTCAAAAATTAGAAGGATAATTTTTACACACGGATATGACAATATCAGAATTTGAAGTTTGTTTGAAAGTTGCACTCGTGATTGAAAAGTTGAGAGAAAGAAGATTAAGTTGGTATGGGCATATAATGAGGAGGGATGAAAGTCACGTGACAAAAAGAATGTTAAACTACAAGATAGATGGGTACAAATGTAGGGGTATACTAAAAAAGAGGTGGATGAATTGTGTGAAGGATGATATGATAATATGTGGTGTGACAGCAGATGTATGTCAGAGTAGAGGAGTGTGGCAGGAAAAGACATATTGTGCCGACTCCAAACAATTGGGATATGGTGAAAGAATAAAGAAATGACAATGACAAGAATGGTTCTGTTTTTGACAAATTAGATACCGGACCCTAAAAATGAATATATATAGGCACGCGTTGAACCAAGGCCACCGTGACCTTCGTCAAGCTGTCTGACAGATTAATGCCCATATCACTTGGTCGCAAGCACAGCAACTGGTGAAGCGAGAAATTTATTATAAAATACATAAATGCACTTATCTTGCAAGTACAGATGTCGGATGTCTGCTCTATTAATTGATTTAACGGAACTATGACGGTTTTGCACAATAACTCACGTAGGAAATATTTGTCATTTGAAAAAGCGGACGTGTTTCAAATATTCCAATTTTAGGACTTACATTATTTCCTTTATTTAGTTTCTTCTAATTTTTAGTATTGTTCAGTGTGTATCTGTCTTTAAAAAAAAACCAGCTTCAAAAACTAAAAAGTATAAAATAACACTTATTTCTATAGCTATTTTTAATTATAATATCTCATTTTTGATTTATATTATCTTAAATGTCTTAAAGTCGGTGCTTAGTAATTTTCAAAATATAGTAATTTTTATGTTTATATTGCACCGATTTCAAGATGTTTTAAATAATATATATTAAAAATAAGATATTAAAATTAAAAATAGCTTTAGAAATAAGTGTTATTTTATACTTTTTAGTTTTTGAGGTCGGTTTTTTAAACGAAGTTTTTTTTTTATTCCTTATTTTTTAGTGCGTAGCTATTTGTAAAATATAGGTCCTAAGAGACGGGAAAGGATTTTTTTTTCATAAAATGAATACTTCTGGACCAAATTATTTTAAATTTTAGGGGACCAAACGGCAACTATTCCGCATCGAACAAAAAAGAACCACGTAAATCGGATCATAAATTTCAGAGTAATCGGTGTACATACATAAAAAAATATACCGATCCAAAATTAAGGGATAAAAATGAATCGTCTAATATCGGATGTATGCTGTCATCATGTTTGTCCCACGTTTTTTCTATAAGAAAATTATTATAATAACTTTATTTCTATTTGACACTTATTTCATTGCAATGAATAATTAGATTTTTGTTGCTCTAGAGCAAAGTTTCCATCCGTAATAGTTATTTTATACTTTTTAATTAAGTTCACAATCAAACTATGTTTTTATACATTTTCTATGTCTTCTTGTAGGCAAACTGACAAACAACTCCACTTCATAGCTCGCGATTACTGTTGCCCGTGGACATTTGCAGTACCAAGGGAGCCAATGTGTTGCTTACCATGATGACTGTTTAAATTTTTGGAGAACCGTATTTTGCAGTACACTGGAAAAACCGTAGGAGACAGTTGATTCCATTGCTTGCTCACAGCGTGCCCCGTGTGCAGATGACTTCCAAGTGTAGAAGAAGTGTGGATGAACTCCCAAACCCTGGTTAGTGGTGCGATGGTAAAATAGCGACGTAAGCATTAAACTAAATATCTCATAAGAGTCTATCATAGCTTTTTAAACTATAAGGGCTGTACTTATAATCGTTTCTTAAATTTATAGCAACGGCTCAACAAATGATTGATGAAAATCTCACCCATAAACTCATCTTTAGTCGAATATTTCGGGTACGTTACAACCTACTTTAAACATTCTAATTTCGTTTATCTGTGCTCCTCATAGGTACACACAGGTAATACACGTTTATAAGTGAAAAAAAGAGATATTTACTGATTAGGGACTGATTCTGATTCTCTTACTTAAGAAATTCCTAATCGTTTCTTAACGAGATAAGTAAGACCGTAATTTTGGAGTGAGAAATGTACTAAGTTGTTTAATGAAATCATTGTTCATGAATAGATCGTTCGGGACGTTTAAATTGTGTATATTTTCCACGTTTCTAGATCGTTCAGCGTTGGCTACATACTGCGAGATAACAACCGATCGTTTTTGGGTGTGCGGCACTTTTCCGGACGCAAGCTGGCTTCGTTATCGCCTCTATAAAGCCAGAGAGTGTCCGATATACGAATGATAGTTTTTTTCCGTCTGTTTTTTGACGACCACACTAGAATTGAACTTGAGGTTTTTTTCATCTAACATTTGAATATCTACTAAAACTTTGTCTGTGTCTGAATTGACGGCCTCTACCGTTGAGTGGGTTAAGTTTTTGCCAGCCTATTTCACTGCAGCACACAGATTCGGGTTCGATTCCTACACTAGTAAATTTCGCAAACGAACTTTCCATTGTTTACTATGGATTTGGAGTCAGATCGGACCCAGAGTGGCCCGTGTAGTAAGTATCCATAATATAATCGCAATTTTATTAATGTTGTTTTGACTAAAACAAATTATAGGTGAAAAAAGTACTTATACTATTTTTAATTGGGATATTTTAATAATGTTCTACTAGGATGATTTAGATTCAAATTTGAACCAGGAAGATAGCACTGCAATTAGGTACCAGTTTTTTTGTGTTATATGTGTTCAAGTTTTGTCCCGTAATGGTTTAAATTGACGATTGGACCCAGTAGGTAGCGCCGCGATACTCCTCCTAAACGGTGTGCCTGATTATGATGAATTTTTCTTTTTGTTCATGTTGATTTGAGAATAGTTTAGGTTAACATTTGGTCCCGGTAGATGGCGCTGGAATCGGGTTCTAGATTTTTATTTGTTAATAAAAAAGACTAAACAGCCCCTGGCATACACAGCAATTTATAGGTATATGAATGAACACATTAAGTCGCCATTTATTCAATAACTTTCGTAGAGCTATAAAGCCAAGATACGAAGAATTTGTGTGTCTGGAAAAGTCTCCTTTAAAGTGGGTATATTTTCTCGAGGCTCGTTACACCTCAATATGTCGAATCTCGAGGGAAGGTCATAAAGCGATGCGGGCGGAGCGCGGTCGCGTCGCGGGCGCCCCGGCCACGGATCGCTGCCTCCAGCCGAAACGACGCCCTACTATTGGACCACTTAACATGAAACGTACAACAAGCGGCGTTGTGCAAGTTGCAAGATGCACTCGAGCAAAACATCACTGATTATCTTCAACCCCTTTCTTCAACATATATGTGAGAACACGTACAAAAAGTATGGCCATATGTTACCCGCAGCAATCGTTTCCAAAATTTCCGTGCCTGTTTTATCCCCGTAATCTCTTACAACCGGACAGGAACAGTACAGAGAGCTTGCGAAAGTCCCAAGTGAGCCTAACAGAAACCACAGAAAGCCTTAAAAACCCCCAATGGCCGCAGAACATCATTGTAGGCGGTTCAAGCCGCAGAAGGTACAACGCGAAGCCGCAGATTGGCCAAAGAGAGCCATTCTGATACCCTGAGCATGGAAATGGTTCCAGGGGCCTCATAGACACGCTACCGTAGGTTCTTAGCCCGATGTATGGACACCGGGGTAAGGTGCTTCCGCTCAAAATTTCTAACGATATGAGCATTTTATGTAGATACAGGTGTCATAACAACTCACCGAGAGATGATGACATCTCTTGTATTACACACATAGGGCGTCTACTTGTGTACTGTATTCTATAAAAAAATACTTTTTTTGTCTATTGCTCTACTTTAATAATGAATTGTGTCTTAGCGCCCCCAAAAGTTCTTGCACGGTTTGTTCTAGGTCCGATATAAGGCTGTAGACTCTGTGAAAAAACAAATTGAATATTTTTTAAGGTACAAGTAGTAGTGGCAGCAACCCCGTATAAATAGGATCCCGTCCTTATCGCCGCAGATAAAACAACTTTGTCACGGCGACTGCTTCTTTCAATATGCGATAGCTTTGCCCTGCTCCATTTGCTACAACATTATGTTAACGTGCGGGATTCTATATTAGATTTTTTCCAAAGGAGTACGCGGGCTGAAATTTAAATCTCCTATAACTGAACCGTGTTGGAATTTGAATACATTGTATATTAATTATGCCTAGGTATATAAGGCTGTGATAAACATAATTTCTAATTGAAGTGAAACTTCATTAGAATCGTGATTTGAAAATCTATGAAACGAAAAAGCGACACTAAAAAGAGGTAAACTTATAAATTTATAGGACTAAGCCTGCGAGAGTGACATACGGGTTTTTCATTGTACAGCACAGATTGGAGAGTCAATAAGACCGATGATTCAACTTTAGCCCAGTTTGGAGCGAAATAAAACTGACAATAATATTTTTTTACTTTAACAGTGAATAATTTAACTATAAATAATATGTTGACGGTTGTAGGCAAAAGGAATTTATATTTATAATCATAAAAGTTAGAAAATTATCTATTAGTAGTAATAATTAACGTCAAAGACTTTCTACAATCACAGATTTCGCCAAGGCTACATTGTTAATTTAACTTTAACAACAAACAAAAGGGTATATATGCGTGTACGTGTCAAATACATGGTAGTGTGTGTAATATTTTTTTATTGATTTAATGTATTTTTTATGTATAATTTAAAAAAAAAATATTCGTCGTTTCTTCGCAATATAAACTATATGTGTACGAAATTTCATACTCCTCCGTCCGCGCAACTTTCGTAAGAAAGGTTACAAAGTTTTCGCTTCACGTATTAATAAATAGATTTTAGACAATTCCAAAATTATGTTTCTACTGCCATCCATTTCTACGACCTTGCACCCCCAATTTGAACGTAATTATACTCAAACATGAATCCACCTTCTGCGAGGAGCGATGGAAACAATCGATTATCATTTCACGGATTAATTGTGATGCGTTTAAACAAAAAGTGCGTCGGGTCGGCCTGCTGCCAACTAATGACCCTATAAACTTGAAATTATACGCTCCGTTAGTTCGACCAACCGTTGTTTCTATACGATGAACGGGTTCATTGCATTTCCTTGAGAGGGTCTGTTTGTGCATGCTGCATGCATGTAGTCATGATATTGCTTTTATTTGTCTATGTGAATAAAGAAACTTTGAATGGCTGTCTGTAATTCCAAGATCGGCATACACAATGTAAATATATCCTCAAGCAAAGAGTAAATTATGCTTGTAATATGGGTAATATACAACGCACTCTGGAGCTGTTCCTAGTCACCCAGATCGTAGTAGAGAGCGGAAAGTTTATGTTGATTTACCACCCCAGGAATCGAACCCGTGCCGCCAAAGGCTTAGCCCACTCAGTTACAGAGGTCGTCATTGCCGTCAAAATAAATGCCAACATTGAGATGGATTGAGAAATAGGATATATAATCCTAAATTATGTTTTTAGAATTTTGTCTGTTAGTCTATCTAACGTGGTGTGACAGATGACTTATGTCAAAATAGGGGAGTATCGAAGGAGACAAAGAGTATATCTAAATGCTAGACTCGAATAACCACCATAACGTCTATACGAATTTCAATACAATATTTTTTAATAAGACACGCGATTACCGCTGCATTTAGGTAAAAAGAATCTAAGCTATCATTTAATTGAAAACTATGTCGGAATAAGCTAATTTTTAGCACCCGAACAAACACAAATCGCTCCCGGGAAAGTTCCTGCGAGATTCCCGGGAAAAAAACCACACATTTTATTAGATTAAATTTGCAATCGATCTGTGAAAAAACCACATTGGAATACTCATTCGATTTTTTTTCAATCTGGCCTTTTTACATCATTACCAGAAATATCCTGCGGGATTCCCGGGATAAAAAAAGCGCAGATTTTAAGTCTAAGGATTGCTGTTGATGAGCGACAACCGCATCGAAATCGGAAGTTTTAGCGTGAATCCCGAATTTTTTTTTTTTTTTTTTAACATAACATAATTCTTTATTTTCCTCTTAAGTACACAGTGAATCTTAAATCTAGTAACAACATTAACTAAGAGGCTGGTGCCTGAATTAGGTTATAAAAAAACCTGTGGTACAGGTCACTAGGATCAACCCGTTGGCTACTTAACAGAAAAAAGAAAATATACTAGTATAACTATTCTAAGTAATAATCCAGAATATATCCATCGTTTATATAGTGTACTCCAGTTTTTTTAATAGCTTCAATGTACGGACACAGCATGTTCACAATGTTATAATATCACTAGCTGCGCCCCACGATTTTACCCGTGTAGTGATGTAAAATCTGTACATTTTTGGCAATTCACACTGTATCTTTATAAAATAGCCTATGTGTTATTCAGTAGTTTTTGCGTGACAGAGTAATAAACATGCATCCATACATATATCCATACATTATGACAACCTTTCGCATTTATAATAATTTTTATAGATAACTATGTAGAGAAAAGAATATTTTTCTTCAAAAATGTATGTTCGCCCCCAAACCATTATGAACCCGCCGCTGCGTTCCCACACTCAGATTATCTGTTTCATGAAATCAGCGGAAACATTCAATCACAGCGACGGTTTTTCCTTTCCAGACAGATAAGGTTGTTTCCTTCAGGCTTCGCAGGGGGTGGGGTAAGAGACAGGGGGTGTGAGATCGGGAAGTGGCATTTGGCACGGGCAATTGACGACACTGATAGGATCGCGAGCTGAGTTAGCTGATATGTTGGTATCGCTGGAAGTTAAGACATTTTTTGGAGACACGCAAACGTAACCCCTCTATATTAAGACACTCAAGTTCAAAATGTTAACGTCTACTATACTTTGTACTTCACCTCTGTTACTTTATTTCTTGGATTTTACTCAAATTCAAATATGTGACAGCGTAAATAACATTGAGATGAACAAAGTACAGCATGTTTTACCCCATCAGGATGCACAAATGTTTAAATGGAGTCATAGAATATTCATATATAGTTTGAACTCAATATTATTGAATAAAACTTAAGTCTTAAGAATTAAGCAAGTTTTACTTGTAGTTGTAGATGTTTACTTGTAAAAGATTTTAAATTTGGTTTCAAACCATTGTCATGTGTTTTCATTTAAGCAGTGTAAATGTTCGGCAAATTAAATAAATTTACAAATTATTTGAAAGACATTTGGTAGCGCATCAGCTAGCATATGCGTCCTAAAACTCAAAGGACGTGGGTTCGAATCCTGCCCGGAACGCATGCATCACTTAGGCAATTTTTTGACTTGCGCTACCAGCATTAGCTAGCATATGCGTCCTAAAACTCAAAGGACGTGGGTTCGAATCCTGCCCGGAACGCATGCACCACTTAGGCAATTTTCTGACCTAATGTAAATATATATATTCTCACAATTAGCACGTTCTAACAACGGTGAAGAAAAACATCGTGATGAAACCTGCATATCGTATGTGTCGGATATTATGTCGGTACAGCAATAAGCTGAGTGCAAACCTTGTTTGCTGAAAATGTGCCGAAAAATTCTCAAAAAATGTTTTTATGTTTAAGATACATGTTAACAATGTATGTACGTCGCTATATCTTGAAATTATTATTTTTTCCTTTCTTTTCAACTTTAAGGTGACTTGCATTTATTTGAAAATCATAGTACAGACATTTTAATTCTTTTGCTACAGTCTACTATATTGAGCATAGATAATTATAATAGATATTGTGCCATAGGCACGATTTATTTCGATCAGAAAAAACAAAGCAGCAGTTGTTAATGAATTGCTTAAAACAGCAGGTTGAATGTTAAACGTTGTTAATTACTAAAACTTTAGGGCTGCCATATGACGTGCGCTTTAAAAATATATAAGAAAGACATAATCCACCTGTTACAGTTATATTTCCGTTTTTATTTGTTTAGAACCGTATTAAAATAAACGCCACCATTAGGTTAGCCACAGGAGATGCGCCGTTTATGCCTTTATTGGCTTTTTATTGTGTCGATTGTAAAACGCGACGTGTGATCGCGTAATGCTTGACAGCTGACGTTACTTTGACCAGCTAATATTCAAGGGCCGCTTGCATAAGGTTGCTTAAATTTATTTAAGAAACAAATAATGGCTTATTTAATAATGTAAAATATGTTCATTGAAATGTAGATATATTTATTACACATTATTTTTAGCTAAAATATATAGATAAGTTAAATTTATTAAAAGTTATTTTATAACAAATCGTTTAGCAACGCATTAGGGCCTTAATAATTGATCCTTCATCGACCTGTCAAAAGTAAAATATATGCTTGGAAAGGGTATAGAAACAATAATTTTACAGTACTTGATGCCTGCCTAAAAACACAAAGGTTCTGTTTTGCAGAAACAGATCTTTTGTGTCTTGGTCATATTCGCCCGGTTATCCGGACGACATATCCGACTGTCTTTGTATGTCATGTCTCTCAGTTACAACTGAGCATATATGTATGAAATTGTACAGAAGTGTGTAATCTGCCTATCGTTCTTTGCACATTATTTTATTGAATTCGCGAAAAAAGGGAAGATTAGAAATAAGCGTCACACGTCTATTTAGTTAGTGATTTTATATTTAGTCAGGTTTAAAAAATATATCAATGTTCGTAAATAAGTTAAACTAGACATGTTAAGTTGTTTTTGATAAAACTATAGGGTATTTTCAATTAATCATTTTTTTATAATTGAGTACCCAACTAACGACAAAGATGGACGTCTGTTATCTCTACGCGATCTTTCATATTTCTTAGTTCGCAGGGTGACCAAATACTGACGCGAACTATGATTACAATAGATACTTATTACAACATTAGCTAGTGTGATAAGTTGGTTTTCTTTTTAATTGCCGAAGCGCAGGAGATAGGCTAACGGCGCAACTGTGACGGAAAGTGGTTACCGCCACCTGTAGAAATTAGCAATACCAGCGGTGTTGCCGATGTGCTGTCGGTCTCAAAGGAAAATCTGGAACTTGGCTACTGATGCGGAACACAATTCAAGGTGTTATGTTATGCTCTCGTAATGTGAAACTCCTTGGTGAATTTTTTTATTCCCCTATGTACCTATTTTACCGCACGTTCCGTTCTATGGTGCGTAATTTTAACTTTCGAGCTATATATACAAGGTTCGTAAATGCGTTTTTTGAGCAAATATGTTGAAAAACCTTTTTCGATACATGTCGCTATCCCATTGAAACGATGTTGTTTACCGGGATAAAATGTATCCTAAATATTGACCCCAGTTATAAGGTAACTCTGTGTCGATTTTCATTCAAATTTGTTCAATAGTTTTCACGTGATGCTCTAACAGACAGACATATTGTTGCCTGGATAAGAGATCGCTATAAACGATAAGGCCGCCCATTGTTCTAATACAAATGTGTCCATATCAATTGTCTAGATTTAAGTTTATGGTGAACAATAAAGAGTTTTCATTCATTCATTCGTACTTTTCAGACAGTTCAAACAGTCAGACCATTTACTATATTAAGATAAACCCTACAAAAATATCTATAGACTGATTTAAAAACAATAGCTTCTCTCTATATTTTGTCTTCTATTTATAAATTAACAAGTAAGGTCCAAAAAATCGCAAACACCACGACTTCACAAAATTATGATTCGGGGTGGGTACCGTGTGGCTCCCCGCTAGGGTTGTCACAATGCCCGCGCAGCTTCCACTCCGATGGACGACGACAAAACCAACGCGTGCACACCTAATGACACTGCTACCCTGAGTCTTCGGATTGTGTTCATGTAACAAGCAGCTGTATTAGGGTTGAGTTATAAAGTATTTGAACGTTCTGTCGTCTGTTTCAAATAGGAAAGCATGTTTGAAATTACGTAAACACAGAATTAAACATCGTACTAAGCATAGGATTGTTATAATAGTAGCGGGTTTAAATTTATTTTTATATAATAAAAATTATTATATATTTCGTGAAAAAGTTTACGGTAACGCTACAAGTAACGTTGTACGGATGTGCTAGCCATTTGAAATAGACAATAGGTGAGAAGTCTCATGAGCAACAGTAAGAGGGTAATCATTTATTTATAGACTTAATACGATAAATAAATAGGTAAAATAAGGATATAATTATTCGATGAGTAAAACAGTATCTTATGAAAATTAACTGTGATGAGAAAAAAGGATTATAGACAGATAAATAACTCTTTATTGTACTCCCATACAAAAATAAACTAAACAGACCAAGGCTGGTATGCCGACATTTAACAGTTTAAAGTTTAATTAGTTAAAATAAAATAATCACTGTTTGGTCATATATTTTTAGCAATTATTTTATTTAAACCATTGGTTAAATGTCGGTGCACACCAGCCTAAATCTTATTGTACAGAAAAGACGGTCTGTTCGCTAAAAAGCGATCCAGACAACCCCAGGAATTAATCGAAATGATACTGGTGATGGTAGTAAAGTAAAAATATATTCTCTGATAATTAAACTACTTTGAAAATAAATTAAACTAAAAAATATCATAAGTAAAACGAATTATAAATTAATATAAACTAAAAATAAACTACAACATAAATATAACTATACTTACAAAATAACAGTCTATAAGTAATAAATAGACTCCAGGTCGGTACCGGCGAGGAGCATGCCCAAAATGAAAATATTTATATTTTATCAATCAAAATAAATTTCTTTAATAGTTTAAATGGTCCGAAAATAATGTTCAAATCAATATTTCACTTTGTATTTAAGTTTAATTTTGTATTTGAAGCTTGTGAATGTCTAAGGGCCGATTGCATAAGATTGCTTAAATTTATTTAAGAGACTTAAAACGTATTTAACACCCTTAAATACAATTGCAAACGTCTTGCACAACGCAAAATTTGCGGCTAAATATGTCTAAAGAATTGTCAATACCTTTTGTGTAAAACGTATTTAGTCAGTTTAATATTATTAACTAGTTTTATTTAAAAGCGATTGTTATGCAAGCGGCCCTAAATCTTATTTTTCAGAAAAGACGGTCTTGTCGCTAAAAAGGAATCTCTTCCAGACAACCCCTGGAATTAATCAAAATGATACTGGCAATGGTGGTATGCGTAATTTCAAAGTAAGAAAAGACTTATATTTTATCTATCAAAATAAATTTCTTCGAAAGTTTGACCATTTTGGTCTTAAAATAACTTTTCGCAATTTTTAAGATAGGTACAGCCCTAATGTGACGTGTGATTCCGCTCGCCGCGGCCGCCACGCCATGCGACTCCCCGCTGCGCGATTGTGTTGCCGCCCTACGACATCACGCCTTTGAGCGACACTTTGTTTTGTTGGCTTAATTATCTTGATTAGGGAAGTCGAATTTGTTCAATGGCTTTACTGTTTGAAGTTAAAAACTTTTTGAAGTGATAACTTCTTATGGGATGGTAAACCGCTTCGTTACGTAACGCGTTACGGTGTCAGTCTGTCTGACTTCCCTTTCTCTCACGCATATGGCAGCGGTAGGCAGGCTATGTTATCACTTCGTTCGGGCGTCCCGAAACGCACACGTCTTTTTTTTAAATCTTAGGAAAATATTGTTATAATTAAACATACAAGCGCATAACTTTGTCTGTTTGTATATTATTACATTGTACCCAAAAGATTTATTTGGAACGTTTTTAACGCTTATCGAGCCAATATCTTCTAATCAAAATGTGGATAAAATATACTTTAAAATATTTGAGAGTTTTAACTAATTAACGAAGCATTTTATTCCATTTTTGCTTTTGAATTCCAAATGCTTATCCAACTTGTAATAACATTACTTTCTTGATAAACAGAAGTCTATATTTAAATTATCTGTATGGGATTTTATTATATCACCATTAGCAAATAACTCTAGTGAAATTCATTGTAATGAAGTTTAAGCCAATTGAAAATAGTCATAGTTTGTATAGTCAAAAAAAAATTGGTGGCCTCTTTTTCACCACATTATACACAGTAGAGTTTCCAAAAACACCGAGAAAGTTGTACATTTATTTCTAACCAGCAGCATTTACATAAAATTTCGTTATTCTTAGTTTGGATATGACGGATTTTCGTACTAACTTTCATCGCCATTTTCACCCCTTTCAAGTTAGAATTTCCAGAAACAAAGATTTGACATTATTACTAATGTCTCTCACTTTGAAAATTACCGATTTTTATACAAACTTTGTTTCAATATAAACTTTCATCTCCCTTTTTAGCCTCTTAAGGGCTGAATTTTCAAAAATCCTCCCCTAGTGCGTATGTAAAATATGGAAAGAACCCGCATGCAAGTTTTCACGGTCCTAAATCCAGTAGTTTAGCCTGTGCGTTGACGTATCAGTCAGGCCAAGCAATTTATGTATAAATTGTATCACTTGATATTCAGTACAGACTTTTCCTTTTCGAAATCATACCAAGATTATTGTGCATAGGTATCAATTCAGCAGAGCATTTTCTATTTTTCATAGTGCCCGTAGGTTTCTCATCTCCAACTCATCAGCTAAAAGACGGATAAGTTTCCACTACATGAACATATTGTAGACAAGCGCTATTGTCTCTAGGTCTGTCGGCGCCAGAATGGTGCGTTATCTAAGAACAAAAATGGTTGGTGTGATATAAAATGAAATGATACGTATTTATTTCAACTGTTAATGTACAATTTGATTTAGGTAATAACTTCTGAGAAGTTACATTAAACTTAAAATGAAAAGTTTAGTATGGTTGACAAATTTTACCTATTTTCGTAAGTAGACTATGAAATCTTAAATCAATTTGGTAAGTGTGTGGCAGTGGACAAATTATGAAAAGGTCTATAGAGGTCACAAACTACTACTGTTATTGCTCTGCGGTACCGGAACCATAAAAAAATATTTAATAGAAAGTACCCCCATATTATAATTTTACTTAAAGGGCCTTAATGCAATCAATTTCGTTACAAATATTTTTTAAGCTCTACTACCTACTTTTTTACAATTTTATAATATTATAGACTAGTGTAATGAAGAAATTTGTAAATAATTTAATACAATATAAGAATCCCTTAACTTCTTTTTATAGTATTCTACTCATAGTAGCTCTACGACCTTGCTTTTTCATAAACATACATACATTATAGAGAAACGTTGCTTATATATTTTGAAAACACCGTGAGAAATATTTATTGTCCTTAAAGTGCCTCAAATAATAACAATCTTACTCGTCTCTAACATTATAGCGCAATTTTTTTTTTCAAAAAATCGATCGCTCTTGTAATAAAAATATCAGAGGGGAGTTTGGTGTAAAAGGTGCGGCAGTTAAAAAATGTGAATATAGGCATTTGTAAGAACAATTTGGGTCCATATTAATAGGGTTGCCAGAGTATGGGCATTTACCTAGCGTTCCTGTCATTTAATAAAGTGATGTCAGAAAACTTTATAATATTATATGTTGGAATCTTCACCAAAAAGATTTATTGTGACTAATATAGTGTGTTACTGACCACAGTACCATTTTCATATAATATGAAACATTGATATTCTTTTGTAATTTTTTATCTGTATATTATTTCCCTCCACTAAAATCGGCATTTATTTCGCACGTTCAGTTTTTTGTTATTATTCAATATTCAATTTACAGTTCACACAGTTATTTAATGTTTAAATAAGTGTCTACTATTATATTTGTGTAATATTTTCAAAAAAAATATTATATATTTTGTCCTTATTATTATTTAAATAACAAATAGATAACATAGCGATCCTTCTGGGAACCATACACAGTGACATCGATGACCTAGGCTCCGTATGCTACTTATAGTTTTAAACGATCATAGAACATAATATAGGTTAATTTTCCATCATTGTACTCATCTTTTATGTATTGTAAAACATTATTTTGCCAAAAGGATACATTATATATTTAATTTGATAAAGATTTCAATTAAAATCAAGTCATATAGAGTTCAAGTAAATTGAATTGGGTTATGTTTATCTTGTAATTATATCAATTTGTTATACCTATATGGCTTATTAGGTACTAAAACCCATTAATACTTAAACCCATTTTGCCAATAATATTCATTCTCCCTACATATACAGAACAAAGCACTTTAAAATAATAAAGATTAATAGACGAGACTTTTTAAACTGATACTCAGATGTATCTGTAATTCTTGCCAAAATTTTCTTTATTCGATCTGGCAACCCAACTTAAGCCCGTGGGGTGAACCGCGGCTGCTGTTGAAAGAATGATACATCATCAGACCAATAATAAATCACACATGATTCAATTAGAAAAATACAACGAGAGAGCGGGGCGAAAATGTGGCGATTGTGTCACTGTTACCCATTTTGTTGGGTAATTTGACATTTTGTATTGCCATCATCAATCAAGCGCTATTAAAAATACGCTTTATTTTATAAGTTCTCTTCATTTATGTTTGACTAGCGGTAACCCGCGGTTTTATCCTTATTAAATTATTATTCTGCTTCTTAAATCGTAACGTAACGTTGTATAAATACTTTATACTTTATTAAACGAGTCAACAAAGAATGAGATCACACTTATGGATAATAGGGAATATGCATGTAATTCAAATATACGAGTCAATTTGTTTACGTGAAGTTTTTATTGCTGTAGAATTACATTGTGTATCACTATTTTTTATTTAATTCCTTTAATTTACAGATTTTAATTAATAAAAAGTGTTAAAAAAGGCGTGGGATATTAAAAATCGCAAAACGCAACGCTATGATCAAATAGAAAAGTTAGTTCATTTTTATTTTAACATTTCAGATTGTCAACAAAGGCGAACTTATCTACCGCAGTGCTTTTAGTTTTGTGATTTTATTTATTGTAATTTAATATCTATAAGATGGTTTTTCAGCTTTTTCCATAGTCTGTAAGTATTGAAACTAGTTTAAAGCCTCCATCGTCTGTATAGTCTATTCCAGTTGTCTTTTGTTCAAATAGCTTCAATGTACAGACACGGCATGCTTAGAATTGTATTAATATTATATGTATCGATAAAAAAAATGGAACATACAACGAAAAGTGTACTTAAATATATTTTGAAAAAACATTCTAAAACGTACGACGAAAGACGTTTGAGAGTAAGTCATCTGCAACTGTTACCGTTACGGCTTGCAGGTGAGTACGCGGCTTGACTAAGGTCCATGAAGCGAGTATTTTCATATTTTTGTATTTTTAAACATGTTCAGGCATAGTCTGTGTCGCTTTTCTATTTTCATTTTTTAGCGTCGAACCAAAACAGTAATATCCCATCAACACAAGCTTTTTGGCGCACTCAATAACTCATTGCTGAAAATATAACGGTCGGGGGAGTGGCGAGGTCGTGTCACGTGCCGGTAATGAGTCCAGTCGTCCCCCATGCCTAACCATAGAATAAATAAGAGAAGGTTCAGTGCGGTCCAGGCGATCTTGGGCGAGAGTTGTAGGGTGATTGATGTTTTGCTATGCGCTTTATATTCAAAGATGTAAAAACTGTACGTTACATCGTACTGCGTTATACTGACGATTTCTCCTACTGTAATATACAGATTCTGAAAGCAGTAGCGGTGCTAGAGTAAATGGAGATGTCAACATCATCAGTTTTTTGAGGCCTCTTTCATTTTCCAGACAGAAAAAATAACAATAAAGCAAATGCAAAAAATATTATTTGATAAGAATCAAATATATTTTTTTTTTTAGATTTTAGCCTAGCTGACTATATGTCATAGTTATTCAGCGGCTATTTTCACTTCAATTGACCGATTTATGATGAAGATGGTCTCTCTTGGATCATCGTACTTCTCAAGAGTTGCCAGACCACTTTTCGACTCTGCATAGATATCTATTACTTACGCGTACAGAAATAATAGTAATAATAGTTGTAGGCACTATATTTTCTATAATATTATTTAACTTTTTTGCGAGGCCCCTGCAACCGTAAATCAGCGGTCGCCGTTGCTGCAATCTACACTCTCGCATCTGGTTGAAGGAAGTGTTTAGTATCAATCGACGACGACGACGTAAGGGCG
Organism: Dendrolimus punctatus; assembly: GCA_012273795.1. Taxonomy (NCBI): domain Eukaryota; kingdom Metazoa; phylum Arthropoda; class Insecta; order Lepidoptera; family Lasiocampidae; genus Dendrolimus; species Dendrolimus punctatus. The sequence continues at coordinate 13,270,582 of CM022543.1, forward strand.
ACACTCATTTTCAGGTTTATCTCGAACGTTTATATTAATTCTTGTATTTCACTAAAAATATTGTATAAAAATTCACAAAAACACTCATCATTATATTTATATCATATTCTAATTAGTCTATTTACGAAAATTAAGTAATGTGTGTGTTTAAAAGACCATTACGATTAAAAGTCGTAATTAAAATGTAAGTTATTATTATTCGAATATTAACTCATCTTAAAAACTTAGTAAGAAATGAAACTATATCTAGGATAACGAAAATCTATGAGTAGAATTTTATTTTATATTGAGTGATGCTTGTGTCAGTATTTTGTGCCCCAACTGACACATCGCTCGCTATAATTGTAACAGTGGAATTTCACACATACAACGCGCACATACTTCTGATTATTTGGATTTATGACGTCACATTTTTCCCGATAGGCTCGCAGTCGTTGTACATTCAAAAAAAGCGAACACTATGTGTAAATATTTACTATTAAATTCTCGATGTTTATTATTTATGTCGTAAATGTTTCGTCTGTAAGCTCGTCAGAGCCGTATAAGCTCATGACGAGCCTATTCATCAGAAGTTATCATGGCATGGCATAATGTATATGGGTATATTCATGGAATTGACATCTTTCGTGATCTTTGCCAATATAGTGTTTTTATGGTATAAATACCAGTCATCTTTTCTAAATCACAATGCACTTTGATAATAGCGATTTGTTGCACACTCGATGCCCCAGCGACCACACAACCTCGTATCCAATGTCAATCGTACTATTCTGCTCAACAACGCCCAAAAACATGTCTCGACCCGTCTCTGTTCTTGTGGTGGTCGCCTTGCAACCATAGATATGCAACACTCCGCTAAAGTGTCATTGTCAATATAAATCATCCTTGGCGATGGTTCGCCGACACGTCTAACGATGGTTGAGAATGCCTAATATACAGATTCACATAAAATGCGCTTCTAAGTGGTACTTCAAAGGTGATGTATGTTGAAGAAAAAAAACGTATAAATACGGTTAAAAATTCAAATTAGAGTTTTTTGTAGGATATTGATTGCTTTAAGCAAGAATTGTATATAAAAGTAAAAAAAATCAAGAATGTTAATTCCTGGGCTCCAAGTCTGTAATTTTCACAAAAAAATACTTTTTTTTTTATTGCAGGAGATCAGCAGACAGGCAGACGGCCCACTTGATGGACAGCGGTTACCATCGCCTATGGACATTTGCAACACCAAAGGTGCTACGAATGCGCTGCTGCTCTCTTTAGGGAGCCTGGAACCTGGTCACTAATGCCGGAACACAACACAAGGTTGTTATGGCGACATACTCTAGACCAGGGGTGGTAGCCATCCAGTCGGGCAAATGCCCTACCACCTGGCTGTGGGTTGTTTTGTCGCCTCTTACGACAGGCCGCCGGGCCGCAGGAAATTGTATTCTTTCTCCGTTCCTGCACGGATAATTACTATGTCAATGCGAGCTAAGATCCATTCGAATGGTCAAATACCCGTACTCTCTAAAATTCATATTAAATTAGTGTCGGTCAAATCAAGATTGACTCGATACTAAGCCGAGATGTTTTGATAGAGATGGTTGACTACCAAAATCGTTAAAAGTTACAATTCCAATTCGATATGATTGCTAATTTTAATTACACTCTCGGGGTTTTGAGATGCCACAAAAACTTCGTTCCTTGGTCTTAACCAAAGACTTACCATTGGGCTAAGACTGGGGTGGGCCTTATCCATTCTTGAATATAGGTATTGAATAAAACCCATTTCAATTTTATGTTGACTGTTACTATTTGTGAAAAGAACGTTGATGGAAACAAAATTGTTTAACCACTTTACAAGGCTTTTAACATAATGTATACCAATTATAGAAGATACAATTTTAAGTGTATAATCGCTTCCTGTTCGTACTATAGAATCTCTTGTGTGTTGATCGCATATTAAGCTTAATGGCCGCGAGCGTTTACCGGATTTGCACTATTTGCGCAATGCTTACTGCCCTTAAGGAAGCCAGCCATAGAGTAACGAACGTATTAGAAAACTTATAATAATTAAAATATTTAAGCATTATAAAAATAGCATATTTTCTAAGTTTAGCAATAGTAATAATATTAATTTAAATCGGTTTTTTTTTCTAAGAAACTTTTCTTTTGCCAATAAGTCAACTTAAACTATTTGCAACTGAACGCCCGCTATTTGAATGGCAACGGGAGTGCAATCCCATAGTTTTTTTGAAAACTGAGTGTATATTTTTATCGATAGCAGATGATACTTAAATAACAAAAACGATTGAACTAATTATTTTTAAAGAGTAATTTAATAATGCTTAATACGCTAATGAAGCTTGATTTTAATACAATAGATCATAAAATATTTATCCTGTTACACTGTACAAACAAAGTTTAGAGGCTATTTTTCAACGAACTTGCTAATTAGAACTATTTATCACTTTTTAAGAATATCCCTACTAATATTATAAACGTGAATGTAATTTTATTTGTTACGCTTTCACGCGAAAACTATTCAACCGATCATCATGAAACTGTAGACATATTCTTGGAGGTATTAGAAGTAACATAGGATATTTTTTGAAAAAAAAATCGACGCGCACGAAGTCGCGGGCAGAAGCTAGTAATAAATAACAAAATGCGTCCATTTCATGTTGTAGATTGACCATTATGATATTAATTTATTAATACTGTCTATTCCATTCTTAAGAGTTAATCATTTGGCCGGAAGGGATTTGCCGAACTCAAGTGGCTAATTTGTAGCAAAAATTATACTTATAAAAGTAAACCCCTTTGTAAAGGACCCTCTACACTTTAACGGCGAATATTTAGTAACATTGTGGAAAAATGTACTGCAATAACAGCGTGATACTCTATTGAAGTGGTTTAGGCTCTTTAAGTATAGTGAGTAGGTTTCAGTAGAGTACCTTTTATTAGGGTGTAACGTATTTTTGAAGTTTGAACATCGCTTCGCAATATTTGTGTATCAAGCCAATAGTTAGAAATACTCAACTTTTAGTATTATCTTTAAGCAAGTAAAGATCAAATGAGAGCTAGGACGTCTGTACAGCTACTTACCTTAGTGTCAGACAAATTGTAGGTCTCTATTTTATTTTTAAAAATACTTAGCGACCACCTTAGCGATAAGCACACTGGCGTCTCTAACAAAAAGGACGCGTGTTCGAATCCTGATCGGAAAGCTTGCAAGTCGGTCGGGATCTTGAATAGGAGTCTGGTTCAGAACAAAGTTTTTATTATCAACGAAAAGAAACTTTTACAATGCTGTGTTCTGCTCGCGGCTCGACACAATTCTGTCTTCAATTGTTTGGGAACATTCTATCATCATTCGTCCGCTGGGTGCGGTTTTTTAACTATCCCACGGGAGTACTTTAATTTTTTGGGATCAAAAGTATCCTATATGTTGACCAGAGATATAAGCTATCATCACCATACAAATTCATGTAAATCGGTCCAGTCGTTTCGGAGATTAGCCGGTACAAATAGACAGACAAACAGATATACAGACAAATAGAGAAACAAAAAAATTAAAGAATTGAAATTAGTTCTATTTCACTTCTTACACCACTCTGACTCGGTTTTTAGCAAAAAAAAATATAGTACAGGAATTTCACTTGTACAAATTTATTTTATTTTTATTAATTTATACTCGTATGACGACTAAGGAGGTAATAGGTAACTACAGTACCTATACGAAAAACAAAGTTATGTATAGGCACTAAAACTATATTCCATGATTTGTTGGATTTATAAAGAACGATTAACCCTTTGAATGCTCTCAGGGTTCAGAGACCGACATTTGGCTGCAATTAGCCGATCAAATGTAGCTGTTTAAAGTTCGGCCCTTGACGTCGTCGGTTCCAACGTTTCCTTCCGCCCATCGATTAATGTAGCCACCCGCTCATTTGGCCACATGTGATGCCGAACAATTATGTACCATTGTAACTGATAGGGTTATGTTGGGCTTTATTAATTGCTTACGAAATAATACCCTTAGTCATAATAGTTACACGAGGTTTATGGGCTCATTGAACTGAATTTAAAAAAGTGTTTTTATAATGCGATTATGTAAAACACTAGATAGATAGATAACAATTTATTGCACACCAAAATATACAATTACAGAAACAGACCATATTTACAATATTTTCTAGGCAATAAAATTGGCGGTCTTATCGCTCAAAGCGATCTCTTCCAGGCAACCTAAATGAGAAATATTTGAATAAGGCGAAATAGGTGGTGCAGAAAAATGGCAATAATAATAATGACATAAACATTCATAACTAATTTAAATATATATACGAATACATACATATTTATATATATATATATATATATATATATATATATATATATATATATATATATATATACATATATAATACATAAATTATTATAATAAATAAAATAATACAATAAACAATATTTTTAATTTAAATACTTACATACTACTTAGGTACCTTTCTTTTCATATACTTAAAAAAATCTCTATTAAGATACCTATACCTTAGCAGTACGTAAACCCGTATCATTAATTATTATGATGATTAAAAAAACTACATTAAATCTTTTATTGAAGATATCGTTTTATGACCTTACTTAATTACATGTATGAACAAATAAGTGTTAAAAAATCTAAAAAAAACAGTTAAATAAATCTTTTATCTATAGTATTTAACATTCTAAGCACGTCCTGTCTGTACATTAAAGCTATTAAAAGACAACATCTTGATTACACTATATAAACGATGGAGAACACCATGCAATTGTTTTTTAGTTTTCTTGTCTGTTTGTTCGGGATTTACGTAAAAACTACTGGGCTGATTTCGATGTTATTTTCGCTGATCGACAGCAAATTTTGAGACTTAAAATTTGCCCTACTTTTTATCCCGGGAATCCCGCGGGGATTTTTCTGTGAATGATTAAAATGTCCAAATTAAAAAAATCGAATTCCAAAGTGATTTTTTTACTGAGCAATAGCAAATTTTATGTAATAAAAAGTTTGATATTTATTATCCTAGGAATTTCGCCTGAATTTGCCCGGGAGCAATTTGTAGCTGTTCGAATGCATTAAAATTAGCTTATTCCGACACAGATTTCACTAAAACGATAGCTTACAATATTATTTAAATGCTGTGGTATTTTTATACTGGGAACCCCGCAGGAATTTCAAGTCAAGCGTGGACGGAGCCGCGGTCAATTTAAACAAATTGAAAGTTTTGATTTTCAACCACTTAGCGAAAACAAGATTAAAGACTGATTGTGTAAATGATGAAAGATTAAAAATATAAAAACACAACACAAACACTTTTGCAGAGTCGTTTTACAAATAATATGACATGTGTAAATATTTTATTAAACGCACCAGTATATCTACTGAACACATGTAGATTTATTTATATAATTTGTTTGAAAAACATAAAATTAATTATATTCGTAAATATAAAACACAAAATGAATACATATATCAATCAAGTTTCCACTATAAAATAATTTATATAATAAAAATAAAAAATTCACGAACTTCTGTTTGTCCATACTTTGATATATAATAAAGAGTTTTTGTCGTAAGTGATTCTCCAAAGGCGGCTGATTTAGGTCCCACATATTAATTAACTTATCTCCAAGGAATAATTTTGAAATGCGAACGAATTGTCAGTCAAACCGTGGCAATGATTCAATTCACAAAACGGATTGAGACGGTAACTTTTTTCACCGCGCGGCTTTCTGGCATTACAATGCAGTAAATCGCAGTACCCGAAAGTCGGTAAATAGGCAACAATAGGGTCCACAATACCCCAATGCCAATGTTTGGTCCAAAATAAAAGAACGTCTTAGAATTTGACTGCATTGTGCGCAGGAGCATTGTTCGGTGTTAGTGCACGGCCTTGCACAAAACCGCTCGGTAGCTGTCGGCTTATATCTCAAAGGGGATGTTTGCCTACAATATTATTTTTATTGCCGTAATTGAGGGAGATTTTGTTTTTAGTTCTTCATTGTTTTGTTCTGTTTGATACCAAGTCGCTACTCATAAGGTATTTGAGCTTTCTATTTTATTGAAGTGTCTAAAGTAGAACGTCGTTATCTGTCTGTCGTTTAATGCTGAAACTACCTGTTACTATCAAAATGGAGTATTTCAGAAGTTACAAATGTGCTATAGTAATAATATCTCTAACGCTTGAAAATTCGCTTTTTAACTGTCTTTAATAGAGAAGAAGGCTCTCAAATGGTCGAGTAAATATATATATTTTTTTAATTAAAATTCATTTAATTTCTTTAGAATATAAAATTGAAAAATTCTATTGGATAGATACAAATTGAAGTGGCTGTGGACCGGTCACGTCTGCCGTAGAACCGATGGCCGATGGAGCAGACGAGCCCTGGAGTGGATACCTCGTCTCGGAAAGCGTAATGTCGGACGCCCTTCAGTCCGATGCACCGACGTCCTGTGCAAGGGCGCCGGCAGGCGCTAGATGAGGAAATCAGGGACGTGGCGCCATCTTGCGGAGGCCTACATCAGGCAATGGACTGCTAATGGCTAACGACGATAAAATTGATCGCGGCTGCTTTAATCAGTCCACCAGTATACCACATCAGTATACCTTTAAAATTTAAGGGTGCTTTCAAAACCAATCAAAATTGATATTTACATATATGATGCCTAATCACAAATTAACGATTTCAAAAACGGCTCACAGTATTTGATTGATAATATAATAGTTGAAATTGTGGGACGCCGAACTTTAGAAAAAGACATTGCATGCTATCAACACATATTTTCCGTTCAACCTCTAAACAATTTCAATCATCAACTTTACATTTCACTTAAACCTTTATAGTTACACAAATTGCGGTTGAATAATCATTTCCAACAACGCACCCGTTTTTATATTTTTGAGCTAAAATCCACCGAATTCAGTACCTATCACAATCGAATCTTTAAACAGGGGGGGGGGTGTTTTAGGGATCATGGTTTTATTAACATGGTAAGTAAAGTATTATTTTCTTAGTTTATTTATAACTTATTTGCAATTAAAATGGTCATGGACTGAATGTGTAATCGTAAAGTTTTTGTCATATGAGCAACGGACAGACGAGCAGACAGAGATATTAAAAGGTTTCGGTCTTTTCCGAAATATCTACGGAACCCTAAAAATTCTTTTAATTCTTTAAACATCTTTTATTATCTAAATTGAAAATCCGTGTAGTAATAAAATGTAATATTTATATTGGATACCGATAGACATAATATATACTTGGTACTTCTAAGACATGGCAAAAAAGAATAAAATGTTATTCACTTTAGCTGTTAGTTAGGTGTCTCTAATAGCATAATCATGTAATTTTGCATATTCCGTTTTTCTCTGATGCATATCCGTGAAAATGTGCTACCAGTTTTGCAGACCAATAAACCTAGCTTAATTATATTGCTTACCGCTGAAACTTATATAGCAGCGCTTGAGGCATAATGACATTAAAAAGAGACGCAAGATAAACACATGAAAGCATCCTGATACTAGCATAAACATAGCCTGTTATAAAAACTTATATACCTAATAATAAGTGACATATAATAACAATGAGGTAAATATATTGAAAAAAACATTTCTATAGAAACTATCTTTACTACAGTAAAATTCGAATAACCTGAAATAAAACCATATTTCAGCAATAAATTTTACAACTCTTTTAACATTTGCGAATATTTGCAAAATAGTTAAACCTTTGAATTCTACTTTTTGCTTGCCGACATTTACACCGCATTTTAGTTGTAAAAACAATGAAGGACCATTTGCTTCATAAGTAGGGTTGTCAACAAGTTTAGAAAGATTTAGGTTGGTATGTTGCCTAATGTTACTTTTCAAAAGTTCAATAAGTTTTTTATTTGTTTTTCTTTAATTAATTATATATATTTTTAAATTAACTGAAGTTAAAAAGACAATTTTATATTAGTCAACAGATTATGCAACTTGAAACTCATCCTATTCTAGTAAGCTATCAGTTGCAGTCATAAGTTAAGTTTTTTGTGTCTAGAGACACACTCATATTAGAGTTCGAATCTTTTTAATATTTAGGTAGATACTAGGTATACTTAAATAATGTTTATTGCATTTTTCCAGCAAAATGTTTTTTACAGGGATTCTATCCCCTTCTTGACCTATTTTATAAAAGTAGGTGCTTATTTGTTCTGTAAGAAGGTGTATACATGCTATCTATCTTCTTCACTTTTCCTTAATCGTTTAGAGTTTGCAAAGTACATTTTTCCCCATATTCTACCTAACGTCTTTTGTGTCATCTTCTTTCGTACAAATCTTAATATGTCCACAAAACCCACACATTTATTTTGGTTTTCTCCTACATTTTTATTGAATATTTTTTTATTACATGAATTCAGCAAATAGGCAGATGGCCCACCTAATGGAAACCGATTACCATTTCCTATCGACGTTTGCAACCTCAAAAGTGCTATCAATGTTCTGCCACTCTCTAAAAGGATACTGTTACCTGGCCACTAATGCCAGAACATAACTTAAAGTTGTTATGGCGACATACACTAGACCAGAGGTGTTAGCCATCCAGGTGGGCAACTACCCTACCACCTGGCCGTGGGTTGTTTTTTCGCTTCATCACAGGCTGCCCAACCGCAGGAGACTGTATTCTTTCCCAGTTTCTGCACGGATAAAATCTTCCAGTTTACCATATTTTTTTTAAATACTTAATCCCTTTCCATAACATATCCTTGATAGAATAATCTATTTCCTCTCAATGTGTCAGTCACTGTAACTTTCAAAGATCCCCTAATGTACCTATCCATTTCTTACTATATCCATTCTTGTAACACCACACATCCATATCGCCATTCTTATTTCGGCTGTATTGGGATTTATTTTGTTTATAATTCGCCTCTCCTCCTTCATGTGGTAAGATGGAGGGTTTTCTTTTCTTTCAATCTCTTATTAGCCTTTAATAATTTCATTTGTTTATTTATGTCTATTTTATTTCGAACCCATGTACGAAATAAAATAAAATATAAAATAGGTATTTATTATATGCTGCTGTTTAGGTGCTACGTCATTTAACACAATTACACTGTATTTGGATTTCTCTAGCCTACCAATTTAATGGTACCGCGTTAGGTTAGGTTCTCATAAAAAGGCTGACAAAGAAAATTATTGACAAATAAAATCAGGGACTACAACTATGTTTGGACAACCCTACAGCCGTTACGACTATATGGTCCTTCAAAAGCGTCTCAAAGAAGCCGCTTTGGTTTTGGAAAACAATAGCGCCAGAGTAATAAAACAATGGATTGTTTGGATCTAGTTTCGTTTATGTTGTAAATATTTATTAACAGATATTCGGTTAAACCAAATAATATTGATTATGAAGTCCGACAGTCAATAAGTAGATATATCTTTTATAGATATTGTAGGATTAAGTTTATTTGCAAATGTTTCTTTTTCTCTTTATGCCGAAGAAATACGTATTTGAAACAAATACTAACTACACAATAAAGTGGTTCTTAAAAATAAAATAGGTACATAATGTATTTAAAATATAAACTTTTAGACGAAAGCCACATTTTAAATAATATTAATGTGATTTAATTATATATATTATTTTTTAATTCATATTAAAAGGTAATAATACAACGTGTTACAAAGTTATTAGTAGATATAAATTCGTTTTCCATATCTAACAACGTAGTATCCTGACATACACATCATTAGTAACTGTGATCAAATGCAACTTTTAGCGCTAAAAATAATGTCTTAACGATTACGTTGGTTATTTTAACGTCGTTAACAATGTCGCAACTCAAATAACGCAGTAAACGCGTGGTCACATTATCGTAACACAGTCACTATCACTTACAATATCCCAGATGTAGAGGCATTAGATTCGCGGAAAGCGCGGGAAACTCGCTGAAAGTTCCACACAAGTTTCCTGAGCACCGCCCGACGGCCCGCCCCCTAACACGTTCTATCTCACTCACTCGGTCCCGCTCACTCACCGCGACTCGCGGGTAACCGCACGCGGAACTGACTTCACGCGACCGGCTTCGCGAGACCCGCAATACATCAATTCTTTCCATGTAAGTACTTTGTTTAAATTCGTTATGTTTAAACTTTTGAATAAAGAATTCTTTTTTTTTTATAAACAATACTTCCTTTTATGTTTTTGTGTTCCTTGATAATATAATATTTTCTGTGTTATGTATACAATTTAATAAGAACTACATATTAGTTTTTAAACCTAAGAAATTATTATAGATTCAGTTAAAGTATTATACTTTTCTTATGCATTACACTGCTAAATTAAGCTTAAAATAAAAGAGACTTACTTTTATACAGTATAGTAGATATAGATAAATAGTATAGCATAGATTTAGTAGAATATTTTACGAAAATCTATAATACTAGGATATGCCGCGACTTCATCCACGCTTGACAACAACTTGAAACTGCTCCCGAGGGAAAAATTTCCGCGGATTCACGGGATACAAAATATCACACATTTTATTACATAAAACTTGATATCGATCAGTGAAAAAACCGCATTGAAATTAGTTTTTTTGCAATCTGCTCTTTTTAAGTCTTTCCCAGAAAAATTCCCGCGGGATTCCCGGATATGAAGTAGAGCAGATTTTAAATCTAAGAATGTGTTGTCGATCGGTGAAAACCGCATCGAAATCGGCCAAGTAGTTTTTACCTGAATCCCAAACAGACAAACTGACAAACAGATAAGAAATTTTTAATCTAAAAATCTTTTATATAGTCTATTAGCCTGTCATTACAGATGTTTTTTATAAATAGTTTCAATGTAGAGACTAGGTATGCTTAGAATTTTATAATATTATAGATAACATTTTCAAAATTAGAAATTAATTAACCATGTAATAAATCTTTTTAATTATAATAATATTGTTGTAACAGATATTAAAATTAAGAATCAAGAAGTCTCAAGACTGAAAATATTTGTGTTGAGAAGGTCAAGAAACACCACTGATAATAAATATGAGCAACATAATACTTCAGAAGCCCGTTGATAGGTTTTTGCGCTGGCCGCGGTTTCCCGCCGCCCCGCGGCCTAATTACGACCTCTTTTCGATACGTCACCGCGGTGATTCAAAAAAATCCACCCATCCCTCTCCCACCGGCGGGAGGTGTGCGGCGGCGTCCCACTCCGACTGGCATTTTTATAAAAACGCAGAGGCCGACCGCGGCTGTCCCGCTCGTTCCCGCTATGAGACCGCACAGTCCGCACCCTTCGTCTCCTTCCCGCTTTTTACGAGACGTAGGGGCCGCCACCCGGGTGGGGGCGGCGACCGCGCGAACGCAAAATATTGACCATCGGAAAAAGTCGCGTCGTATCACAGTCATCAGTCGAAACTGAGTTCTCGAGAGCACGCGTCCCTTCGTCCCAAGTCGTGAGTCTTCGGCTTGCGGTCTCTGCACTCGGCCGACCGCCCGTTTATTTTTTCCGAGTCCCCCTTCCCGGCGTCTTGCCGTCCGCGCCCAACAAGTGGTGTAGACGGCCCGCGGCTCACACGGCGTCTCGCGCCCATACTTCGCACAACTTTCAGGAGTGTACCGCGCGCACGCGACCGCCGCGTACTACCCGCGTGTTTGAAATTTAATCGCGTGTTTTGAAACTTTCAACGGAGTGTTTAAAGACTACAGTGGCGTGACAAAGGACTTCAGTGGCGTGTTGTGGGCTGGTGCGGTGTTTGTTGAGGGTAGACTGAAGTCGATGCACCTTCCGCACGCAAGCCCACCTGCCCCCAGTATGGCGGACGTTTATTCTCACATCCACGAGTACTATCGGCAGAGTCATGGCGAGCTGGTGCAGACTGGATCCCCAGCCGTATTGTGTTCAGCTTTGCCTGGCCATTGGCGTTCGAATAAGTCGTTACCGGTGGCTTTCAAGGTAGTCGCATTAGACGATGTCCAAGACGGGACTCTTGTGACGATTAAGGCTGGAAATGATGAGAATGTGATGGCGGAGTTAAGAAACTGCACAGCGGTTATGAAGAACCAGGTGGCAAAGTTCAATGACCTGAGGTTCGTAGGTCGTAGTGGAAGAGGCAAGTCGTTCTCGTTGACCATCACGATCAGCACGTTTCCCTCACAAGTGGCCACTTACATCAAAGCAATCAAGGTCACTGTTGACGGCCCCAGAGAGCCAAGAACAAAACAAAGTAAGTTTAAAAGTTTTCTTATTCTTGATTGCAGTTATTACACTTTTCCACTTTTTATATTATTTATATCTTTCTAGTGTATTCTTCAAACCTTTAATATTCTTAATAGATAAATATATTATTTACTATTTATACTAACTTCCTGACGGAAATTAACCATTTCACTGTAATTGTATATATAACAGTATCATCGTCATAGTTAGCAATGTCAAGTATGATATATATAGTAGTACATATATCATACTTGATATTGCTAACTATGACGACAATAGAAAAGACATTAAAAAACAACGAAAATAATTCATTCAGCAATCGCTTGGAACCATTTAATTGAAACAAATCTCATTTTAAAATAAATTTAAAAAATACTGGTTACATCTCTAATCCTTACAATCAAACACAAAATAGATGTGTAAATAAATATAGAATTATTGTTTTGCTTTATTACCATCTAATAATAAATTCAAAAGCATTCGATCATATATCGTAATTAAAAATTGATGATCATTCCAGATGATTATTTCGTATAAAAAAATCCTTATTCATATATCTGTTATTTACCCACGTATTATACAAAAATAGTAATTTTATCAAATTTAACAATAGAAAATAAATCAAATTAAGAACATAATATAAGTTTTTTTTTCAAACTGACTTTTGCCGAAGAATGGTTTTTGGAAAATCGTACATGAATAAGTTAGGAATTAGGTAAACTACTCTATGTACACTGCTTCACACCGTTTCATTGCTGCTTTAAAGACAAAAAGCTACACAAAAATTCTCAACAACACGCCTAACTAAAAATTTTGAAATAATTTTACGACATACTTGTCTTTTTTATAATATATGAAATTAAATAACACATTGAAGATCTGTTTGTGTTTTTGTGTAATAAGAATTATTATTGAAAATAAGTACTAAAAAATTTCCTTATTATTACTTTATTAGCCAAATCTTAATTTGTAAACAATAAGTCATATACGAGTACAATACACAAAGCTTATTAAAATCGTTATAATTTTAAATACTTACTTCGTGTTTCACGGTTTCGAATTTAGACTGCCATACAAAGAGTTCAATAAATCAAGCTGGTTAATAAAGACAATAAATTTCTCTTTGAAATTGCAAAAAGGTATTTAGCAACTCTGTCATCATCTGTACAACATTTATCAAGAGATGCGCACGCGTCGCTCGGGCTGGCGCGGCGCCAGTCCGCAGCCCCGAGGTCGATTCTGCGGCGCCGCGGCATTTGACCGCACTCTGACCAGTTTATTTCTGATATCCACGGATTAAAGTACTAAATTATTCCGAAGAACAATTGTCACATTCATTTCTAGTTGATATTAGGGCCACTCCACATTCTCATCAAGCGCGAAAAACGAGAATATCAAACTGATTCTTCTGTATAAAAAAATATTATTCTTCCGCGAAAAATAATTATTTACTATCGAGAATATCCCATAGAATATGCAAAAATTGTAACACAACGAAATATTGTACTCTACCTATAAGACTATAAGTAGAATACTGAGCCTCGCTCAATGGAAGTTAATGGGTAAAGTGCGCAGAAGTTTGGCTGCGTTATCTTGCAGGATGTCCATACTCATCCGTTGTCCGAGGTAGGGAGCAGCCTCCTGATCAGCTGAAAACTCATTTAAGCATTTTGCGACTCTATGTAGGAAGTTCAACGCCTTAAGATCCTTCGGGCTAAGAGCCTCCACAGCAAATGTTATGTACACTACTTAATTGGTATTTTAATCCAATTTTTGAATTGGAATGAATTTTTTTAGGATTCAGGACTTAAAAGTTAGATGAGAAACATAACTCTCACATAAGAACACTCGTATATAGTCGTAGGGTAAATTTGAAATAAATTTTGGACCTTCGTGTGCTTATACTACTACTACTTATAATGTTTAATCAATTCGCGATTTTACAACACCATTGTGTAGCGTCATAATATACTAATATAAAGACTATACTTGATATATTCAAACACCCTTATAAAACCAATTGTTCGTGAAGATGATATTTAAGAGCAAAACAAGTTATTTCAGTGAAAGCTTAGATAGGAGTCTCCTATTATATTTATGTATGTAGATGAGAGAATGGCAATTTATTTACATTATCTTTATATACATATTTATGTACCCATTCTTCATTCCATTCATGTTTCTATGATAAATAACTTTCTCCGGGGTCTTCGCTTCTTTATCAAAATGAGGAGGTTGGGGCCTCGAGGTTTTACTTCTTTACTTTGATTGTAACTCAGTGGGCCACTACCGACCGATAACTGAATTTAGAGCTGCTGGTGTCTTCTCCGCATGGCGATGGCTTTGCAGCGGCTCACGTTGGCCAGTCTCTGTCATCCGTTAGTCTTCACGGGCTTTCCGCTACTTCCGCGACTTGGTTAGTCATTTATAAATAACTGTTACATATAAGACATTGGAACGAACGAATATCGAAGATCAGAACCCTAAAAAGGATACACTACTATCTAGAACTGTCTCTAAGAATATAAAAATACACCTCAAAATGAACATGTGGGCAATTGTGTGCGAACGGCGGACGTGAGAAACATTCAATCACGAAGACGTTAATTGCCTACTCCGTTTAATCTCTCAACTACATCGCTTTAAGACGGGCTTCCCTCCAAAAATAACTTCGATTGTTGTCTGTGTGCATTTACGAGAGAATTGGTCTTTAAACGAGTGTTGTTTTGACTCTGGACTTATAAATGATTATTGGTGTTTACAACTGACATGCTTTTAACCTAATACAATGTATGGGTTGACAAAAATTTGTTCATCATCATTCGAGCATTAAATCCCAATTGCGTTCTGAGCGTTCGATCCGAAATCTGAGTTCCGCTTTCCTACATTTTCTTCTTTTGATTTGATGCAGCAAATTTAGTTATATTCTGATTATATTTTTAATGGTTACATGAAAGCACCGATCTCAAAATTCTTTTTTTTTTACAAAATAATCATGTTCGTCTATCCGTCTATCTCTCTGGCTGTATATATATATATATATATATATAATATATATATATAATATACATATATATATATATATATATATATATTATATATATTATATGTATATTTTCGAGAACTATTGGGCTTGCATGGATAAAAATTGATAAAAACGTGCAATCTTTATAATAGGATGAAATCGCCCTAAAATGAATTGAAGTACTTGGATTTCTACCTTCTTCACGAATACTGTTGAACCGACAGTAACAAAAGTTAGATTTTTGTTTCCAGTATATATATTTATGTTGTTTCGATAACGAAGATGAATATGTTAACATTAAGATAACCAAAATATAATATTTATTTATTCTACTTTAAAAATATAAATAAATTCCAAATTGAGTTCTAAAAACGATTTGTATAAAATAAATCAAGTATAACATCATATCACGTATCAATCATAATACGCGCCAAAGCAAAGACACAAACTTTGCGACAAATTACAGTAAGAATCATAATGTTGGCAAATAACATACTAAATACTTAAATATAAACAATATACAACACATACAATTGAATATTCATTGATTCTACTTTAAAATGATAAATAAATTTTAAATTGAACTCTAAAAACGATTTATATTAAATAAATCAAATATAACATCAATCATAATACGCGCCAAAGCAAAGACACAAACTTTACGACAAATTACAGTTGGAATCATAACGTTTTGACACCACAAATCTATTTTAGATGTAACAGCGCTGCGCTGATGGAGCCGGTCTGTGTAAACAAACGTTGCGCCCAAACTTCGGCCAATAATAAAAAGACAGTATGCGGAAAAACTAACATCCTCGGGCGATAAACATCAAAGGCCTGGAGTTAATAAAGCGATCAATGGCGCACCGGCTTAATGGCCGCGTTACGGCGCACTAATTAACGTGTAAAGAGTAAAACTACCTTACATTTACATGATATTTATTATTAACTCGCATTACATTTTATCTGCTTATCACACAGATCGTTTATAATTATATTTTTGTATTATAATGGTTTTGTTGCAGATATGCTAATTTGCAATTTAATGAGGTTATTAGATTTCGATGTACAAGAAACCAACCAAGTGCTTGTTGGTTCATGTACATTGTACGATTTCATTGAGTTGACCAACTCATACCTACTGCTTTGGTTATCTGGTCAAAGAACACTAAAAAGCGTTCAATCGCGTATACAAGTACTTACGGGCCGGTTTTTCCATCGTCGGATAAAAGTTATCTATAGTATGATTATAAAATAGAAAATGAAAAAAATAAAAACGACAGTTGTTTAACAAAACAGTTGAATTAAATATATATTACTTGTGTTCCTAGTTTCATGTGCATAACTCCACTAACGTCCCTTGACATTTTTCTCGCTTTGTCTAGTTTTTTATTGGATAAGTTCAGCAGTCAGGCTCACCTGATAGAAAGCTGCTACCATCACCTATGGATATTAGTAGGTAACAAAAAAGGTACTAACAATGTAATGACGCTATCTAAAGGGAGATTGGAACCTGGCTACTAATGCCGAACACAACTCAAGGTTGTTGAGGCGGCCTACTCTAGACCAGGGATGATAGAAATCCAAGCAGGCAAATATCCTACCATCTGGCTGTGGGGTGTTTTTGTCTTCTCTTGCGACAGGCCGCCTAGCCGTAGGAAATGGTATTTTTATCCGTTCCTACACGGATAAAAGTTTACTACCTACTACTCCACTCCTTTTAGGTGTAAAGTTAACATATCTTACGTAAAAGAATTTTCTTAGTAATCTATGATCTATGAAGAGTTCAGTAGACGTTACAATCGTCTACTGTTTTAAAATATTTTTTTATAAATCTCAAAATCGTCGAAAACCTAAGCAGCTCTTTCCCTTAATGCCAAGAGCTTCGACAATGAATGAGCACTCAGCGAATAATCTAGAAGTTTAGGCCAAGGTCCAAATGAAGCAATCAGGGCGTTTAATATGCGGCACTTGCAGTACCAGTGGTTACCAAGTTTCATGGTGCGGCGACGGCGTAACAGATGTAAACAATCTCGGGCCCGCGTCGTAAAGTCCCGTTTGATGTACCCGCTCCCCGAGCCCCGTGGAGCGGAGGCCGCTTCTAAAATATGGATTTTATGTCCCTGCTAGCTGCTAAAATACCGCATCCACCAAGCGACCCTCATAACGAAGGCCTGACTCATGCCCAATCGTTTTGTCAAGTGATTACGAAGTTTGTGACACTTTCTTCGGAATTGTACCTATAATATCTGTTGACAAGTTATCGGTAGCTATAATAGGTGTAATTCAAAATGTCCCCCTAATATTCTATTCTTATGCTATATTTTCAAGTGAAGTTATATTCCGATTTTTTCTATTTGGAAACTAGTTGTGCTAACTGGATAAACACAATAAGCGACATTTTTGTAATAATAGGCAAACATGTTTATAAAAAACGGGTAACTGGCTTTCTATTAAATATTAACAATAGATTGCATCTTTAAAAAAATAAACACTCGATTACATTTTGTTGTACAAGCCACACCAATTATCAAAAACTATCCCCAATACTCACCAACTTGTTCCAACTCCCAATTTTTCTACCCCAACAAATTTAAACCAATGTAACCCAAGTATACCCAAGTATTTATATTTAAATGGAGTAGTACGATAAAACAATTTTCCCAAAAATCTTGCAAAATATAAGATTTTTTTTAATGTAATAGAAATTAGAATTTATACATGTATTTTTTTTTTGTTAAACTCTCTATACAATAAATAAAAAGTATAAGTATTAGGTAGACTCGGACAATCGCGTTCGCCCGGGTCAAAAGGAGAAATAAAAAATATCATAAAATATTTTTCTTTTGTATCCATTCACAAAGTACTCGTAAATACACTCAGCATCTTCAATTACCAAATGCATGTTTTAAGTCGGTTCACTTTTTAAATTAACACAAGACAATAAATCAAGGCGAAAAATAAGACAAATGACGCTCACAATCGGACGATATAAATGCGGTGTCTGTTATTAGATATCGCCAGGCCCCCGTCCAAATTATGAGCTATAACTCTGATTCCATTTATTCAACACTCGCCTGTCTCCTTGGCATTAATTTACGACTCACAACCGGCTCGCATCTCATCTAGTTATTTAATGCTCGTTTTGACACTTACTAGTCGTTCACTCATACGTTTATTGTCTCAGTGGTACCAATTTGGCCGCGATGCCTTTTGATTCGAGCCACATTCTTAACCCATTGTAAATTTTTAGGTCGACAGTGATTAACGGCGGTGGAAATAGTTTTATAGATTCGGACTGAAGACATTCAACAACTACGTGTTGTATTTCTGTTCCAGGGGCCTTACTCTGAAATGTCCTTCCTTGTTCGTTTTCGTTGAAGTTTATCGCATCTTCGAGCAAATTCAATGAAAGGCGTATGATAGTTAATCTTCAGAGCCATGTAGTTTAGATCCCATAATTGTTTAGGCAAAAATAGAATGTGCACACAATCATCACGACACTATTTATCAGTCATTTTTCTCAAAAAGAGTTTCGGGTTTCTATGGATGCTTAGCAGGAAGTTAAAAAACTTAATAGTCTAAGGCGATCGCGAATAAACTCAAAAGTAGGGATTACCTCTATACATGTGTTTTACGAGGAGTGAAAATATATTTCAGTGTCAACTATACATTAAAATATTTCAATACAGTGTTCAGATATATCAGTATTCAGGTTCTCTTGCCAGTTTGAAATCGAAGGTGATTTTTTAGTGTGTAAAAGTCATAGATTAATAAAATTTATTAAACTAGTCTGAAGCATTTACGTAGTCTTAATTTGATTGTGATTTTGTCTAACAAATACGAAAAATTTTAAAGTATCAAGTAGACATTCAAGTCTTAATCGTATTATATCTCGCTAATGAAATAAACGTAAAAAAGTAATAAGAAAAACTTCATTTCCTAACGACACACTTGCGGAACATTCGGCGGCGGAAAATTCGGCTAAATATGCTCGCAATATTTTTAAATACCCTATGACACATCAGCGGAATTTTCACCCCGTTACGCCGCCTACGGAACTTCTGCGCGGTACGTTCTGCAGGTGTGATGCTATACTTAAGCGTCAACTTTGAAAATTGCCAAATCGTTTAGAGATTTACACACCTACATTGCAACATTAGAAAAGTTATTTTATGCTACAAATTTTATCCGTGCAGGAATGGACAAAACTACAATTTCCTGCTGCCGGGCAGCCTGTCGTAAGAGGAGACAAAGCAGGTGGTAGGGCATTTGTCTGACAGGATGGCTACCACCCCTAGTCTAAAGTATGTCGCCATAACAACCTTGAGTTGTGTTCCGGCATTAGTGACCCGGTTCCAGTCTCCCTTAAGAGAGCAGCGGCGCATTTATGACACCTTTGGTGTCGCAAATGTCCTTAGACGGTGGTAACCGCTTTTCATCAAGTGGGTCGTCTGCCTGTCTGCTAAACTCCTACAATAAAAAATAAAAACAATATCTTACCCCCCGCACATGTAGAGGGTCGAGATCGTCGGGAAACTGAATTTAATTGAAATCTGACATTAACAAATGGAGCGAACCATTTGGAGATCCGCATTTAACTTATTATTGTAGCATGATGCCGAAGCGTTCTTGGGCGCGATTGCCGCGTGACGGCGCGACGGACCATCCATCACGTTCTTAATTTAAAATGCCCGCGATTTGGGGAAATGCTCTCACGAAACATTCGCTAATCTCTCCAACGAAGGGGTTGCCTTCCCGTAAAACAAATTGTTTTGTTAACTTTTTACGATGCAATGAAAAAGTCACAATAAAAACAAAGCATCTAGTGTGTTTAGAGTACGCCAAAATTAGGCAGTGTAATCGTTAGTTTCACAACAGCACACTCAAAGTTAAAGAGTTGCTCAGAAGAATCGCGTATACAAAGTTCAAAACAAAGTAGACAAAGTGCTCGTAAACAGTTTAATCTGGTAATAAAACTGTCGATATACACCTGATCAACTCGAGATGACTTGATCCGCTTAAAAATGTAGTAAATGTACCGAAAATAGATGTCCGCGATGGCTTCTTCAGTAGGCTATCGATTAAACAAATAAAAAGCGTTTCGCTATGAAAGGCAAAAGGCCACATGACGGAGGGTCGTAAAAACGTATGGCACAGAGGAGCCGGCTAACAGCAGCAGTAAACCGGGCTCGTTTTGTATACAGGACTCTTGTTATGGACGGCCGGTGCGGTAAACAGAGCCGTGTGTCGCCGTCTTTACGGCCAGCCTTTGTGACTTTAGTGTTTGCGGACGCGGTTGAAGACGATGGCGACCTCGCCGCGGATGTCTACGTTTCTAATTTATACTAAAGATTCGCAAACACAAATATTCTGATGTCAATCCTCATACATTTACATACTCGTTTCAATCCATTTATCCTTTAATAATGTATATTTTTTTAAATTGATTCTCCCCCATTATTTTGACAAACAACTCGACAAATCTTCTTGTCTAAAGTATCAGTCATATTGAGATTCTGTATCATTTGTAACGAAAATTTCGATATTATCTAAAACGACGTTATGTGACTGAATCGTTTAGAGGTTAGACCGTTCAGCGTGACTCCAAAGATAGAGTTAGATAAAGATGACGATATAGTCAGCGAAACTGAGATGAGAGATGTACTGGCTGTTGATTTTGATACCCTATCAATTCCATTTCATTCCAAAATTTTAAAAACATGCTTCATCGTTTTGGTTATATGGTGTCCCCTTGTTTTCTCTCAAAACCCATAGAGGTATTGGCTTCGCCCTCAGGTCCGCGACCTGGATGATCGTAGTGGTGGTTTTGTAGAAACAACTGAACAATTCAATATATCGCTAAATAACGCGGCATCTTTGTAAAGACTTCAAAACACTCGAATCCCGATGGAGTCGAAAGCTTTCTTGTAATCTACAAATGTCATACACAGTGAATGATTATATTTTTCGATCTTTTTTTCTAATCTGCCGAACAGTATGCCTGTTTGTCTTTTAGAAACCTAGGTTGTTCTGGTGATTGGAACTCGTCAAGCCTTCTGACGATACAATTTTTGACGACTTTTAAACGTGGCTTAAGAGTAAGATGGGCCTATAGTTTCAATAGTATCTATCACCTTACTTGAAGAACAAGATTACCACAATCTTGACCCACGCCTTTGAGACAATGCCTGGTGGATGTAGATATTTTTTAATCTAATAAGTATATAAAATTCTCGTGTCACAGTTTTCGTTGCCATACTGACCGATTTTGATGAAATTTTTTGTGCTTATCCGGTATCTATGAGAATCGGCCAACATCTATTTTTCATCCCCCTAAATGTTAGGGGTAGTCCACCCCTAATTTTTTATTTATTTTTTAGACAAAATTTTTAATTTCTATTTTTTTATGTTACAACATACGAAAATACATACAACCCTAGATTTTCAACCCTCTACGATCAACCCCTATTTTTTACCGGGCAGGACGACGTCTGCCGGGACAGCTAGTATTTTATAAGAATGTAATAAAATTGATGTGAAATATAAATGTGAATATTAATATAAATTTTTGTTGTTTCAGATTACGGATACGGTCACCCGGGCGCATTCAGCCCGTTCCTGTTAAACCCAGGATGGTTGGATGCGGCGTACCTCAACTACGCGTGGGCAGACTACTTCAGGCCGCCGCAAATGCGCGACCAGACCGCATCACTAGTTAAAGGTTTGTTTGGTTTATTTTTATATTTTATCATAGAATGAGTTCGGGAATGACTTGTCATGCATAATTATTTTAATTGATGAATCGGCGGTTACATCGACATCGATGCATACTCTATGTAGGTACATATATTACCAAGCTAAGCAGGTTACACCTATGTTATCCAGGACATCTCAGTTCCTATAAATTATACCACTATACCATAGAGACTGATAATATTTTAAACTTATAATGTTCATAAAAACTTGAGACTAGCGAGGCACACAAACGGCAACAAGCTACATTCAAAATGATATTGTAAGAAGATGTTAAATTAAAATGAGTTCGTTTCATTCTGTCTATTAAATAATTTAAAATCATTTGTCACTGTATGAAACTCCCTAACTGACGAGCATTCGTCTGCAACAAGATATTTATATTTACGTATTGAGCATTTCGTTCAATTAAATTAAATTCAAATTCCCAATTTATCAAACAACACTCAAAAACATGTTCGCTACGCCATACCTTCAAGGCCGGTCAAAGCAAAAGCGGCTGAAATAAAGGAAGCAGCTCTTGAGCTGTGCAAAACAACACCGTTCCGACCGAAGCATAACCACCCGCTGAAGTCCGCTCGACGGGGGCAAGTGGGGTCTGAAAACAAGAAAAAAGCACTGCTTTCACGTTAGAGAGAGTGTGGAGTCAATTTTATTCCAATGTAGGCGACCGCTCCAACGGCTACTTTTTGTTTCCGACTCTGAAATGCGTAGAGGGGTGTACTCAAACACCTATGGACTTTTATTAAACTCCATAGGCTGATACACTCTCATATAGATGTAGACAAGTTTTTAAATTAAATAATGTGTACGGTGCTTTAGTATTTTCTTAAATAAAGTTTAAAAAAACATTGGTAAATTGAACATTAAAATCTGGTCACCATCCTGTTATAGATAAGCATGGCGTTAAAAATACTAGTATAATAGTTTTAAACGTAATTCTATATTAGCTTGTTTAAAACAAAGGTATTTCAATGAAACAAGGAATTGGTTTCAAACCGTCAGTTATCCAATAAATGCTAATTAAAAATAGCTGCAGAAACAAAACGGAATCAAATTCAACGAACAGGAATCACCTCAATCAGGCCCAACGCCAATATTGGCCCCCACCTCACCAAATTACCCCCTAGTTACGACCCCTTCCACCCTCGCTGCCTTTTAAAGTGGTCTGCGCACTGCCACCGCTGCAAACAGAAAAAGTGCAAAAGAGTTATACGTAGCACCACCTCCGGGCTCTTTGTGGCCCAATCTGCACCTTCATCGTGTCGTTTTTATGTGCCCCTTACTCTTACACGCTATCGAGAATCGCTCGCAAAGCAAGAACTTTTTGAGTATTTCTGCTAATGAAAATTTCACATTTCCGAGCCCTCTTTGTCTATCGTATATGGAGATAGGTGCGGACTTCCTTATCGAGATCGGGCTGGCTTTGTGGATCGCACACGTGTCCGCTGCGACGACACTATACGTGTCGTGCATACATATTACGAGAACATGTACTCCGCGTCGTACCGTCCAACAGAGACATCATCCTACATTACTCGTTTGGATCGACGCAGCAAAGAACTACGTCGTGTTCAGATAAATAAATATTGCACCCTCACCCTACGATATCGCACTAAAAAAACATCCCTTTCCGTGATGCCGCCTTTAAACGCCTACAGATTGTACATTATCCTTAGTACGATTATGCACCCCTGATGTTCGGGGAATCGGTGGAGTGCCCGTGCGCCCAAGGCCATCCCTAGGGGCTCGTCTCTCATATTACGTCATGTTGCCAAATCGGACAGTAATCGTAAATCTAACTTTTCTTTTCTTTTGTCAACAGGTGGAGCAGCGCCATTAACATCACCGCCAATCACAATACCAGCCGCGGATTGTTTCCATTCCCACCTGCAATAACAAATATACCACCTGGAGGACTAATACCTCCCCCGGGAGCCTTCTTACCACCGAACGGCTTATTACCATTCCCGCCACATCCCGCAGAATTAGCACTTAAAACTTTACCACAAGAATTGTCTTTCAAGAATGGGATGAATCCATACGATGCTCTTAGGCATTTCCAAAGCAATGTATCATCGATGGACACATCAAGTGCCAGATTGTCGCCTACGAGCAGTAGACAAAGTGGTAGTCCGAGAAGTATTGTGAATGCTAGTCCTAGATCGAAAGCCGATTCGAAATCGGAAGCTAATTCTGTTCATGATGCGACGATATCGGATGAATCGGACGAAGAACCAATTGAAGTTGTTAAGTCCGCGTTCCATCCGACACGGCCAGCGAATGTTGAACTTCAAGAGATGAAACGAATTCAGGCTGCGGACTCAACGGTGTCCGATAGGCCAAGGGTCCGGAACGAACTCAAGGCGTCATCTCAGCGCACCACAAGAGTATTATCAACAAGCCCGACGTCTACTAAAATTAGCACTGGAGCAATATCTACGCATAAATCAGTGTGGAGGCCATATTGACTTTTTTAGTGTAACTGTAGTTTAGTGATCGACCTTCATAGGGTCTTGAAATGTGATAAAACGAGCTTGTAAATATTATAGATAAATAACAGATATTTATTAAAACGTTAGATTATTTAGTACGTTAGAAAAAGTAGATTACCACTACGAACGTTGTAAATTCACCTATTGTTAATTTAATTGCAAATGTGTTCAGGCTTGGATAAATAAACATTTAAGCATAATGAATAATTGTATATAGCATGTAAATCGAAAATCATTATAATACAAATGACTGATTACTTTAAACAATTTTAAAACTTGTGTATAAATTGTAAATAATGTAAGAGGATATTTATTAAATAAAGAAATTGTACAATAAAAATATTATGATGTATCAATGACAATCTATAATCGAAGTGTAAATATTTATGTAGAAATATCAGGATAAAGAATATTTCTGAAATATCAATTTGATTTTTTATTTCCCACTGAGACCAAACCGCATTTTAAATTCTACAATCATAAGTTCATAGATCCAAATTGAAGTTGAATAACTTTTATTTTACTCAAAAATAATCTCTCATAATATTTTGCAATATGGAATCTATATTAATTATGACTTTAAATACATCAATTATTTAGAGCGGTATTATTTATATACATACCTACTGCTAACTTTACGTCTTCGTACGGTGTTTATGTTACAATAGCGAAAGAGATAATTTTAAGCAATAAGACTTTCAGGCGAGGATCCAGACCTCAAAATAGTTACGGTCACAGCCACCGAAAATCGGCCGAGTGCGAGTCGGACTATGAACTCACTCATGATCGATATAGTAGTTGATAAAATATAGACGTCCTGCCTAAGATTTTGTAAAGTTTTTAATTCCAAAGCGTTAACCTGCCTAAGATATTATGTAAAGTTTTAATTCGCATTCAAATTAACCGAAATAAGTATAGGAAATCCACCAAAAAAAGGTGAACATTTATTTTTCGAATTTTCGCTTATAAAGATAGAGTGGCATGTCACAGACACGCCATTGGCATTAACAGAATACCGAAATCAGACAAACTTACGATTGAGACGATAGTGTCCGTCGATTTTGACGAGATAGTAATAGCAGAATCGGGTCCCTTGAAGGACCAACAAACAGTATTCAACGTTATATACACTAACAGAGTACTAACTAACTAGAGTTATATACTAACTACTAATAAAATCATGGAATCAAAAAGTTTGTAATTTCCCATCAATAAATAATTATGCAACCCATTATACCAAAAATAATTCTAACCAAAATGACGGACTGGTGGCTAATATTAAAGAAAACTTAAAATGCTCTGTCAAAGAGCTTCTCTCGTTGATGCTGCTACATGTCTAATTATAAATATCGATAAAGAAGATTTTGTCGGAATATATAGATCACCATCAGTTAGAAATTTAGATCCTTTTTTAAATTCCCTAGATACATTATTTACTACATACATCAGTGACATAAACACGAACTAATGATATGATGTTAGTAGGTTGATTCATTCAATTAAAAGACAGAATTGAGACGTCTAATATAGCTCTTCATCACAATAAAAAAGAAATGTTTGCGCCTGCACTCTTGAGACAACAATAACGTCGCAGCAACAACGTGCAATGCACATGTTGTTTTGTTAGAAGCAGTTTATTATAAACACAATTGATAAATGACCCGATTGCCCCGTGTCTAATGACATTGGTCAATAACTCTCTATTAATAAACTCTCTACAAATAAACTTATCCTTTTTGGTGAACATACATGGTTTTATATACCTAATCTATGAATTATATCTTCCATACACACCCTCTTACACACACTCACATACACTATTGCCTAAACACACAGAGAGGACACTTAAAATAAAACACTTAAATATTTTTTATTTATTTATTTTTGTTTTCTTTATAATTTCCACTTAGTTTTTGCTGTTACTTCTTTCCTTTGGTTACCTTTTCCCCCGAGTTTTGCAGCAGTTGTTCGTTTATGTGTTACAATATGGTAAAATTTAATGGGAAGGTGCTGAGACCGAAGACACAAGTTTATTCTTAGTTTCGGTCTTAGTCGCAAACATATTTATGATGTACTACATCTAAAATTTTTGTTATGCTACCTTGCTGTAATTTTGTTTTTGGAAATAAAGTTTATTATTATTTATTAAAGCTTATTATTATATTTACGTATATATTAATACGTGACGCAAAAACTTTGTACCCTTTTAACGAAAATTGCGCGGACGGAGGAGTATGAAATTTCGCACACGCAATTGGCATCCGCCGCTTCTTCTCCATATAAACCTTAATTATATAGAGAAGAAGCAACGGATGCCAATTATTTTTTCTAAGCTTCTTCTTATATAATATATTATAATGTGGAATACTCGGCAAGCACTGTAGCGAATAGTATTCGAATAAATTATTCGGTACAAGTTGTTACAGGAGTATTTATTTTAATTTTAAAGTAACGTATTTATAGTATTTATTAAAATTTATTTCTTTCTTTCACGTATTAAAGTATTATTATTAAGTATTTTATAAACAGAATTAGTTTTATTAGTTATTTATTTTATTAACCAAATTGGGTCGTTTTTTGTCTTACGTCAAATGGAGGGTTTGCACTGAAAATCAGCGTTGTGTCGGATATAGTTCCGGCACAACAATATGCTGAGTGCAAACCTTGTTTGCTGAAGATGCGGCGTACAGGTTTTCAAATTATGCTCTGTATATAAAAATGTATAAGAAATGTAATTGCGTCGATAATTTTGCAAATAAAGTTTCTTTCTTTCTTTTCTTTCTTTCATATATAAAAATGAATGTTTGTCTGTATGTCTTTTATAGTATCGTAAACTATACATTTGATCATGTGATGATGTTGAGCAAAGTTATTCTGCATGAACCAGATAAAGTTTTTGAGTTGGTTCACAATTGGTCCCGGTAGGTGGCGCTGCTGTCGGCATATCAATTGAAGCTTTTCCAGACAGAACGACGTCTGCCGGGACATCTAGTTATGCATATAAAAATACATTAAATCAATAAAAAAATATTATACACACTACCATGTATTTGACACACACGCGCATATATAGGTATGTATACTCTTTTGTTTATGTCAAATTACCAGTGTAACCTTGGCGAAATCTGTGATTATAGAAGTATAGTCTTTGAAATTACTTATTATGGTTGAATTTCGACAACGGGCGACCACTAATACATTATAGAAAACAAATAAAAATAAAAAGGTATATTGCAGTTTGATTTGAGAGAGGAAAAGAACAATATATTATTTGAAATTTTACTAAAATTATATGTGTATATGAAGACAAGAAAAGGGCGGCTATATATACTTAATAAGTTTATTTTGAGTTATAATTGTTGACGGATGTAGGCTAAAAGAATTAATAGGAATATTTATATCAATAGAATTTAGAGAAGAATTATCTGTGAGTATTCTCTGAAGTTTCACTTCTTACTGCGTGTGAACTGCACACACTAACTCACTCACACAATCACTCACTCCGTTGTCTAAGCGACCCAAAGTGGTCTTGGCCTCCGAAACGAGAGCATGCCAACTGCACACACACACACACACATGTTTTTTTAAATTTACAACATGTACCTACATACTTATTCTGAATACACCAGCCGTGGAAACAAAAACCACCGCATATTTTAATCAGTGATGCATTAAAAACACTCTTGTATGTCGGAGTCAAACAAAATTCCAAATGCACTCACTGACACGGGCTCTCGGTGTCTGGCCACAGGTTTTTAATACGACCAAATAGGATGGTGTTGGATTATACTGAAACGTACGTGTATGTAGATGCACACCAAAAAGCGAATCATAAGCCCGACGCCTGTTAGACTCGAACCAAAGCTCGACATAATGAGGAACCTCTATTCACTGGGTTCAATGGACGTGACCGCTTTCTGGATGTGGCTATTAAAATTATTAAAAGAGGGACCACTAGTTGATATGTATAGATATACTTACTATTCAATATTAGGCGGATAGTTGACACTTTGAATACGAGATTGAAAGGCTAGCTTTTCGTTGTTGCTGTAAGATTGAACGATAAAAGTCAACGCCCGTTCAGGGAACGCACCCATGCTGCCTAAAAACATTTCTTACAATTTTAACCTCCGCCTCTCCACGGTGACCATCCGTAGTAGTATACTCCCCCCCATCCTCCCCCTCTAGTTTTCACGTAGTACTTCATAAATATGCAAATTATTTTTTGCAAGCACAAAATAAAACAATATGGCTTATTTTAAAATGCGCTCAATGCTATGCTCTATACTTCATCAATATAGCTCTGAAAAGCCGGAGATTTTCCTAGAGGATATTGGTTACGTGATGAAAACCTAGCCCCTCCCCTGTGACCAAGCGTGATATTTTGAAGACATCTCCCACAGAATGGGCCACATAGTATGGGTACGTTCCATTAGAGCCCACAATTGTCACCACTCGCACGCAGTCCATTCGCTGCCGGCGAGTAAACTAGTCGGTGACAATCCGCTGCTGGGAGTGATTCACATATAGATCTTATATCAATTGCTGACAGATTACTCGGCAATTTGTGGCTCACACGACGACCACTTGTTTCCCGCGTATGTTTTACTGGTGGATAACAAGGCATTCATACGTAGCAGGCTAATGAGATATGATACTAAGGATAGCCTTAGCCTTAGAGTGTACTTACGCGAGCTAAATAAATAAGTGAAGGCTCGGGCTTAAATATTACAAAGCAATTAAAATTGTTGTTATCGTTTCCAAGTTTCATATTGTAAATCTTCATTCCAGATTTAAATAATCAATTCGCCATTAATTTCCTTTCCATCACCTTTCATTCCGTGTGTCGGTGTTGTTTGAGGAGCGGGTGGCTGACCGCGGCTAGCGGCGGGGAGGGACCGGAGGCTGCAATCAGCTAACCGGATCACTCCGGGCGCAAACACAATTGATAGCGTCAGCGCGGCAACCGGGTCACTGTGCGTGTGAAAAACTACCTAAATTGACATCCCTGTTTCCACTTTTCATATACACGTCCATTTTAAATTTGATTTTTTACTTATTTTAGACAAAATTCTTATACACGACTTATTATGTACCCATTTTGCAAAACTATATTATACAAAATCACCATTACGCGAATGACACGCGTTGAGGCGATCTAGCTCCTCGTCAACACGATTGATATGTTTTATAATGAGACAGCTCAAAGTTCAAAATCTTTGGAACTAATACTATAGTATTAGTAAACAAAACTAATTACATATGAACTAAGTGTGTGCAGACAGTACGAAACGTTTTAATGGACATTTTCGGCTGTGAATATTTTTAGTTAACTTCTTTACATATTATAAAAGAAAGTCCCTTTTGCGTCTGTCTGTCTGTTGATATATCTGCCAACTCCCCCTAAACTACGCAACGAATGTCGGTTTTCACCATCACTTAACTTCACCGTCACATAAATAAAATTTAAGGACAAGTTTCGTGTTTTAAAAAAAATCTTCTTTTTATAAACTGAAAAGTATGAGTGCAACGTTGGGTTCAGCCGCGGGCTACACCGTGACATCACATATCGATAAGATTGGTCACGCGTTTTTATTGTTTCAACCCTTTTATTGTCCGTTGCAGCGGTATCTGAATCCAGAAATGTGCGCTTCAGGCGATCAACCCGTTTCGCATCGCAGCCTAGTGTTGTTAGTATTTTTATTTCTCCAAATTAATCATAAATAATTGTTAAATTAAATTACACAATTTATTTCTAATTTAATTAAGATGAAAATTCAGCAGGCGCCCTGACGGAATGACTCTAATTCCCTGGCAGCGTGGCAAGCCTTTGGTATGGGATGCGACTTGCGTAGACACGTTGGCCGCATACCATTTACCAAACACGTCTAGATCGGCCGGTTCGGCGGCGGAAACAGCGGAATCACTCAAGCGGCGGAAATATGCAACCCTCAGTGAGAGTTATATGTTTGTGCCGTTTGCTGTCGAGACGCTTGGTCCGTGGGGTCCTGAGGCCATGAGTCTCTACCAAAATTTATCAAAACGACTCATCGACTCCTCAGGTGATCAGAGGGCTGGTGCCTACCTCGGCCAACGGATCAGTATGGCGATCCAGCGAGGAAACGTAGCCAGCCTCCTGGGCACCTTACCCATAGAAGACGGTGATCTGGGCTCAGTATTCTACTTATAGTCTTGAGGGACTATGGGTAGAATACAATACAAATAAGATAAGTTTTCTTACATTGTATTCAATAGTATATAATTTTATCATTGTGTTAATAAATAATATTTAATAGTAAAAAAAAAGGTGAAAATTAAAATTTCAGACTAAAAAAAGTGTGTGTGCAATTTACACACGGCAGAAGTAAAACTTCAGAAAAGTACGAGAGAATATGTAAATATATATTATCAGAAGTATTACAAGGTTTATTTTTTCTAATAGTTTTGCCGAGCTCAAAAATTATTTTATATTTTGATGCAAATTATCACATTACATATGCATATATATTACATATTTAAGATAGGTAGATTACACATAACACATATTATTCAGATTCCATGTTTTCACTTTGATCAATTGACACGAGAGTCTTATGATAATTAAAGTAGGAAACAAATGCTATAGTTTCAATTTGATTTGTGAACTTCAAAACTTCAAAATATTCCCAACTCTGTTTAAAGTTTAATTTAAATAAATCTAAATTATTAAATTTCTCTTTTTAATGTACCAGAATAGAATATATACTTATAAATAATAAGAATATAAATATATAACAATAATAATTACATTGATGTAAGTATACTTTAAATATATACTTAACAAATGTATATTTTACATATTTTTTATATATAATTTGCGTAAAAATCCTAAAAAGTAAAAACTCTTCAACAGTGCTATAAACATTTCATAAATAAAAGGAAATTAGTGCAGTAAGAACTTGTTAGCAAAAGGTAAAAAATATCGTTAATTACAATCATTTTTATGAACAACTTTAGATTTCTAATCCATAATTAACTAATTCTGGAAAAAATATATTTTTTTTATTGCAAGAGTTCAGCAGACAGGCAGATGGCCCCACTTGATGGAAAGCTGTTACCATGGCATATGAACATTTGTAACACCAAAGTTGCTGCAAATGCACTGCTGCTCTCTTAAGGGAGACTGAGACCTGGTCACTAATTCTGGAACACAACTCAAGGTTGTTATGGTGACATACTTTAAATCAGGGGTGGTAGCCATCCAGTTGGACAAATGCCCTACCACCTGGCTGTGGCTTGTTTTGTCACCTCTTAGGACAGGCGGCCGCAGGAAATTGTATTCTTTCTCCCTTCCTGTGCGGATGAAAACAATTGATGCACGATATCCGCTTTTTTATATAAAAATCTAGATAGAACCCAGCTTTCTGCTATTCTAGAGTGGCTATAAAGTTCCATGTGTATATTTCGCGTCAAATTTGGCTCGACCCTAATACCCGAATTTTGAGCCGCAGGCGTCCAAAGTGTCACCGACTGAACCTAATGGACACTCTAAAACGGTGGATTTTGAGTACGGTCGTCACACAAATCCCATCAGGATTACATTTTAATAATATACAGGATTATAAAATTGATGAATGGTAAAAATATATAATGTACAACAGAACCCCGTTGTTTCTTGTATTTACATAAAATGATGTATACTTAAAGCTCAGAGAAATGAAAGTATAGACGGAGCCTACGCGAACAAAAGCGTCAAATGCAGTGAAGCATTTTTTAAGCGTGCGTGCCTAAACCATGTGGTACACACGTGGTTTGCGCCTGTGCGGTTATCGGTAATATATCTAAACTAAAGAATTCCTAATTTATACGATTATTTAGTACTAAGTTCTCGTGACGCACTGGGTCCCGATCGCCTTCCTTTAGCCCACTTCAGATCTATCTAAATGTAGTTTAGCTATCTCGCGCACGAATTACCACCATTTTTGAAGATATAAATTTAACAAATTTACATATGACAAATTATTAGAAAAACTTAGTAAAAACAATACGATTATTTCACAATAAAATATTAATCACATTCTAATTCAAAAAAAGATTACATACTTAATTTCTTTTTTTTCAACAGAATTATATGTAGAATTTTTGTGAAAAATTCGTTTTTCTTTAGTAATTTTTTTGTAATACGGATTTATCGTAAATAAATTATGTTAATTTATTTCTTCAAAAATATAGTGCGTGAGCGAAATAGCGAACTCCATTTAAGTACACCCGTCACTTTTATAGCTTGGGGCTTCGTCTACTTATTTTCTTCATCGGAGATCTATAAATAGATTTAGGTTTAATACCAATGGCGAAGACTGTTGCACCAATGATACCTACTTCTCAAATTCGGTTTCATCGTCCTCAAGGAAATGTCAATTTTAAATTATATTTCCAACTAAGATATGCCCACGACTTCATCTACGCTTGACTTGAAATTCCCGCGAGATTCCCGGGACACGAAGTATCGCAGCATTTGAAAAAAGAATGTAAGCCATCGTTTTATTGAAAACCGTGGTAACATTTAATCGTTCTTAGGCTGGTGTGCACCGAAATTTAACCGACGGTTAATTAAAATAATCACTGTTTTCCCATTCATTTTTGGGGATTATTTTATTTTTACCATGGGTTAAAAGTTGGTGCACACTAGCCTTACTGGAGATTGTTTTTTCGTTGTTGTTGTGATTGCCACTTAGCCACCATTTTTTTAAACCAAATATTAAAACCTACTTACCTATTAAAAATATTTTAATAGGTAATATTAAAATTTGCAATGGAATTAGCTTAGGATGCTGTCCTTAACAATAACGACACTTAACTTCTCCGTAACGAAAAACACAATTCAGAATACGATTTCTTAAAACTTCTACTACAAATAAATCAAATATTTCGCATTATGGACAGAAAATAAATTATGTTCAATAAATATATAAAAACCTCGTATTGAAAGTCAAAAGGATGAACTGCACTGGACAAGGGCATAGAAAGAAATCGCTCGCTGATAAAATTTTAATGCCTGTATAAAAAGGCTATAAATTTGATTTACGTTCCCCAGACCCCGGGTGGAATGGGGTAATATCGGAAAATAACATGAGATAATGTTGCCTAACAAAGTGGGGTGGATAAAAAATGTTGGATTACAACGTGTCGTCCACTGTATTGACTGTATAGCCGTTGATGGTCGGTCCTATATCGGATAATATATTACAGATAATTGATAAACGCTATAGAACTTATATGCACAAGTAATGTCAAAATTCAAACGATGGTAAGGCAAGTGTATAGTAAGATATAGGAACCAGCCATGACTGAATTTGAATGACAGCCGGTTCTTATATCTTACTAACCGTTTAATTGTCTTACTATCGATTTAACTTTAACTTAAGCTATGTCAAATTCTGCCATCCCGCTCCGATGCCGATCACTTCGACGCCTGGCGTCCGCTTTCCTACTTTTTCTTCTCCACTTCGCGCGATCTTCGGCATCCCTTGTGTTGAGACTGTTGGTACGCATGTCATCCCTCACAACGTCAAGCCAGTATTTCTTGGGCCTACCCGTTAGACCGGACCTGAGGGGGGACCGAGACCATCATTTTTCTTAATACTAGTTATATATAATGTAAATGGCGAATCTCCTGAGCGCATCATTGTACGAAACCGAGTTTTTTTAAGACGTGCTAGATTATTCATTTTGGTAATAATATCAGTATATTCATTATCTAGTATTTCCTTGATCAAGTGGTGTTTTCCTTGATTAAGTAGGTATAAGACTTTACAAAAACAAATGTGGTAACTGATTATAATGGCAAGATATTCACTTAATTGCTACCTACATACACGTAATGTAAATTTTCTACCAAAGTTAAATAAAATAAATGGATTGTAATTAAGATATAAAATCTGACTTGAATTATTGAAAACTTTTTGTTTAATAGATTGATACTATTGAACAATGAACAACTTTATCACTCCAGCAATCTCTTCCCGGCAATCTCGTGTCCGAAGACATTTTGAAAGATAAAATAATCTAATGGTGTTGTATAAGTAGGAACTAGCCCAATATTAATCTTAAAATATATATACTGCTACTACCTCTATTAATCGTATACATGTAAATTCTATATATGTAATACTAGCTGCGCCCCACGGTCTCTCCCGCGTGGTGATTGAAAATCGTCATAATTCCAAAATAAAAGACTTTTTCTAAATAAAAGTAGCCTAAGTTACTCCTCATTACATTAGCTACCTGCCAATAAAGTCCCGTTAAAATTGGTCCAGCCATTTCAGAGATTAGCCGGAACCAACAGACAGACAGACAAAAATTGAAAAAAAATGTCCTATATATGTTCATAAGCATGTATTAAAAAGCGGTTATTTGAATATTACAACAGAGACTCCCAATTTTATTTATATGTATAGATGTGTACATATACGTTAAGTTGTTTTTTTCTTAGATCCCTGCTTCATCTGAGATAATGTTAGTGTTAGTAACCACTTGACGCAGCGTTATTTGTAATGTAACACTGTTATTAATTGTTAATCATTGTCAGCTAACTTATTTATATACACTAACGCAATTAATCATTAACGGCATGGTTTATAATGCTATAAACATATTTGGTCACAGTCACTAACACTATTCCATATGGGACAGGGACATTAGAATATATTAATACAAAACATACACAATTTTTGTAATTAATTACACTACTTAATGACGTTACAATCAACATCTTAAGTAGAAAATGTTTTGAAACTGCCGTCAAAACACCAATATAACTAAAATGGACCTAAAAATTATCCCGTAAGAAAAAGGATGTTAAAATACATACTGATAGAATTTACATTTTAGTACAAAACAGTATAGAATTTTTCTCTAGCAAACCCATAATGGTGAATGAAAAAGTTTTTACTGATAAGAATTAATTAAACTTATTTGATTGTCTAATGTTTTCAAAATATCTTACTTAACTGTGTTATATGTTTTTTATTGCCATACAAACACTCACAGCAGCATATTTCAAAGCTAAGCGAGTTATGGCTAATACAACTGACCACTCTGAGGCCGCTCCTTAATTACAAACTTCTATTCTACTCAAGTCTATTTCACCAACATAATAATGTTGTCAATTAAAGCAAATTATACAACGTTCTAGTAGTCTAATTTATTTAATTGGTGTGTAAACAATGTACTTAAAAGATATTATCAAAACATTTCTTGTGACTATTTCACACGTTCCTTTAACACCCAGTATTATCGCAGAAAATGGTAGGTACTACGGTGAGCATCAAATCAATTGGCAGAAAAGTACGTATTGCAAAGCTTGCAAACAAGCAGACGGCCCATCTTATGGACGGTGATTACCGTCGCTTATATAACAACACCAGGCATAAAGCCAGCACGTTGTCAACCTTAAGATGATGGGATACAGGAGATAGGATAGGAAAGACAAGGAAGATAAGATAGATAATGAAGATGAGATAAGGAGGAGAAAGCAGGCCATTGCAATTCTCACTCACGTACGAAAAAATATTATTAGCTTAATATGCACCGATAGAGCAGGCCCTAAAAGTTGTACTCAAGGTGATGATTCCAGCAATTCAGTGAAATTTTTTCACTGTTTTAGTCTTATTTTGGTCCGAATTGGACCTATGTTTGATCATCGGTCTTCTTGACTCATTAATCTGTGCTGCACAATGACTCATATCTCATTCTCCCGCAGGCTAAGCCCTATAGATTCATATGTTTATCTCTTTTTGTGCCCCTTTATCGTTTCATCGAGTTTCAAATCACAACAATTCTAACGAAAATTCACTTCAAAATGTTTGTGATCGATCTAACGAGCAAAAAAGGTTGAACTATTATGGCAAAAACATAATTCTGATACTACATCTTCCACATCTCATTTTCCGGCTTGTTGACGTTTTTAAACAACTAATAATTCCTCCCGATGTACCTGGGTAGTGCACTAGTTTTAGTAGCGCACGGCAGTGTATCAATTGTGCAAGCGGGACAGATCTAAGAATGTATAGCAAGCAACACTGCCATCTCTGCTTACGAATAAAGTTTAATATTGATTATTTGCACGTCGGAAACCAGTCTGCACTTTTCTGTGCAATCGACAATTGCCGATCAGAATTATAAATGGTGTAAAACTGTACGAGTTGGTTTTTTTTTTTGAGCGCAATAAAAGAGCGGACTGTCAAATCTACTGAGATACTTTTTATAAACTGACAGAATGTCGCAGCGTCATAGATTTCATTCATCATAAAGCATACCTAGACGTCCTTATTAAATACAAGTATAAGGGTTCAAATAGCGCAGTAACTATTGTTTGAAAAATAATTAAAATTACTAGTTGGTCGCCCGTGGTCGTTAAATTTTAAGTTTGAACATGATTAAGGTTCTCTTGTCAATGACTATACTTCTATAATCAAAGATTTCGACAAGGCTACACTGTTAATTTGACTTTAACAATAGAATAAACAAGAGAATATATGTGTGTGTGATCAAATACATGGTAGTGTGTAATTTTTTTCTTTATTGATTTTTTTTAATTTTTATGCGTAATTTAAAATAATATTAACATTCTGCACTCCTTCTCTCTATGAACTACCTATATAAGTGTGCGAAATTTCTTAGTCAGAGGAGTGTGAAATTCTGCGCAATTTTCGTAAAAAGGGGTACAAAGTTTTTCTTCACATATTAATATATAGATTTTTATCATGATATTTTAAAATTGAAATATATAATTATTAATATTAATTATAGGATAGAAAACTAAAATTAAATACTAAAATAAATAATATTATAGGTAAACTCACTATTACAGATTGGATATGGATGTACTATATATATATACTTTCAATACATGCAAATATAATTAGATAGTAAATATTAATTTTAACGCTTGTTCTTTTATATGTAAAACTATTACAATTTGATGTTATACGTGTATAACATCAAAGTCTAATATTGTATTGTATGATTCTATTGTATATTCTTGATACTCTTCTTCAGTGGTTAACCGTTTGTAGGACAGCTGTACAAATATAAAACGTAACAAACAACCACGTATGAATCCGCATAAAAATATAAAAACAAAAAATGTTGGATAGTAATAAATTCTTTATAGGCCCACGGTAGAAACACAAAATGAGTACAAGAAGCCACTTAAAAAGATTGGCACTCAACGAACCGGCATAATCTATGCAAATTACGTCAAATTAGGAGTCTTCAACACGCTGCGCCTCCTCTGCCTCGTAATTTGGGAGGCAAACCCTCTTTATTATTAATATTTATTCTGTTCTCTCCGTCCGACTTGGGGAAAAAATTAAATCTACACGAAACACTTCGATCGGCTAATCAGAGGAATAAGTCGATGGAAACATATTTACGAATCGCGATGATTTCCACCGTTAGCAAAGAATTTGGCGTATAAATATTTTATCGCAAAAAATATATATAAAATTAGATAATTAACCGTTCGCGTAGGTGTGAATGAGCGTGTTGGAAATTATTTATTTTGAGCTGTAGGTACACATCGCAAACTGATTTCATTCGTCGCTCATTTCAACATTTCGCAATTTGAGAAATGTTAAATATTTATAACTAGGATATACCTGCGACTTGGTATACGCTTGACTTGAAATTCCCACGGAATTCCCGGGACA
Organism: Dendrolimus punctatus; assembly: GCA_012273795.1. Lineage (NCBI taxonomy): Eukaryota > Metazoa > Arthropoda > Insecta > Lepidoptera > Lasiocampidae > Dendrolimus > Dendrolimus punctatus. Next base: position 13,308,774 of record CM022543.1, read on the forward strand.
CAAATTACCGCAGCTATCGTTTTACTGAAAACTGTGACATAATAAGCTAATTTTTATGCACCTGAACAACTCAAACAGCTCCTGGGAAAATTTCTGTGGGATTTCTGGGATAAAAATATCACACATTTTACTACATAAAATTTACTATGGATCAGTGGAAAAGTCACATTGGAATTCAATTCTTTTTTTAAATCTGGTCATATTAAATACATACATAACTTCACGCCAGGTCCCTTGCGGGGTAGGCACGAACAACAGAGCGCCATTTAGGCTTATTCTTACACACCTCACTTGCTTCTTTGACATTCTTAGCTCTTGTCATGCACGCTCGTCTGTTCTTAAGGCTCTTCACATCACCCTCTGCTAGTACATCATATTAAATAATCCCAGGAAATCTCGATTTAATTCGATATCTCGATTACAGTTCTTTGGGCCTCTCACAGATTATAAAAAAAATTGAGCATACTTACCCATACTCGTTTGACCGACGTTGCTGATGTCAGATACAAGGCAGTCTCAGGTGGAGCAGGCTTAGCCAAAATATACTTGCTCACGAGATATTTGAAAACAACTAAATTGTATGAATGTTTCCGGAAAAACAAATTACGGTAAAGTGTTCCATTCTTCAGCGGTACGTATGATAAAAGCGCTTCGTCGGCTTTGTTGATATTTCCACCATATATCGGTGACGTGAGCTCGTACATCTGATTTTCCGGTGGTAAAAAGGTGGGGGAGGAATTAATTCGTGCAATTTCATATAGGCGTGAAATGGTTAGCATTGAGCTACTGGTATTTCAAATGGTGTGTGAGAGTAGCGACAGCACACTTTCACCTTACTTCTACCCCACCTTCAGATCCTATTTCCTTACTATCCTGCTCCTGTCCTATCCTCTCTATTCCATATCTCATATTTCACCCTTTATCCCATCTTCAATGCTAGCAACATGTTAGCATCACCCCTGGGTTTACAGCGTCTATAGGCAATGGTAGCCACTTTACATTAGGTGGGTCAGTAGCCTATTTGGGGGCTATCCATAAATTACGACATTGCGTGATAAGGAGTGGGAGTGGCCTTGTTTCGTGACCTCACATTCATGCAAAACTTATATATTTAAGCTTTAAAACGACTTATCGACTCTTCTGGAGATCAAAGGGCTGGTTCCTACCCCGGACGACGGATGAATATAGCGATCCAGTGAGGTAGTATAGCCAGCATTCTAAGTACCTTACACATTGACTTCGATGACCTAGGCTCCTAACAAAACAACGAAATAATAAAATGAAGATGGAGAATGAAAAATGAAGTTCTAATAACTAAGCCAATACTGGATGTTAAACTAGTTTAGTAGTAATCATAAAAGTGTATCAAAAATATCTGTGTATTTATGTTGCGGGCATGAATAAACAATATGACTTTAATAAACCTGGGTAGGTAAGATAAATAATGTGAAAGAAAGTCGGCGAAACCAAAGGCGGCTACATGAAAAGGGGGCGTCATAAAAATCATAAAATGACCCGAAAACATTCCCTTCTTATAATACTCCTGACTTACCAAAGTTGTAAAACGTTCTTTGCCGGGAAGAAAGCTACTGTATTGCTTATTACGGGCAAGATGTTTTGCTTCTATTTTCTTTTAGTACAATATTTTTTATTGGTGTACTTTTCTATGGTTTGTTTCTGTAAATATTTTACTTTTCTTAGATCGTGTGTATTGTGCCGAAGGTTAATCTGGCCATTTAATAAAGATAATAGGTAATAATTTATGCTTTAAATTTTATATAATTAGCACAAACGTAGAAACTATACCACAGAATCCCCTGAAATATGTAGGCGCAAATAAAACAATAAGAAATTAGATAAATAAATAAATACCGTTTAAGGTTGTCTGGAAGAAATTGCTTTGCGTCTTGAACTGTGTCTCAATATTATGTAATAAATATATTCTATTCTAAGCCTTTAATTATGTTACTGTATGTATTACAATACATACAAAATCAAATTACGAAAGCACAGATGTATTGAGTGATAACTACTTTGTCATCAAAATCTGCGGAACTGTTTTTGCAGTTCTAATATCAGTACTGAGATTGGTCATAGAATACTTTTTATCTCAGAAAATGGAAAAATAAAAAATATTTATTTTGTACTTAGATTTGAAAAATCTATAACTTGGAAATCCCTAGTATCGTAAATCGTTTACTATAGCTACAGCTGTAATATAGTTATGGCATACTGTTATGATTAACTATCAAACCAACTTTATCAAACAATCCCACCTAACCCCCTGCTGCCTCGCAAATCCACGGTCATCCCCGATCCACGTACGCAAATTGCACACGCCTAAATGGGTTTCGGCGTCCATCGATGGGCGGCTAGTCATTAACTCACGGAAGCAAGTACAGCGGACCAATTTCCCCGGCCGTTCGCCAATTAACAGCACTTGGGTGCCACCGGCCGACGGCGGACGAAGGGTTCAGCAAGATGTTTGTTATGATTTACGATTGGGGAAAGAGTCTCGCCATGCCCCAACTATATATGTGCTGCTAGTTCTGTTTTCGAAGAGCAATTTGATTTACCCGAAAAGCGAGTAACTGTTTTAAACAGTATTTCATTACGAAGTTGATATATAATTATATGACGGCCTCTGTAGTTAGGTCTAAGCGTTAGATCATGTTCGATGTCGATTGGTTGAATTTCGTAAACAAATTTTTATTTTTACTTCTACTTCTTCTTACTACTTTGGAACGACCCTACAGATGTCTATTGTATGCTACTAATACCAATGTAATTTATTTAATTTAGTAAATATATAATCTGTGCCTTTGACTAATGGTTTCTTAATCGACAAGTATTTGTATAACATACTACTGTATTTATTTTAAAAAGTGCCTCTCCAGGGCCTTCTTCCTCGGTTTGTGTTGGTTTCCTCTTTACCCCGGCTGCAACTCAGTGGGCAACTACCCACCGGTAACTGGGTTTGGAGCTGCTGGAGTCTTCTCCGCATGGCGATGACTTCTCAGCAGCTCTCGTTGGCCAACCTGCGGCGTTCGGTGGCCTTCGCGGGCTTTCCGTTGGCTGCTTCCGCGGCTTAGTTGGCTATTCATTGGCGTTCGGTGGCCATCTCGGGCTTTAGGTGTCTGAAAAAGAGCCTGAGGCAGATCAAAATTTAAAAAAATAGCTAAACATGTTGCGGGGGAAGTTGCCGTTTCTTCTCCTTAAACAGCGATAATACAAATTGAAGCAGTATAGATAGACTAGGAAGCAGATTCAAATTTAAAATTTATGACCTTCAAAAAATATTCTCCAATGGAACTTATTTTAATTTAAAACTTTGAATTAGAATATTTACATCAACAATCGAAAGGTACAATGTGTAATTTCAGAGCAATAACAAAAGTAATACAAGAGCAAAATCGAACAATGTTGAAGCATTTTTTTTATTGCAGGAGTTCATCAGACGGGCGGACGGTCCTCTTGAAGGAAAGCGGTTACCATCGCCTATGGACATTTACAACACCAAAGGTGCTACAAATGTGCTTCTGCTCTCTTAAGGAGACTGGAACCTGGTCACTAAAGTCGAAACACAACTCAAGTTTGTTATGGCGACATACTTTAGACCAGGGGTGGTAGCCATCCAGTCAGGCTGGCAAATGCATTTCAAGCAAAATTTAATTATAAATGTTATTAAAATTATAATATTCACATTACAAATTTACAAAGTTATGATAAAAAAAAATGTATGATATCAGCAGTCAGGCAAACAGCCCGCCTGATGGAAAGTAGTTACCCTCGCCTATGGACATTTGTAACACCAAAGGTGCTGGCTATGTGCTACTACTCTCTACAGGGATACTGGAAACTGGTCACTAATGCCAGAAACACAACTCAAAGTTGTTATGGTGACACACTCTAGACTAGATGAGTTAGTAAACAATTTATATATGTGTATATATATCCATAAACAAAATTAAAACTAAATGATTAAAATAAACAAGTTGGCGGTAGGCTGAATAAAAACTTTTACAATACACGTTAGACAAATGTCATCTTTGTCTTCCGTGACCACGGCCACTGAAAAGCGGCCGAAACGTCGGATAAACCAAAATAAAATAAATTACCGCGCTTAAAACCGTTAAAACGTAGTTATATATATATATATATTTTAATGAAATTAAATGTATTAGCATGTAAGTAAGTAATACATGGTACAAGAACAACAACAGTACAAATGGCGTCGAAAAGGAAACTCATTTTCCCGCGCTAGGTCTCCTTAGAGCTTGTTTGGCAGGCCACAGTAGGATTCGCTTCGGTCATAAAATTCGCATCATTGCTGATAGTACATCAATGCAATATCTTTGTGTAGTCAAAATGTATACGTATAAATAGTATTTAATAAAATATAAAATCGATGTTTAGCAAGATGAAGTAACGTGATATAAAAAAGAAAATAGTGAATAGCGAGTAAACTAGCTAAAACCAGAAAAAGCAAACAACGCTGTATACCACGTATGACGAGAGGTATGAATAGAGAACGAAATAATAAACCGAGATCGACACAAAATCTGCGAGTGACTCGCACGTATAATAGAATAAAAAGAGTGTGAAAAGATTCGTAATAAAAAGAATGCTGGTTCCATTGAAGAATTATGAAAGAATACAACAGATATACATGCAATTATGCAAATAAGACACATTATGATCAAATTATACTATTGCCTTCAAATTCTATGTTGGTTGTTAAAATGCAATAAATTAAATTAAGATGTTCTACACCATATACCAAAATTAATGAAACAATTTCACATTGAAAACATAACGGTAAAGCTATTAAATGCGAAATGTAAGCAAATCATAAAAATCTCTTCATTTGTTTAGTTATTGTTTGGACCCGAAGTTATTGCCCTACAATCATTAAAAACTAGAGCCCAAAAGTAAAGCAGTTTTTTACAAGTAACAGGACCTTTCCCCACCGGTAACAGTTATACGCAAATTGACTCTAAAAATGAGCAAAAGATATTATAATAGCCAAAAAACTTGCCCTTCGAAAACGGTACTTCCAAACAAAAAGAGAAATGCAATAAAGAAATTAAACTAAAAATTATTATCTGGAACAGCGATGCGATTTGAAACAATTGAATATGGTGCAAATATTTTAAGAAGTGGCAGTTTTTTAGAATTTTGTTAATTGTCAATTTCTTTACCTTTCAAATAACGGAGTCATTTAACAAGTGGGATATCATGAATCACTTAAAATTTTAACGTCGCGCCTCATAGATTTTGTAAGACTGCACTTAGACTAAAGCATAATCTATACAGACCATAAATAATATAATATATTAAAAGAAAACTAAAATAAGTTAAGTTTATTTATTACTAATTACTACGCACTACCACCACATTGCATTACACGCACACTTCACAGACAAGCCAAGTCACACAAAGAGCCTAAAAGTTAATAACCCAGAAACGGAAAAAAACAACACATGGCACTAGTTAGGTTAATATATATAGGTATAGACATAAGGGACACACTGTAACATGCACTTCCTCAACACACAAATCAAGGCTGTTATGGCGGTATATTCTAGACTGGATGTGGTAGCTACCCAGAACGGCAAATACCCTACTACCTGACTGTGGGTTGTTTTGGCGCCTCTTCGACAGGTCGCCCGGAAGCAGGAACTTGTACTCTTTCTCCGTTCCTGCACGGATAGAGTCATATATTATAAATGTTTTAACATGTGCAGTATAATATTAATACTGATGCAGCATGTTAAAATAATTAGAGGAATTAAAAGAGTCTAGTGTATAAGATGAAGGCGTCACATAGTAACTAAAGAAATTTATTCGACCTTGTGCTCATTTCCCGATAATAAAATTGAATAGACTAAACATTGCGCATTAAACAAACAATAATAAAAATATTATAGTGGCCGTTATATTTATTTAAACATGACCTTTTTATGGCCAATGTTGTTTTGTGTAATCATAAGAATATATACAACTGGTTAAATTCAACATGTAGGTAGGTATATAAGAAATTTACAAAATGCTAGTTGTTCTAATGCTCGGACTTCGCCTACGATCTTGTTATAGTTACTCGATGATATAGTTAACGTCGTTAACTAATAGCTTTATTCGCGATAGAACAATATCGCATCACAAATAATGCATTAAACCCATTTCTACATCTGCGTGCAATGGCCAATAATTAGAACACTATCCCAAATGAAGCAATAGCATAAGAAATGAAAATTTTATCATTATGTAAGTCTCCGTTGTATATGACACAAAACCATTAAATAATGGTCACAGAGTACATTAACACTAATGGTCGGCCAGTGGTCGAAATTCGACCATAATTAATTTAAATTATAAGTTTGAACATTATTAAGGTTCTGTTGTCAGACTATACGTGTATAATTACAGATTTCGAGAGAGCACTGTTAATTTGACTCAAACACTAAACGAAAGAGTATATATGCGTGTGTTTCAAATACATGGTTGTGTGTGTAATGTTTTTTATTAGTTTAATATATTTTTTATGCATAGCTTTATTTTAAAAAAAATACCATTCTGCGCTACTTCTCTATACAAACTATAAGTGTACAAAATTTCATACTCCTTTTTCTGCGCCAATTTCGTAAAAAGTTACCCCTTTTTAAAAGGCGTAAAAAGTTTTTGCTCCAAGTATTAATATAATGATAATATGAGAATAATATAGTATTGAACGAGTCCATTGTTATCAACATTTTTTAGTGTGATATTAAATGTTGTCTAATCATAATAAAAAAAATGTACCCTAAATAATAAACCGTCAAAAAGCCATCCAGTTATGTATAATTTAGGAATTTATCTAACTTACGTTTTCGCAAGTTTTTAACTCTTTTCCGTGACTGGTTTTAATCGGTTTAAACTTATTAATTAACACATGCGTTAGAAGTGTTTAAATAACCTAATTTAAAATAACTAATATATTTCCTATTAAGCCAACTCACACTTGTTTCTGACTTTTTTCATTGCTGGAGTACAACCGCCAGGTTGACGACCCTACTGATGAGAAGTGATTTACATCATCAACACCTTAAAAAAACCACGCGGTAGTGCTCTGGGAGCACACCTCTGCTGGCAGCTCATTCCACAGCTTTACGGTGCGTAAGAGAAACGTTTTTAAGAATCATTGCGTACACCAAGTTAATGACTTAAGAAAGAGGGGAGGACCCAGCCGATGGCAAGTGGTGCGATAGTAGAATGAATACGAAAGCGCTGTTGTAAACAGTTTCTAGGTATATTTCATACTGAAGGTAAAAAACGGACAGCGATGCGAAATTTAATGTAGAAATTATTTTTATCATTATTCCACTTTTATCCGTGCAGGAACGGAGAAAGATACAATTTCCTGGAGCCGGGCAGCCTGTCGTAAGATGCGACAAAACAACCCACAGCCAGGTGGTAAGGTATTTGCCAGGCTGGATGGTTACTACCCTAAGTCGAAGTTCGATTCAGTCACCCTTAGGTGAGCGGTAGTGCATTTATAGCGCCTTTATGGTGTTACAAATGTTTCCAATAGGTAACCCATCTGCAGAACTCGTGCGCTTAAAAATTTAAAAACCTCATAGTTTTAAAATGAAATGTGACATAAAATTACTCTTGTATAGAGTAGCCGCGGTGTGGCCTACCCGCACCCACAAGTGCCCACAACACTACTCGCTTGGTTGACAATTTGTCGTATACACTTGTCCCAGCACTTACTCCACTCGAATTATCATAACTTTCTTTTCGCCTCTCGCATTATTCAATTTAGTAACAGGTGTTCCCACGAATACAAATGAGGATCGCGGTCCTGCGTTTTATCAATCCATTTTTCAGGGGTTATTGAACTTGGTGAATAAATTTCATTTACTTTATTCAAAGTCAGTGTTCAGAAGCAAAGCAAGTTACGCTTGTGTTAGATACGATCCACTCTGTGGCTAAATCCTAGACATCCAGACCATAGTAAATAACCGAAAGTTTGATTTACGTTTATGCCAGGAAACGAACCTGGAGCCCTGGCATTTCAGTGAGGTAGGCATCAAAAGCTTTTATCACTCAACGCCTAGGCCGTCACTTGGGAGCGGGCCTTTTTTAAAATACCGAGTTTTTTTATTGCATGACTTCAGGAGACAGGCACACGGCCCGCCTGGTGGAAAACGGTTAAAATCGCCTATGGACATTTGGAATACCAAAGGTGCTGCCAATGTGCTGACGCTCTTTGGGGACTCTCAAGGGAAACTGGAACCTGACCACTGATGCTGGAACACAACTCAAGGTTTTTACGGCGGCATACTCTAGACCAGGGATGCTAGCCATCTTTTGCAGGAACCAACGATATATCGAGCCTTTACCATAAGCGACATTTGTATCAAAATATTTTTTTGCTGCAAATTATATTTATACAATTACTTGGTATTAGCACTCAAGTTTGGTTCACTGGGGTATAGTCTTAAAAAAATGAAAATCTTAAAACAAAATAATAATTTTAAATAACATTTGCAACAAGACACATGACACTATTTAAGTACAAATGTCGCTTATGATAAACCAGCGATAATGGCTCGATATTCGCCACGCTTGTATCAGATGAATTGTCAGGTTTCTAGCATTTGGTATCTCGATGTCTAGATTTCTTAAAGACGTTTTCTTTCCATCGGGATGTTATAATAGTTCTATGAAAGTCAAATCAACTAGTATATGCGACTTTTATCATCTTACAAAACGTCACGGCTTATTAATGTCCCTCTGCCTAGCTCGAGCCTCCCATTATAGGGCAACAGACAGTACATCCGCCACACTTGTCCAAGGAGGCTTGGCAGGTTTCTCACATCGATTATGTGCAGGATGCATTGATGTTTTGACTACACCGTTTTATAGCACGTGGTAATTGTAGCAATATGCATTTATACATTTAAACTGCTTAAGTGCATGCGTTCCGGCCAGGATCAAACCCGTGCCCCTAGAGTGTGGGACGCGTGCACTAGTCATTATGCCATCACGACTTTTGTACGAGTACTAGATTTTGTATGAGTCTATAACATTATAATGTCATGATTTTGTACGAGTAAAACGAGTCAAATAACGCAGTAATTGTTTTTAAATAGTAAATAAATTTATTTCTAAAATAATATTTTAAAAGTAAGATGATATGATCGTATTTCAATTCCCATTTTGTATTACATAAATAATGTGAGTATATATTGATAGTTGTGTGTCATCCACAAAAGTAACAATATGTTTATTAAGTCAAGAAAAGAAGTGAATGGCATTCGACCAAGATTCGAATCCACGTCACTGGAAAATCCTATGATTGATAACGTCCTAAAGCATTTTCTCTCACATGGAGAAGCCCGCGCCCGACATTGGGACGTTTATAAACTGATATGACACTAAAATCTAATTGAAAAATAATTTTCACACTGACTATATTCAAATTCTATGAATACTAATTCTAACTGAGTTCGGTTCAGAGTGACTGGCTGACGTTTTTTTCCATGAAAACATCAGGAACAAATTGAAATTCATTAGTGCGCCGCGGGTCCATCGGGCGGGCGTTAAGGAAAATTAACGAGGCATATATGAATTAACACTCGCATCCATGTAGGGTTGGCACTTATGATAACAACGTTATTATATATATTTTTATTGAATAAGTTTTCGAAATAATCGAAAATTTGTCCTTTTAAACGGCCTCTTTAGATGAATGGGTTAACCTTCACCGGCTTACCATACTGGAACCAGAGAAAAAAGGTAGTTTTTTAAATTTATTTATCACATTTTAGTAAGGTGTAGTCTAATTCTTACATAATATACTAACAACAATATTTTTAAAAAATCCTGATAACAAGCTTCCTTCCAGCTATTGATAAAGAAAAAATAAACATGTTTGTATGCAATATATAATATATTTATACTTATATTAAAAATAGGTAAAGTTTGTGAGTTTGTTTGTAGGAAGTAATATCTTGAACTACTGAACATATATTAAAAATTCTTTCACCAGTAGAAATCTACATTATTCCGGAGTGACATACGCTATATTTGATTGTGATTAATAATATTTTGTGATTTTTTAATGTGAAATATCCATTCCGATAAAAACGGGCTGATGCGTTGATTTATCGGCGTGCGCTGACTAAACATTAAATAATCCCACGGTCAAACATTCTCTTTGGTGGGCACTTATTTCAGAAAGGAGTGTAAAATACAATATAAATTATGATAAATGTAATAAAAATAGTGTAAACAATTATAAACAGGAAACACATCGTAAGAAATTTAGAAATAATGCAACGTAAGATAAATCGATAAAGAAGAATATGATGACATGAATTGTCAGAGGAGACATAAAAAAATCGTAAACGAACTTTCCATTATTTACTATGGTCTGGGTGTCAGGGATCGGCCACAAAGTAGTCTATTATATATTCCTACTAGCTGTCCCGGCAGACGACGTCCTGCCCGGTAAAAATAAAATAAAAAATTTTAGGGGTGGACTACCCCTAACATTTAGGGGGATGGAAAATAGATGTTGGCCGATTCTCAGACCTACCCAATGTGCACACAAAATTTCATGAGAATCGGTCCAGTTGTTTCGGAGGAGTATGGCAACGAAAACTGTGACACGAGAATTTTATATATTAGATTTATATATTAAATTATTATTCAACTCACGATACGTACTAATCACGTTACTCGAGTAAAATAATTTATTTGTATGTTAAAACAAACAGAAAGACATTTTGTGTAAGCGCCACGAGTTTTTTGAATGAGTGACAACCCTATCATCAGGGGTGACCGCGCCGGCCAACAAAGGACGATCGATAACAGCCAATCCGCGACAATTTTTTGAAATGGTATCGACCGCGTATATTTTTAAGTCTGAATTCAACCAGAAAGTCCTGTTTTTTTTTATTAAGTAGTAGTATAAAAGGCAAAACAGTCAAAGGATTTTAGTCCATACTACTAATTCTAATGAATGAATCTTCGTATAATTCAGTTAAACTGTAGGTTTTCAACTTTCTTGTGACTCGAAAGGCTACATTTGACTACACACAGTTCATATTTCTCACAGAACACATAACTAATTACTACTCAAAATCCAGTTATGTTAGCTACAACAATGTTTAATTTTAGGCTAAATTTACATATATTTTGAAAATAAAACTGCACAGTAGAACGCGCATCCCCGCTAGGCCATCAGTTCCCGCTAAAAACTTTTGATCAACTCAATTTAGACCTTCTTAATTTAAAATTGAAGTGACATAATTCACAGATCTGTCAAACAAATGACGATGACATAAAAATAAACAAGTGTAACGCTGGTAAATGGAAAGCTTTTAATCTATCCCAAATCCGTCCCCAAATAGTCGGAATCCTTAGTCGTAGTAGGTGAATAAAGACAGAGCAGGATTAAGGGAGACTTTGTCTTATTCGTAGGCTTAAAGATTTAAAGGCAAGTCAATCTGCTTAGGGCATCTATTGCGCTGTTTTCATCTTGTAAACGTAAGGCGATTACTTGGTTTCCCCTTTCTATTACGTAATACCTAATTGCGTACAATCTTACACTACCATCTTGATATTCGTGGATAATGTAGTAGGATAAACACTGACTTTGTACTATTTACCTTTTTTTTCTTATGTAACTTTAGTGTATATCTGTTTATTGTCCTTAATAATAAATAAATAAAAATCTTTTAAAAGCTTTCTTATAATAGAAGAATTGTTCGTTTATTTATAGAAAGTTATTATCACGCGTGTTTTCTCCACAGAGGTAAGCGGAAAGAATGTATATCCATTTGCTAAAATGAAAATTATCTTAAGTTACGACTCGGGATATAAGCTAGCGTTTCGTATTGAGTTTTCGCGTGATGCTCTGATTGCGTCTGAAACAGACAGATTGTTCGGTCCTTGGCTAGTGTGAAGTAGGTAGAACATCGCTCTAGTAATTTTGCTGTCTACCCTCTTTCTGTGTTAGGCGACGGCCAATGCAGAACAGGGTAATAGCAGCCATTTTTTTATCACTCTGAGTCAACGTTTGACGAGAACTACATTGCGCTATGCGCTGATATTTTTCTAAAACCTATCATCTTGGTGTGATTACTGGCCGTGCCAAGAACATTTGCTATCCGTACAAATTTATACAAGTGTTAGCTCCAAAATGCAATATAGTGCCGTGGGCTGTTCCTGTGTGCATACTTTTCTAGTGCAAGGATTTAGGTCATATCTCTCTCATACAATCTATCAACAATTGGACCAGCTTATTATCAGTGGGCTACAGCGCTCCACACAGATAAAAATTCAAAAAAATAAATCGGAATCCCTGGTCCGAATTATGGTCGCTAATTTTTTTCAAATATTTAAACGCATTGTACAAACTTAACCATTTACAAATTTATTATAGTATAGATATATACCGTATATATACCGTAGATATATACCGTAGTATAGATATATATTATTTATATACTTATACTGCTTATTATGCTACTTGTACTTATACTGAAAAGAATCATCGCCACTAGGCTGATAATGCTTCGATGTTACCTAAACTAGTTTGCCAATTTCGAAGAAACGTTAAAAATACTTTAATTAATTTTTATAAGTGTATTAAGTAGTGTTTCAGATATAGGACAATTTCGTTTAAATGCTTTATTTTAAGGGTTCCATAAACAAGTGACAAAAACACGATTGTTGGATGTTACATTCTTCAACTCCTCGAATTTTTCAACTGTGCCTGGCTTGACTCACGTGCATAGTATATACAAGTGTCAATCAACTGCTATTTTTTTAGAAATTTCCAGAAAGTCACTAGATGACGTCATAAGTAGGTCCAGGTAACAGCAGATAGTACATTAATGATTATTTGAAAAATAATTAAAATTTATTCTGTCATTATGTTTCAAAAGTTAGATGATAAGATTTTTTTATCCCCTAGTTTTGTATGTAAATAATGTTGGAATTTATTGTAATACATACATATGTAGTACAGTACATATGTTTTTATCCTTATTAGGTACTATGAAATTAGGTACTTTTCTCATCAAACAAATCGTCATAGCCTTCTTGATTCTATACGGTTGGTTGAACTTTGTTATGGCGTCACAATTTTGCCAAGTCAATTTGATATTTTTTTATAATTAAAATTATTTCCATGCTGAAATTTAAAAACTGTGGTAATATAAGGTATTTTTTATCGCCTCCTCCTCTGTCACAGAGGCAGAGGATTTTCTTATCTGCTGTCTTTTATTTTTCTTTGATAACAAGGCATTTGAACGCGCATTCATCTTATACTAATATGTATATAAAGCTGAAAAGTTGGTTTGTTGTTTGATGGAACGCGCTAAACTTAGGAATTATTGGGCTGATTTAAAAAATTCTTTCAGTGTTAGATAGCCCATTTATTGAGGCTATATATCATCAAGCTAAGACCAATAAAAGCGGATTACCAATGAAGAATGTTTCAAAATCGGGGGGTTTTGAAAACAAATTCCTCATGGACGACGTCGCTGGCACAGCTAGTTTTTAATATATACCTAAAAGCCCATTGTTTTAAAAGTTATTGTAGAATGTGTCAATAAAGAGAGAAACTATCTCAAAAGTACTTTCTATCTTTCTATATAAAATGTTTTGTTTTTATATAGACTATCTCGTTACAGTTTCAAGCAACGGGTTCTTTCAAACATCTTTGTTCAACATTCGTTCCGCACTACAAGGAAATTAACCCTTTCACGGCGAAAGTCCATTGTCGGGTATAGTTACTTTCTTTTCAAGGACAAATAACGTTTTATTTGTATAACTGTCCCAATACGGTGTCTTGTGTAATTATATTCATAATTTCTAAAGGGTTGAACTAAAATGGTTCATTTTGGGACCGTTATTTGCGTTTATGGATGTAACGGGACGATGTGACGTGATGACGTAAATTCTGAGTCCATTTTGAAAACAGTTACTTTACAAACAGCGCCGTTGGGTTCTTACAATGGGGGAAAGAAAAGAAAGGTAATAGCGGTATATCTACGTTTTTGACAACAAAACAGATAACAATCATTAATCTATATATTAATACGTGAAGCACTACTTTTTACAATAATTGCGCGGACGGAAGAGTATGAAATTTTGCACACTTGTGGTTAATATAGAGAAGGAGCACAGCATGCTAATATTTTTTTAATTATGCATAATAAAAACATTTTATCAATGAAATAAACATTACACACACGCATATATATTCTTTTGTTTATTGTTGAAGTCAAATTACAGTGTAGCCTTGGCAAAATCAGTAATTAAAGAAGTTAGTCTTTGATATTACTTATTATGGTCGAATTTGGCTGCGGGCGAGCACTAATTATTATTAATTTATTAAAAAATATATTTTATACGAATAAATCATGATTGACATCAAATACACGATATGCATGGAATTAGAATTAAGTATCGAAATGTATGTAACTCATTGATAGAATATATTGCTGAATGCAGCGTGCTGTATTTTTGAATAATAAAGAATTTAGTACATATTTTTTAAGATTTAATATAATAAGATATAATAGATAATAAGACCACAAAAAGCATAGTTTAATTTAGGAATAACAATAAGATTTTATGGCTACTGGTTGTTTCTTTTTTGATGAAGGAATTAACGGTATTCCAATTAACTATCATATTTGTATAGTATAAGATCCTGTTGATAAGTCGTAGGTACCGAAGTTACTTTTTGCGAGAAATCCTTAAACATTTTTTTTTCAATCTGTGTATGATAAGCGATTAGTAGCTTTATAAAAGAAGATGTGGTGGATGCATTTTTTTTGTTTAATTTAAATAACCCTAAAATTACAGTAAATTTATTTTAGGAGATACGACTTCAAAAACTTCTAGTATAATTGACGCTTTTAGGTAAGTTTAACAAATCTAGAAATAGCTTGCCGTTAATGCATATTCTTTGAACAAAAGGTTCCCATAAAATTTGGACAAAGTGTGTTTAATTTTTGCTCTTTGATGTAATACTGTTTATACGAAAAATCGATTTATAGGTAAACATATTTACAAAGTTATAACTTCAATCAATATCGTAATTACCCGGATGCATACGGTTATTTGAAGTTTAAAGATTAAACGAGTTATGATAAAGCAATGTGAAATTTTAGGCGGGAATATAGATTAATAAATATTGTATTGGTAATGAAAGTTATTCATTTAAAAACAATGTTAAACTGCAAAATTGATGGGAACCAAAAGAGAGATCTATGGATCGTGTGAATGATGATGATTATGATGGTTTTTGGTATGATAGAGGACGTATCTTAGAACGGTATGGAAGGAAAAGACATATTGTGTCAACCCCAAATAATCGAATAGAAGATGAAAGAAAAGAGAGAGGAAATAAACTATACTTCTGATAACTGGGATGGACAAAAAATAAATGACATTGAGAACTAACTACAAAATTGGATATGTCAGCTAAGCGTCTATCGCAAATTACTAAAGTGTCATAAGCGTAAGTAGTAAGTTAAGTATTATGTATATCGCTGAATTAATAATTATTTACATTCAGTCATTACATTAAAAAAGTAAAACTACTAATATTATTTATGCACAGCTTATTTTACAAAAAAAAACACAAGTAGTAAATGGGTCCCAATTCTGTCTGTTAAAACTGTCAGTTGGGAACGTCCCCAAAACGCAAGCCGCGTTACCACGTTACGCGTTGCCCAGAATAAAGGCCAGCGTTTCGGTCGCGTGAAACATCTATCTACTGTTTTGATAGGTCTCAATAAAAGCGGTGAGCTTCTAGGCGCCATTGCCCTAGAGTAAGTTTTTTGTAAGGTTTTTTATGTGTAGGTACACATAGGATATAGTTTATTTGAAGGTTTAATTTGAAGGATATTTACAATAAGATTTATAGATAAAACTTCTACAAATATCGCTTATGACGTAATAAGTTTCACAGGTAAAAGTATAATAGCGAATTCCTTATTACGTTCGAATAATATTTATACAATAGTTTTTTACGTCATTGACACATTATAAAAGAAAGTAATAGCTTTATTCAGATAATTAAATAATCAAAGAAAAACTATTCCTGTAATTCCTGTCCAAACACAAATGTAAAAAGATTACTTCATATTTTTTGCACTCGTCATTTTATTGTCAAACAGCTTCTGTGGTCATAAATAATAACATTGTCTGTAACAGCTACTGCTGTTACCCAGTATTGTTTTTCTATAGATATTTGCAACACCGAATTCATAAGAAGGGTAGAAACCTGGCCCATACACAGCATTGTTTTTGTTTCATTCCGACAAGGCCAAACTGTAACTATTAGTTTTTAAATAGTCCAATCAAAAAACTAATTGAGAACATGAATTAAATATAAAAAAAATAGATTTTGAAACCTCGGCAACTAAAAATATAATCTAAGTAACTACATGCCCTCACCGATTCGGTTGGCTTGTTTGATTCCACGGTTAATTAAGGAGTTGTCAAAAAAAAGGAGTTAGTTAATGTTCTTCATTGTAATAACATAGGTTACTGTGACACATCTTTGATATATAAAAATGAATGTTTGTGTGTATGCCCTTTATAGGATCGTAAACCATACATCCGATTTTGATGAAATTTTATGTGTGTGTTTGAGTGGGTCCCAGGTTTACAGCCATAATTGGAACCGGTAGGTGGCGCTGAGATCGGGTTCTAGAATCCTCCTAATCTCCAGGAGCGATTTTGGTGATTTTGATTTTGTGTCATGAAACAAAGTCTTTTAGGAATTCAGAAAATATGGCGTTACGATTTTCGCTGGGTCAGCTAGTATTACAATAAATTAAGATTATTTACACATTAAACACAACACATTGTCACGCCTTTTCCATGAGGGTAGGCAGAGACGATGGATCTCCACATGCTACGATCCTGACAAACACTCTTCGCTTCATCAACTTTCATTAATATTTTCATACATACACGCTTATTTAAGCTGCTTTTTATATGACCTTTAATAATAAAAAAACCAATGTTAAAGAACCATCCTATCATAATAGGACTTTTAAAATATCATCATAGAAGTAATTTTAAGTAATTGGTGCATTATTTAATTCCTTTGTGTTATACAAAATTATGACGACATAATGTTTTACGTCTATACTAACGATACAAAGAGGTAAAGTTGGTGAGTTTGGATGTTCGGGGTAATCTCCGGTACTACCAATTTGATTTTGAAAATTCTTTCACTAGCAGAAAGTTACATTTTTCCAAGTAACATAGGCTATATTTGATTATGATTAATAAATCAGAAAAGTAAAAATGTTTTACGCCCAGCGAAGTGGGCACGGGTCAGCTAGTTTGCACGTAATCTATTAGGCGACATTTAGTAAGATCTTAGAAAGTATCATAGTTGATTAGATTACCATCTAGTTTATTCTCTTTCATCTTCTTCCAATGATTTGGGGTCGGCACAATATCGTTTCCTCCCATACTTCTTTATTCTGACATCCGTCCTCTGTCACAACACAAATCATTACATCATCCTTCACACAATCTAAACATCCATCTCTTAACTGTCATCTAGTTTATTATACATATTATCTGTAAAATATGTCTGACGACAGACCAACATTTACAAATTGTAATAATGAAAATTACCTAATAATCATATAGTCCGATTTCATACGGAGTCTCGTGATCAAAAAGACTAACAATTTATTGCTTTTTCTTTGTTACGTGTAAAAATCAAGTCAAATCCACAATCGTCATGACTAATAAGTGAAAACACCTCAATCACATCCCATAGACAGGTTCCCGTGGACACTAATAAACGAGCCAATTCTATGCAAGCACAACAACCAATAGCCGACATGTAGCTGCGTGAAATCGGGGGCACAAAGCAAACAATTGATTTAACAACATTTAACTCCCTAACAATTCAACAAAGGGGACAAAATACTAAAAACAATTAAACAATACGTGTGTTTCATGTCAAACAATAGGGCAACAATGAAGAAAATTGTTCGGACGTTCTTGGTATCGGTGCTACAATGAGAGATTCCTTTGGCTAATGACATCCCCCAACTGGTCACATTGTGGCGTATTTATGGCACCCACGCGACACCATAATGGAATTAGTTCCAGTATTTTGCCAACAGGCCTCTCTACGTGCCAGTTCTTCGAAGGAACTGAAAATTGGGACAATTATTTTAGGTTTAAAAAACGAACGTGTGCCTTCGGTAGCCCTTGTTATTTTATATTTATATCCAGTTCCTTATTGATATGCTTTTTCTACATTCACTCTTATTGCCTAGCTCTGAGTAGGAGCATTTTTTCTTTTACCTGTGCAAGATCGGAGAAAGAATATAACTTCCTGCGGCCGGGCAGCCTGTCGTAAGAGGCGACAAAACAACCTACAGTCAGGTGGTAGGGTATTTACCCATCTGGCTCGCTACCACCTCTGGTCTAGAATATGCCGCCATAACACCTTGAATTTTGTTCCGGCATTAGTGGCCAGGCTCCAGTATCCTTTAAGAGATAGCAGCGGCGCATTTGTAGCACTGTTGCTGTTTCAAATGTTCATAGGCGATGTTAACCACTTTCCATCAGGTGGGCCGTCTACTGAAATCATGCAATGAAAAAAGGAGCTGAGAAAAAGTTTAAATACTGACTCTTCGTAATGATTCGTGTTTCTACTAGCCAACGGAGTTGCAATGTGAGGCATTGTTATATACTAGTAAAAGAGTAAGATCGTGTTTCCGCCTTAGTGGCTAGTTTTATTGTGTTCATAAAATGATATACAATTTTTATTTATTACTTACATATCTATCTACACCCTGTATATTAATGCGGGAACCTTATAACTCCCACTCCAGCTTTAGGCAAGGTGTATAGCTGTAGGTGCTTGATCGAAGGCGAAACTCCGTTTTTTGTGGCAATTTATAATGTCACATTCTTTATTCTCTTTTTACACAAAATAGTTACATATAAAACTACAAAATAGTGGTGATGTACAAAGGCGAGCTTATCCCCAAAAAGAGTTTCCTTCCAATGAACCTATGGGTCTATCGAGAGTGGGGAAATAATAGTCAGGGTTGTGTACATTTAAGTTTATATACATAAAGTATATAGGTTCTTGTAAATAGATGTACATTTACTTATAGAAAATATTTTTTACATAATAAAATACATACAGATATACATAAACATACATCTATATATACATATATATCAGTTAATTAGGAGAGATGCTCTCTTTAACTCTTCTTTTAAAGATGATTTCCGACGGACTATCTCGGATCACATGAGTAGGGCGTTCCGTAGTTTGGCTGCATGAACAAAAAACGGACCGTTATATACACGTATCACAAGCTGCTAAACAGTTGATATTTCCTTCACAAGATATTATATTTTACAAGTAATAATATTCACAATTTTGAATATTAAACTGCAAAAGAAAACGTCAGCGATTTTAAGTTCCTAACAATGATTTACGCCTTTTACCTATATGATGAATTAAGATGATTCTAAAACTAAAATATTCCTATGCATATTCATATATTTATCTAACTAGATACACCGTTTGTACAATATCTGTGAAAGGAAATATTAATCTTAGTACTACGTTATTTCATTTAAAGAAAATTCTAAATGGTAACTATAATTCTCATTTCCTAAAGTGTAAGCGATGATTTGAAATGAGGATTTACGATTAATAAATGCATGAAAATGTTCCAGCGATTCGCGTCGGATATCTAAATTGGTTTAATTAAAAGATCCCCTACTTTACAAACTTTTATCTTCCCTCCCCCATAATTAGCGTGAAAAAGAAACATATTTATACAAACGCATTATCATGTTGTTAATTGAAATATACACGTGTTCGTACTTATTTGGATTATAACTACTTTAGTAATATGATATTTTAAACAAATAAATACATTGTTTTGTACTATAGAATTTAAAAGAAAACAATATTTTAAGGACTTACTGCTACGCATGGGCTAATATTAGTGTCAATAACTATGTCACGCAGATATAACCAAGATTTTAATAACGTTGAATATTGACAGATAACGTATGTGTGTATGTATATACATATATTATATATAGATTATATATTTTAACGATATAAACAAGACACGTTCTTCCACAGTCAGTAACGCTGACATTATCCCAGATGTAGCAGGGAAATTAAAAATATTGAACTAAATTAATTATCAATAAGAAGTACGTGCCCTTCTGGTTTTTGAAATATAACAAGAAAAAATCGAAAACAGACAGACCTTAAAAATACTTGCACTTGTATGTGTCTTTTACATAGCTGCTACTTTCTATACATGCCTATTTAGTTGAACATTATATTAAGAATATTCATGAATAATTGTCACTAGGTACACATATACAAATCATGCATGATCAAAAAAGGAATAGAATTAAAAATGCAATGATTTTTGGTGAGAGGTCAATGCATGATAAGCGCATGACTGACACCGGAGCGCGCCTGTAGGGATGTTAATTTGCGCGCTGCACTCGTGACCCCCGAATGTTTGTCGGGCGACGGCGACGCATGTCGAAAATACTTATTGGGGCTGCTCCTCATTATAATCCCTCGACCTCCGCCCCTCCGCGCGCCCACGCCCGTACCGCGCTGCCGATTCGACCGATATATTAACACGTCCACATGAGATCGAGCGAAGTATGGATGCGACACCTAAAAAAGTACATAGGAATAAATTTCAGTATAATTTATGCATTTTGTCTTACGATTTAAGTCCCACAGACGCGGCGCTATGATTGCGTAACGGAGTGTTGAAAAATGTGTGGAATTTAGAAAGATTGCGACTATAATAAATAATACCGTGAATAAAATTTTACATTAAAACATTTGATATAAACAACATACGACGTTGCTGAGCTGATCTGTTTTATTATATTACTTGCTGTGCTCGTGAAGTTATCCGCGTGGAATTTATTTTGAAAACCCCTCGATTTTATATAGCCTATAGCCTTCCTCAATAAATGGGCTATCTAACATTAAAATAATTTTTAAATCAAACAAACTCTTCAGCTTTATATATTAGTATAAGGTACTAGGATATGCCCGCGAATTTGTCCATATTCGACAGGTAACGTACATTCCAATCATTTTGCCAGTATTTAAAATGAAAGGGTATTTAGGTCAACGGATTTTACGTAGGAAAATATCGGATCTTTAGTATAATCCCCAGGATAAAAAGTAGCGCAGATTTTAAGTCTAAGAATTTGTTGTCGATCAGTGAAAACCACATCGAAATCGGCCCAGTAGTTTTACGTGAATCCCAAATAAACATACAAAAAAGGCATAACAAATTGCAACATGTTCTTCATCATTTATATTCGTATAGTGTATTGTTGTTGTTTTTTTTATAGATTGAAACTATTTAAATAAAAGAGACAACATTTTTAGAATTTTATAATATTAAAGATTAATATTTTAAAGCCAGTACACTCTCCAAGTCAGTAGCTGGATTTATATGTCATTATCTATGACTGAAACAATGTAAATCAGCCTACACATTACATAAACAAAAGAAGATCAGTAATATTCTACATATAATTCAGAAGAATATAGGTACTGTGGACAGCACCAAACCTTATCAGCCATATCAAAAACTTCTTGTTTTTTTTTTTATTGCAGTAATTCAGCAGACAGGTAGACGGCCCACTTGATGGAAAGTGGTTAAAATCGCATACGCCTATTTGCAACACCAAAGGCGCTGCTGCTCTCTTAAGGGATACCGGAATCTGATTATAAATGCCAGAACATAACTCAAGGTTGTTATGACGACATACTTTAGACCAGGGGTAATAGCCATCCAGTCGTTTAAATGCCCTACCACCTGGATGTGGATTGTTTGTCGCCTCGACAGGCCACCCGAACGCAGGAAATTGTATTCTTTCTCCGTTCCTGCACGGATAAGAACTTTTTTTGGAGATTTCAACACATACATATAACAAAACTATTAAAAAGTGCATATAAGTCGTATCCACATTGCGCCGCCAAAATCAGTGAGTGTTAAGAGGGCGCAGCAGAGAGCGCGGTGTGCCATTGTTATAATTTTCAATAAGGGGCGCGATAGAGGGGCATCTATCGATCGTAAAGGGCACAACATCTCACCATGCATCAGCCAGCTTCCTTTCTGCGGTGTGCATCCAACTATAAATATCCGCCGTTACTCAAACAAATGTGTGCATTCTGCGACTGCCCCTGCTTTCATTGCGATGTCACCGAGCAAAAATCTTTGTACGATTCCAAAAGATTTATGGTACTCATGATTAATGAAATTTTATAAATCATAAGTTTTAAAAAACAGGTCATGTTGTATCTTACAGTAAGTAAGTAGCTAAATTAGTAGATAGTGCTTACACCATTGGTGTTTTACTAAAACTTGAGGTGTCAGTTCCGATTGTCCAAATGAGTGTTTGTATTTAAAACAAGGTGCAATTGCTTTCATATCGAGTTTCAAAATACATTTTGCATTTTTTACTATGGTTAAGCAATTAGTATTCAGATTTAAATTAGACAAGTTTTTCTTAAAAATTGAGTTATACTTTGGATAAAAATCAACAAGCGCTTCTTAAAATGAATATAGACTGCTAAAACATTTTCTTTGTAAAAAGTTACAGACCTTATATAAAACTTCAATACGTGCTAACATTTAAAGGTTTGGAAATACTTGCTCTCGATTTGTATTAAATTTTTTTCAAGTTCCATTGCTCTTATTATGTGGATTTCAACATCGTTGTAACAAACATAATAAAAATATATAAGTACTCTTAATATATGTAATTCCAAAAATGTGATACCACACGTTTCTAAGCAATAAAAACTGTAATATTGTACTTAAACCCATTGAAATCACATGCGCCAAAAGCCGCGTGTGTGACTAACTCGCTACGAACATTATTCGGTGCACCGTATACCTAACCGCCTGGGGCGCAGGCGAATTCTATTAAAATCCAAACAATACCGACATCCCCAACTAATATCTGGACTAAATCCCTAATAAGTATGCCATTGTGTGAGAGGGACGCGGCTGAAGCGACAAAGAACACGTTATAGCGATCTGTACAAATCTCTGCATCGAAAAAATCTTAACAATATTCTGATTACCACCCGAAAACATTCTCTATTTGAATTATGTAAAAGTCCATATTCTTGTTTATATCTTGAAGTACTTGAGACCTATTGGGTGACTATTAGTTGGAAACACTACACGCCAGAGTGTGGTAAGCGTCTGGCCATAGAGGCTCGCCGTACTTCCCGCACTCCCCTTCGAAACTAGATTTGCAGTCCGGTTATAATACCGTGGTGGCCATTCATTACATTCGCGCTTCTGTTTGACGTAAACTTTAAAAGTTTCATTGTGATTGTTGTAATTTGTAGGTAGATTAGTAATTACAATAGGCCGCTTTCGGTGACATCTGCTGGGTGTTACCATACCCATTATATTCATTACAGTCATCATAGTAAATTGGTAAATAAGGACATAATAGATAGAAGGAATTGTAAGTCATGTCTGCTTATACAAATAGTAACGATAGAAATAAAAATAACTTGCGTTGTACAATAGGGTCGATAGATGAAAACTGAGACACATTTTAGCATTTTACAAAACGTCATGTTTTGAGAGATTTTATAAGAGTGTACAAAATTATGACATCATATTACTATCATTATATCTTAAATTGATAAGATAGTATATTTTAAATGCTGCTTTGCATATGTCAATAATATTAAAATTTATTGTACTCTGTAACGTATGTGTAATCTACTCAATTTAGCGACTTTCGCTTTGCTTATCATTTATTTGCACTGAATATCATTACTATAACTGCTGTACTGGTAACCCGTGTGATACTTTTTTTGTACGAATCATCCGTACACTAAAGTAAAGCAATAGTATCACGTTCATGACTCCTAATAATAGGATGATGAATTTCTTTAGAGTTTGCCAAATCCTTACGATTTCTGACATTTTTATGGTAAGGTCTTATTTATTCAACGTTGCGTTTGATGCCAACCGATTTGTCATTAAACTCAATACATGTAAGTTTTCTTTAGAAAACGGAGGATATATCAAATATCAGAAAGTTTAAAAGTTCCTACAGTACGTGAAGTCAAATACACACACACACACACGGAGAGATTATTATATACATAATACAATTTTCCAATAGTAATCAAAGCGTAATTATGCAAATCTCGGCATAATGAAACAAGGAATGAGAGGCAGAGTGAACGAGGATTGAGTGGAATAGGCGTTAAAGTGTAGTGTCAACAGGGCTAAGTGTTTCCCGTGTTACGTCTTTGTGGGGGACTGGAATCAGGAATACGTGTTTGCTGCACTTCACAAGATAAACCTGGTAAACCCTTTCATTCGAATTTGGAACGTCACGGCTCATCTAGATTTTTAAAGGATTTTACTAATTTTAAATCATATCCTAAAAAGATTTTTTTTTAAAATACTGAAGAATAAAAAACATAGATCGTAACACACCCTGCAATGACAGTTAGTGCCACCAGACCTTTCTTGTTTTTATAGAATATACCGATTACAACTTTCAGTCGACCTCTTTTTATATTTAAACTTAAATAAGCTATAAATTGAAAGCCCTTATTAGCCTCCTTTTAATTACTATATCATAGCACTAATTATTGCACAATGATTATTAAGTAAAAAATAATTTAGCTGGCTATAAATGTTAACATGCGACAAAAGTATCAGAACTAAAATAAAATGCTGAAAACTTATTTCAGAAATCAGAAATATTTTATTCATGACAAAATTACAATTTCAGTTCAATTTCTGTATTATAATAATAATTATGGTCACAAATTAAATCAAAATTAACTCATAAACTCTTGATGATCATAAACGGTGTGCTCGACTAACAATTTCCTGAGCCGTATGTTAACTGTACCGACGAATGGTGACTCCGTTATCTTTTTAGGTAGTTTATTGTATATTAACAGTTCTATGACATGCGTTAATCTCCCCGGTTTCCCAAGATTGTGTTTTAGATGTTTCATGTCATTCCTATGACGAGTGAAGTTCGTATGCACATCACTATGCTTGCTTCTCAAATTGATTCCACCGCAAATATAATCAGTAACCGTTTCACCTAGTAAATGACTACAGAAAGACGCTGTCATTTGCCTTTACTATTTAAATTTGGAACCACAAAATACTAGCTACCTAGTGCGACGCGTGGTCTATGTGAATGCGATGCAATGGGGCCGTGAGACAATAGCGGCTAACTACCCCTTTCTTGTGAACCGGCCGAAGGGAGGCGCGGGCCTAACCAAGCATGCATTGCGCTTTGGGGTACACATTACCTACTGTGGGGAAACACGGGTACGACAGTGAATTTTTTATTTAATTATATTTTATTCTTTTGCAAATATTTGAAGTATTTTATATGGAAAATATAATGTATTATAGTAAAAATAACTCATTGTCAAACTTTAGGTCCGTGGGGGTTTCTTCTAAGAAATTTGTAAGAAACTCTTTGATACCACCCGTGATCAGAAGGCTGGTTCGTATTTCGCGCAACGAATCAGCATTGGCATACAGCGTGGCACTGCAGCCAGTCTTCTGGGCACACTTCCCTCTGGCAGCGATTTGTTACATTATTTATATTAACTTATCTATAATTTAGTTTATTTTTAAGTTATTCCCATTGTTTTATTTTAGTTAAATTCGATAGAAACTCATTGTTTCTATAATTCAGCTCCTCATCAATTTATTTCAGTAATAAACACTTCACAGTTACATAAACTATCTGAAAACATTTTGCTGATAAGATAGCTAACCCGCTATATTCAGATTAAACTTTTGAATTTAGTCTGGACTTGGTGTGCCTCTAAACAACCCCAGTGTAGCTCGTCATTCTTTATCTTTAACACAGGTATACCTGTTTAGTTTGGGAACGGATAAAATTGGTGTTATTCGAAAAACGGTTTATAGATACGCTGCGGGTGCTACTAGCAATGATATTGAAGATCTGGATTTTGTTAGCCAAGTTGAAAAGAACTCTAAATCCGCTAGTTTACGAAAAGTATCAAGAATGAGTTGGTGATATTTTTTTCCTATTATACTTTTCATTAATATTTTTTAAATACAAACAATATCTGTTTGACTGTACTTTACAACTCATGCTTACGGTGGGGTCCCGCAGGCCCACAATACAGATTTGGATCGGGGCCGTAACCGGATCTCGAAATTGAAATGTTTTATTTCAGCCCCCCAGCATTATCCGCATAATGCCGACTTTTAAATTGATAACCGACTCAATGCGTATGCGCCGCTCGCATGACAAATAAGCCGTTTAGGGTTCCATTTATAAATATCATCTTTCTCTTAATATACTGTTAATAACATTTGTTTTAACTAATACCGCCTACTATGGTAATCATTGCGGGTAGTTATGATTACTAACATAATATAAAAACGAGCGAGCGTAGCGATGATATACCATTCTCATCACAGAGTACTTTATATATACTGGTATAGAGTCAACAGTCATAATATATATACTAACGCACTCTATCGGTATACGGCATTATTCAACGGCAAAAACCATCCAGGGGGTCTAGTGTTATTTTGATTTTTATATTAGTCTTTTGGAAATTGCGGGAGTTATAATTTAACTCCTGCAATTCCCAAAAGCCTTTCCAAAAAATGTTTATTTGTTAGTAAATAAAACAACAATTTAGCGGTAGCGTGATTTATTATGTTTCCTTTTATTAAAATATTCAAAGGCATACATTTTCATAACATCATTTGTATCCACATCTAATCTGGTGCCGTTAAGATGATGTACTTACAAGTTTTACCATATCTGGGCACACAACAACCTATTTTAGAAGAAGCCATAATCCAAGTCATCAGAAAACAAATCGTTAGGCAAATTGGTGTTCAGGGTACATGCGTAAGTCCAACGTGATCACAGAACACTAGTAAACGTGATAAGCGAAGTCTTTGGAGTCCAGGAATCAAACAAAGTTATCGAAAAATAATCAAAACACAAACAAAGTACATATGTTCACGAATGTAACTTGTATAGTTGTATCAGTCGGAATGTCATTTTGGTTTTGACATAATTGACATCTTTGAAATAAGTTTTTGGTAAATCGACAATTCATCTAAAATCTATTAATTAAAGTTAAAAAGAGCTTTATAATTTGAAAAAGGGTGAGGACTAGAATTTACACACTTTAAAATATATTTATTAGCTGATATGGCTTGCAAAAACATAAAAACATATCAAATATTTCTTAAACAAGTATTAAATCAACTGCGTATAAAGAAACATATTATATTCATTCATTTGGTGATTAATTTGAGAACAGTGACATCTACTGCAATACCTACCTACTAATAGAACGCAAAAAAATCTCTAAGAAAAAATAATTGTACTGACTGTTAGGACACTGATTCTCATTGCGACGTTGGTCGGATGCACAGGTTAGGAGAATTATAATTCATTCATTAATTATCTGTAATTTAGCTCATTATTCTTTGTTTTGAAATCAAATAAAACAGTTCTCAAAGTTCTACGTGTTTCGTTATACAAATCCCGCACTAACTATACAAAATTTTAGGACGTTTTATCAAAAGTTACGGTTTTATTCACAGAGAGTTAGAGTAAGTTTGAACGCTTCTTTATGGTTCTTAAGGAAGAATTCAAACTTACTCTGACTCTCTATAAATGATACCGTTAGTTAGCATCCTTATTATAATTAGACGGGTCATAACAATCTTTTAATTTGGATGAATCAACCAAAGTAATCCATATAAACATATAGCTGAATCATTAAATTTCATTGAGTACCGCCGCGGTTATGTCCTTTCAGTTCTGTGCATAACAACCAAATTGATTTAATTTGATTAATTCGTCTAATATCAGCATAAACTGTAATTAAATGAAGTACGAGTACCTACAATTCTTTGTGTTGTAATGGTTTGTAACATTGAAAACATCACAGAAAGAAAGAAGAAAGAAAATCACAGAAATGTTTCGTGATTACATTCGTTCTAATTAAGGACTTTCAAATGAAACTGAACTTTGTCCCATTTATTGGATAATACATCTCGCTAGTGATAGCAATGTGATAGGTGAAGCCCTTGACGTAACGAATAACATATGAGAATCGCCAGCTGATGACTTGTCCCTTGATGGTCCCTCGACGTAGCTGTCCCTGAAGTAAGATCTCCTAGGCGCTCGTGACAGCGATGGATAGACTTTGTAATAGGAGTTGATAATTGAGAACATTGAATATCGTACAAAATAGATAAAAAATAGGCAGTCGAAAACATAAGCAAGGAAATACGTATTGGCCAATACCATACTGAAGTACAAGAAATAGAATATTAAACAGTCCAGTATCTAATATTAAATTATGTTCTTACGCAATTTGAAACCAGCCTACAGTTAGAAAACAGACAACAGATACGTGCGCAATAAACTTTTCCGTGCGAAAAATTATATTACATAGAGTCATCATGTGACAATTTGACTTAAAATCTGACACGGATTATTAGATAAGCACATCTTTTATAATCCTCAACAATTCATGGATTACATTGTATAGCATAGATTTGTCTTATGTGATTTCTCATAGTTTTCTTACAGCCGCCACACTGTGCTCGTCCCCCGGCGTTCTCACAGTCACTAGAATTATGTTTAATGTTCATTAAATGAAATTATAAGTTTATTTTCTTTATTTTGTTCCAACAAATTCATATGTGCGTATTTATTGCGGTGACAGCACTGACAGTAACTGTCTCTTTTTTAGCGCATTCTTCATTTAAAAGTATATTCAATTCTTGATGGCGAGGGTGGGGAGGAATAATTTACCAAGATCTATAATTTAGACTGATTAATATATAATTACTAGTAATGTGATAATCCCGGTTTTGTTTTCACTATCCATGCCAATTAAACAATCTTCCTTTTTGTATGTTGAATTTTTGAGCTATTATTTTATCACGAACCTTAGTGCTAAATGCAATACACTCTTGACCATTATTTTTAAATGCATTATTTGGTTAAAAGTTAGTAACGGGCGTTTAAAAGACATCATTTAAACATCTCAACTAATTTACATGCGTCAGCGCAGCGTATCGCTTTGTGTGACGAATCATTTGCATGTTTTGTTAGGCTAATGTTTGTTGTGCCACCGACTTACCCAGAAGTCATTTTACTATGATTGATCGGCAGACTAGATGGTAGAATTTCGCACTACATAAAATATCTGTTATATTTCTTGATGTAACTATAATGGGTATTTACAAGACTGAGCTTCACTCCCCAAGCATTATTTACACTACATAGGACTTTGAATTTCGTCGGGTGGTAGAGCATTTGCCCGACTGGATGGCTACCACCCCTGGTCTAAAGTATGTCGCCATAATAACCTTGAGTTGTGTTCCGGCATTAGTGACCAGGTTCCATTTTCCCTTCAGAGAGCAGCAGCGCATTTGTAGCACCTTTGGTGTTGCGATCTGGTGAACTCCTGCAATAAAAAAATGCCCTGGTTTATATTATATATGTAAATTGATTTAGGATTTATTGTTAAATATGCTATATACCCGAATATTATTATTCCTAGGGACCATTTTGATGCCATCACGGTTGGCTGGAACGTCGGCCATATTTTTGTTTGTGCTGCGTGACGGAATCGTGCACTGCTCGTATTATCGCAATGATATCGCGATCAATCGAACGCGGGGGCATTGGCCAGTGGGGTGGGGCAGACAGTGGCGCAAATAAATGTATCTGCCGGGTGGCGGGCGGATAAATACGCAAATAATACGCAACTACAAAAATCAAAACCCATCCGCCACTCTGATACAGTGGCTACGGCTAGGCGAATGCTCTACTTTATTTATTTTCATGCAATATAATAACAGCCTATTAAATATAATAATAATAAATTACTTCTGCGACGTTTATATCAAATTTCCACAATTATTAAGACAAATGGATAGTAAATTATAAAAACTCAATGCGACATATTAAAATCCATTGCATATTATAACAGTGATTATTATCTTACACGTTCAACAATGAATTACCTACTACATTTTGCGCGATGCAGATACATCTTAAAATAAACTATGTTCGCATGAAAACTTCGCAGATTTACAAAAATACATTAGATTATCGATGATTTTTGAGCCCTCACAAAAAGTTGCAGTCGTTCGCGTTAGCCCTTTTCTGTATTCGTATATACCTACATATATGTTACTAGAGATTCTGGCAGACCTTTAGCAGATGTTTAACATCTATTAGACTTTCAGTTGCAAGAAAGTAATATATTATAATTAACTATTAATATTCCTTGGTCTTTGTAAATAAAAATTATACTAAGTTGAGCATCAATCTGACGTTTCCGCTGATCCGCGAGGCCATTATCAAGCCTATAGCTATTTGCCCCGAAAAACAAACTCTCGCGGGATGTGCTGGGTCCGAGAGGGGTGTGCGAGGGACGCGAAGAGGTGGGGGAGGTCAGCACAATGCAGCCAACTGCGCGTTCACAGAACACCCCACCCGACATTTGCATTCGCGCACTATGCAGCTGTGAACGCTGCCTTTCATTACCAACCTACCAAATATAAAATCCAATGCATTTATTTTTTAAATATTAATGAGGTACGTACCTATTATTGGCATACCGGCCAGGTTATCAGTTTTAAGCATTAACTGTGCACGAAGTGGTTCGTCCATTACTGTTTTACTTTTCAATCAATTTTTGTATTTGCGTAAAAACATGGTTCACATTATAGATGTTAAGACATATACAATTTCACTTGTTAATTATCTATTAGGCGTACAAATTCAAAAATAGTAAAATTAATATTATATTACAGATCATTAGATTATATCTGTTAAATTATAATTGATGTCACTTTAATTTTATTATTGTCATTCAAAAAATAATTCATAGTATAAAAACATTAGTCAATTAACAAATTGTGTAAATTAGTTTTGAATTAAAAAAATCTCAGAAAGGTTATTTTATACTCGTATATTAACAGTGCCATAAAATGTGCATTTTTTGTAGAGATAGGTTGGACATAGAGAGAGATAGATAGGTTTAACTTCCACTCTGTCGTTAGTTTGATTACGCAGTTTCCTTTCACGATGGTCTTGATTTCTTTGAAACAGTTCTGTATTTGGTTAACAAACATTGCTATCTCTTTTAGAAAGTTCTTAGAAGTGCATATATATATAAAACCTTTTTGGGAGAAGTTCGATCTTCAAATTAATGAATGTCAATTATACTATACTAGCGACCCGCCCCGGCTTCGCACGGGTGCAATGCTGATACAAAATTAATTACGGTTATATTATATTATGTATTATACATATAAACCTTCCTCTTGAATCACTCTATCTATTGGAAAAAACCACATCAAAATTCGTTGGGTAGTTTTAAAGATTTAAGCGCACATAGGGATATAGGGACAGAAAAGGCGACTTTGTTTTATACTATGTAGTGATTTATGCCAACTGACTCAGCTTTTTGTCGACGAGATGCTAAAAAAGCAAAATTGTAAATAAAAGTGAGTTAAGTGTGATGATAAAAAATCTTAGCTTGAAACAAATGTCTACGAAAGAAATTTTTCGAACATTCAGCAGACATTATGGGATGATACTGTGCCCTATTCTACATTTACGTACTGGGTGGATGAATTTAAAAGAAGTAGAACAAGCTGTCAAGATGGCCCGCGTTCGGGGTGGCCTTCAACCTCCGTTACGGAAGAAAGAACGAACAAGAACTTTCCATTTAAGAAATGTAACATAACAAGAATTGAGCCCGGAGCCTCTGCATTCCATTGAGGTAGACCTGGAAAGACTTAGACCACTCATTAACCATAAGACGGTAATTGGAAGAGAAGTATCTAGAAAATGCCTCTTTTTTGCATTTCGAATTCAACTAAATGTACTAATTATATTCCTGGAGTTTATGACATCAAAAACCCCAACGTCAATAATTCAAACTCAATAATTTATTGCATAAAAACATGGTAAGTATACAAATAGGTGTTGTCATTTTAACAAGGATTACTTACATGATTTTTGCCGGTTCGTACATACTATTATTACTTCATTACTTATTTCATTTTACAAATATTAGCAGTAATCAACTGCTAATATTTAAGTGTTATAATTATGTTTAACCTTAAATTTAACAAAAAATACTAAACAAATACAAAATTTAACATTACATCATTTTTTGATAATGATAATTTTGTAGTAAAAATATTATAAACGGAAAGGCCACCAGTGCGAACGAAACATTTCGCTTCTACGTTTCTTTTAGGTACGGCTGTGTTGAATGTACCATCAAAGTCCGTGTTCCCCGAAAAGTGCGATCCGAGTATCTTCAGGTCGCGCGTGAATAGGTACTATCTAGGTAAGTTTCACTTCTACTGCGTGTGACCTGCACACACTGATTTTTTTGTAAAAATAAGACTAGGCCGCATAAAACTAGAAACGTGTTGCCCTTGTAAATAAATGAAACAACTAGTGCCAGATCAGTTTGCAACGATGGCGTGTCAATTATGTGAATGTCCAGTGGCGCCGGGACACGCGACTATGTCGCTGTCAGTTGTGTGTCGTGATTCAAATGTAAAAGTGACTCTATACTTGTTCTCTATTTTCTGATATTATTTTTATATTTTTGCTATCGAGAAGTAAATTATTTTGATTTTTTAGTACAAACGCAGAATATTATGGAACAAAATTTCCTTCCATATTATGAGTGCCTTCAAAGCAGAACTTAATATTCGTTTATTTGAAATGAAGACGAATCCAATTGCATACAATCTTGGTCCTGGATTGTAAAAAGATGATTGTAAAGAATTACTTACAAGTTCTTTGAAGAAACCTTTTGCCGATGGACCCCACGGACTTAGCTAAAGTTTCAGCTCCAAACTACACACATATTATGTAAATCGTTCCTAGGGTTCCGGATATTTGCGTCCAGTCCTTCAGATCTTGACGCCGCGTTACCAATCTCTGACTCAGTCATTGCGAGATGTAACAATGCCAGAGTGTCGATTTAAGTAATCATTTAAATAGCAAACATAGTGTAAAATAATAAAATGCTGGCATGAAAATTTGCATATGGAGGCTTGGCTCTAGCCATAGGCGGTTCAGTTATTGCCGCGTAAAAACCCCGCTGAACCGAGCGCGATGCCACTGCACCCGCGAGCCGATATGACGGCTCAGCGGCTTACTATAAACACCAGGGCTGGAACAAAGTGAATTGATAAAGGTTAACTTTGGATAGCTTTTATAGGGCACAATCATTTTTTACAGGTATAGTTTTACGAAACATTCATCTATAATGAGCAATGCATTTAAATGTTTGAAACAATTCTGCCTTGTAAACCTAGTATGATCTCACTCAGAAACTTCACAAAAGGCGTAATAAGCGTGTACATAACAGAATATTCACCTTAGAAGTATGTAAAAACAACACATCATACTATAATCCGTTGACAAGAATGTGTTGTGTCTACAACCAACTCTCTATCTACAAAGATCAATAAATCAAATATATTTAATGTAAAACTTTTAACTTTAAAAAAATCGGTAATGTCTATGATGGAATAAAATGAAATATTGCGTTAATATATAACCCGCTAAATACCAACCATACGACGACGAGTGCATACGTCGCTTTTTAAGTTTTAAGTACAAAAATTAGCAACTAACATTGTTTAATCGAAGATTTGTGCACTTGTTATCTTGGTAGGCATTTGCCGATGTATTGTGATCGCCAAAACGTGTGAAAACTATATCAAAACATGGTATTGCCCCAACAGAAAGAAGGAAAAAAGATTTATTCAGAACTACAACACAAATGAGAATACATTACACTAGCATAAATAAATAAATGTACATACATACATAAAACATGCATAAAATCACGCCTGTTTCCCATGGGGTAGGCATAGTCTCTACTATGGATCTCCACTTGTGACGATCCTGACAAACAACTTTCTCTTCATCTACTTTCATTAATTCTTCATACATGCCGGTTTATTTGTTTTTTTTTTACCTGACCTTTCTTTAACAATTCTGATATTTGTTCATGGTATGTTCGTCTCGGTCTACCAGCAACAGCTCTACCATTCATAATAAATAAATGTTCAATGTAAAATGCAGTAAACAGGAAAACCAAGCAAGTTTAGCTCTAAATTAGTCATAGCTCAGCATATTGCTGGTTTAGTTTACGAGCACGGATCTGCCGCTAGGGCCATTATAGTGATAGTACATAGACAGAATAAAATAAAATAAAATATTTTGTAAATGGTATGTTGTATTATAAAATTTATTGACAAGCACTTGCTAGGTTAGGTAAGTATTAATTTAGGAAAAAAACTGAATTGTCTACACATATGTGTTAATACAAGAAACCTAATATTTATGGTTATAGTATTAAACGTGTTAATCGTATTTACCGTAAATTTATTATGTCAAATAGATTTAAAGTCCCCGACAGTATGTCAATATGCAAAACAAATAATCCAAAACGTACCGAAGAATAAATATGTAAAATACATACGACCCAACAATGAACCCATAAAAGCATGTCCCTCTCCACAACATTCAATAAAGCGTCGTGCAAACAAACATAAATCTGGACGGTTTTACGTTCGTTGTCCCAAATTATGCCATCAAACGGCACCTCCGGGCCATAACGCCTCTGACACCCGTTCAGCGAGACGTTCCAAGCAGATTTCCATACAAATCGGTTCGCCACGGGTGCCCTTGCTCGCCCGCCGCCCAGCCCCGCGCAACACGGTCACACTTCATAAATTTTAATTTTAATATTTGTCAGCAATCCCTAGCCCTGACATGTATTGGCTGGCGGTCCGCAATTCGTTGCTGACAGCGTGGTTTAATGGCAACGAATGTGACAATGTAATTAGTCATGAAGTTATGTTCTTTGTATATCTGGAGTGCAGCAGACAGGCAAATGGCCTACCTGATTGAAGACGGTTACCGTCGCCTATGGACGTTTCCAACACCAGAGATATCACCAACACTCGGCCGGCCTTGACGAAATTCGTAGCGTTGAAAATCGTAGCGCTTCGGGAAAACCACAGCTAGCTAGCTAGTTAAAATTGTGTGACATGTTCACTATGGACCAAATAAAACTGTTTTTTATTTCAATTTTATTTTTATTAAAACCGCTGGGAAACCATTGATTTAGTTACACATATAGTCAGCGTCATTGCAGGAATTAATGACTATTTTTTACATTATATTTTAAGTCAAAATTGTGTTATAAATATGCATGTAAATGAAAAGGTTCACCAGTTTTCAAATTGATTTATTTCAACATCCGCGAGCACATGTTACCTTTTTAAACTAAGTCAGAGAAAAAACTGTTCAATAAAATTTAATGTTTAACTGTTGAACAATAAAGTTTATAAATTATGTAGTTTTAGTAGTCCCTTGCGGGGTAGGCACGAACAACAAAGCGCCATTTAGGCTTATTCTTACCCACCTCACTTGCTTCTTTGACATTCATACTTCATTCTTTTCTTTCTACCATGACAATATTGTAATTGTGTATTTAGAAATTGTATATTTGGTGAGCATAAAAGTGTTATCTATCTATCAATAAAGTTTAAAATTACATAGATCCAGCTT
The DNA here is from genome assembly GCA_012273795.1 of Dendrolimus punctatus. Lineage (NCBI taxonomy): Eukaryota > Metazoa > Arthropoda > Insecta > Lepidoptera > Lasiocampidae > Dendrolimus > Dendrolimus punctatus. The sequence continues at coordinate 13,344,510 of CM022543.1, forward strand.
ACTTAACTTTCTGTCTTGTCTAAGAATATGATTTAATAAGTAACAATTTTGACGAAAGAGTAATATAAAAAAAATGTAGTTGCAAGTGCTGCACGCCAACAAAATGTTGCCATGCCATGACTTCCCATATATTTCAGATCGGTTGAATTAAATGATGACGAACGAATACTTACGAAAATGACAGAACATCATGACAGCAAGTCTTATGACGTCATTTGCATCTAAAACCTCGGCGAAAGTGCACGTAATCTTATCCATATCCCAAGATAAATCAGCGAAGGTTGTTTAAAAACTCCTTATATCCGAACGCCCCAGTTCATTCTCCTTCCGACCATAAGCCGCGTGCACAATAACACAGATAAGAGCAGCCCCACACTCGGCGACAATGAATATATTATGTTTAAAGGGGTTTGCACATTCGATGACTATCCTTTTTCTTTTCCTTTTTTTAAATATGATTAACATTAAGATTTAGCTTTCTTACTGCCACAAGTTATCTGGAATATTCTTTTTTACAATTAAATACATACTATTGAAAAAACTATAGCCAATTAACAGTTTTTTACATGTAGTCATCTATATGGCTTGCTTATACAACAGTAACACAGTATAATTATGTAATTATTATAAAAAGAAAGTATGAAAGAAAGACGAAATCAATTCAATATACATCAGATATGTAAAGTATTAACCCGTAATGTTTGTAAACAGTGTCTTATTAAGAAGTACTTGATAGTTTGCGATTTATTAATAAAAAATTTAAATTATGCGAAGCAGTTAAGGCATTGTAATTTGTTGCCACACGATTAAAGTAAGAGTTTGCCCTATAATTGCTAAATATCTGAGAGATAGCCAGCTGTATTGGGTTTCGAAATTATTTTGTTGGCACTTTAAAATGTATTTATAGTACTGCACATTTTGTGTATTTAGTCAGACGATGCAGAAGTGGTCCAGCAATACCTCAAGTAAAATATAAATCTCTGATTGGCATAAGATAACTGATTTTTTGTGAAAACTCATAGTCATATTTTATTGAACAGTTGACATATTCTACACGAACACAATTGTTTAAAATAATGAATATTTAAGAATAATTGAACATTATAATATATAATAATATACAATTATACATAATATATCAAATAGTATGCAAGGTCCTTAAGCCGCGTGCACATTGGCAATAACACAAGATAACGTCGCTTGCCTCCGTCGCGCTATCTCCGCCTTATTGCTATGTAAATAACCTCCATTGAGACGCGGAGATCGACCAGATACGCCGCCGATGTGGCAGCGGCTTTATGAAACTCATTATTGTACTCCGCGAAGGCAACTATAAAAATCTTTTATTCGATGAAATACAAGATTTTATGTGTTTAGAAATAAGTGTGCGTGTGAGAGTGAAACTCGAGCATTTAGCATAAGATTTTTGTAGATTTACCGACTGTGTGTACCAAATTACTTATCTCTAGCTTAGTTGTTCGTGAAATGATCTAGCTGTGTCACACAAATATACAAATACCGGAGGGAGAACATTTTTAATATATGTGTGCATTAGGTGTTCGGCAACCGTTTGTGTTTTTAACCGACTGCCAAGAGGAAGAGGTACTCAACTTGCTATGTACATTTTTTTTATGTATATACACCGCGTACTCTGAGATTTAGGAACCGATTTACGTGATTATTTTTTATATTTTTATAAAAAATACTATATTTTGATAACTACTAAGCACCGACTTTAATATGTTTTAGATACTATATATATATATATATATATATATATATATATATATATATATATATATATATATATATACAGACACTAAAAAGATAAAAAGGCTTGCGAGAGCATGAGATAGAGTACATAATATTTAATAATTTAAACACTATGCTCATATAGATAGAGTTGGAAATGTTTTGAATTGTTTTCGTTAATACTTAAAATTTCGTTTTTTAAAGTTTAAATATATTATATATTATAACGACATAATATATATATATGAGGCTGTCAGCGCTACTTAATTTCCAGTATTTATCTCCGAATTTAATAAATTGAGGGTTAGGCCGCTTTAGCGCTGACGGCCTCATATATGAAATGTGACTTCACAAAATTTAAAATTCCTTACACGCCTTGTCATACTTTGTTTCACTTCTGCTGAGCGAACACACACAGTTTTTTTTATTTAACATTCATAAATCATGTATCATATAATAAAAATTCTGAGCAAGTATATATTGTTAGTAATCATTTGTTTGTGATTCCACAATTATTTTTGCATAAATGAAATACTCATGGCAGTGTTATATTCGTCCATATGTTTGTCTATTAGTCTTTATATAACAGTGATTTTTTTAAGAATATCGCTGGGTCTAGGTATATACATAGTGATAGATATAGTAACAATTTAACAACTACCTGTACTATTTCGTACATAGATAATGTTGACCACCAAATGAAAACAAAATCTGGTCTTTATATATAAACATTAATGATTGTCTGTATCTCCTTTATAGACTCGTAAACTATACATTTGACCATGTGATGATCTTTAGGAAAGTTGTTGCGCATGAGCCAGAGAAGATTTCTGAGTTGGTTCACAATTGGACCCGAAAGGTGGCGCTGCTGTCGGCATATTGATTGAAGCTTTTCCGGGCAGAACGACATCTGTCGAGACAGCAAATATCTCATAAATTCTAATGATTTGTATTGAAATGTCCACAATTTCGAAAACGTGCCTTATCCTTAATCTGCTCAAAAACATGATAAACCGAAAATGTAACTGACACCATTTACAAGTAATTCCATGCACATTCTACCATGCACATTCATTCATGCAAGTACGTCGGCGTAACTTTACACGACTATGACCCCACTATTTAGTTCTTATCTTCATCAGTAGATGGGTAATAGATAAAACCGTATCATTTGCTTAAAATAGCCCATAAAAATTAAACAACTCAACAATAACCCGGAATAGTGGAACAAAAAATCATCAATCCATCGGGTATTGTAGATTTTGATCCCCCTTGTTTTTTTTCTTCCGCATTATAGGATGATCCGTCATTATGCCAGCGGCGTACAGATGGCACTGATAGCAGTCGACGCATCGCTTTATTAAAATAAAAGAACCAACCATAAGTGACCTTTTGAATTATCAGAATATTAGCTACTTTTTAAACGATGTTAGAAACGTTGAAGCTCATGTTATAGTGGTGTGATCGTTTGCTACACTATCATACGGTCCAATCTGTTTCATTCAGCAAAACGCGGTGTGCGCTGATTCGAGATATTTCCAACCTTCCCACGAGGACTTGCTTTTGGCACACGCGTGTTTTACGTGGGAAATAAGCTTGTAATGCCATTGAAAATGTAAATGGTTATGTTCCCTACGCATAAACTAGACTTTATAACAGCACTAAGCTAAGAATAAAATGAACGCTGATAAATATGCCTAAGATTACATTGTAAGCATATCAACAATATTTAAGGACATGACGAAAGAGCACTACCCGCAATATGGTGATCTGCTGTCCATGTGTCATTACTTTTTCCCATTTTCTTTTTTCATTCATTTGTAATAATTAAATTAGTAAAAAAATCATTTTGGTTGCTTGGAAGAGATTGCAATTAGCGATAAGGCCGCCTTTTGTTTACCAAATATGTAACTATTGTCTTGTTGTGCATTTTTGTAATTCGAGTTTTGGTGAACAATAAAGTGTTATATCTATCTATCGTGGTGATGTTTGATATTGTTGTGTTTATATGCATATATGTATATATTAATGTATGTAATATTAGCAAGTGTATTTATATGTCTATTAAGTATAATTCTTATTTATAAAATATTTTACATTCTTATATGTTTATCATTGAATGACATAATTATAATTTAAGTAACTACATTTTATCTAAAATGTATGTAGGATAGTAAATAAATAATTTGCCAGTCCTCAAACACGTATATTAAATAAATCAAAATAAAGTAAAAAGAAAATAATACAATCCTCGCATGACAATATAATATAAACAACCCGTTGCTATGCAACCACTATCCTACACTCGGCCATCCTATAAAATATCTGTCCTCAGATATTTCACATTCAACAATTTAGTTATTAACAGAATTGATACCTTTCTTACACTAAAGTTTAAATAATACACTGATTTAAAAAAAAATAACATGCTTGAACAGAATATTGAAACAAAAAATTACGTATTTCCAACGAAAATAAAAATAAAGCTTGTTATACCTTACATAATTAAAAATAATCACTCTTCATCTAATACACATATCTCACTTCTCTATGTTGAATTAATCCGGCCATCGTGTTAAGTCAATTTTCTTAAATGTTAATTCAAATGCATGACGTTCTTTAACAAGTCCGAATTCACTTCCAAATAAATAGTATCTAATTTTTTTAACTCCAGGCATATCCGTTGTGACCTTCAGCTCATAACATGAATATCTCTTCGTCTTCACTTATGTTTTGGCTCATGGAATAATTAAGATGTTCCTCACTATTTTGATGGCGCTGTACGAGTATTACACGTACAGCCTTAGTAGTTGCATTAGTGTGTAATTCATCTATCTGTTTTTCAACTTCAGACGAGCCAGTTAATGAAATACTCCTTGGATTCAACTTCACCGGAACATCTTTAAAAAATATTTTTGTCTGAATAGGCGCTTCTTTCATTTGTACGGATTGACTGGTTTCTACCGATTCTTGCATGTTACTTCTTAAATTAACATCTTTAATATGAACTAGACACGGAATATCCCAGCTTGCAACATCACAGTTACACCAATCGACGTCTTTAGACATCAATCTCACATTTCCATCTCTCATAATAATTGTGAAATTTTTCAAAAAATCGTTACCTAAAATTATCCTAAAAGGCATAGAAGACCTAGATACAACATAAAAAATTATGTTAGTGTATGTACAATCATCTAGTACTATTTTCATATTCGCAGAACCAAGAGGTATAATTTTCTTTGAACCTAAACCAGTCAATATTATGTTCGGACTTACATCACATTGCAGTAAATTCAGTTTATTGTAAAGTTCATCTGATACCAAATTGACATCGCACCCTGAATCTATTAAGGCATTCTCTATCTTTCCGTTCAAATTTATCATTTTAAATGGCTTATATGAATAATTTTCATTACACATATCCGGTTCCTGTTTTGTCGTATTCCCGACGTAACACGATCGACTCAATCCTGCGTTCTGAATGTCTTTTTCTATAGTAACGTCGTCAACATCAACACCAGCGCCACTTCCATTCGATTTCGAGTCAAATAAGGCTTGCTTCGGACCGGAAAACAGAGGTTTTCGGAACTGTTCGCGAGTTTTCATATTCATTCGCTCATCGTAGTCGTAGCCGGTCAAACCCGACGGCTCCCGAACGATCGGTTGCGCCATCTGCGTCGATACAATTGGTCTAGGCTTAGAAAAAACATTTTCCGCCGCCATTTCCCGAAGATGACAGTTTGTAGAAATATGTCCAAAATGTTGACAATTAAAACATCGTTGACCTTGATCTTGATACGGACAATTAGAAGATACATGATTTTTTCCCCCGCAGCTAAAACATAAGATATTTCGAATTTCCGATCGAGTAGCATTATTTTGTTGCATTAGTATTTTCCTTCTAAAGTCACTATAAAGGGTCAATCTTCTACGAAAATCAACAATGTCTGAGGCTCCATAAAGTATAATCTTATTCGTCTCCACATCTGGAATTCCATCTATCACATACTCCATAAGTGCGGCGTCTTCAACGTTGCCATGGAAAGCCATTTCCTTCATAATAAGAAAATATTGCTGAAGAGTCTCGCTGCTCTGCTTTTTCCGTGATGCAAGTTTCTTGTGTATCGTCGCACTATTCATTTTTGGCCCAAATTCATCCAGCAAAGCTTTTTTCAGAGTCGGATAATCCTTCACTCGACCTAAAGTCCTTAAAAATAGTTTAGCGGTACCGTCCAGTAAACGCTTGGCATAGATCAACTTCTCAATATTGGTCCAGTGCATCGTCTGTGCAACATCTTCAAATTCTTCAACGAATATGGTAATGGGGTAGGTGTTGTCACCAGTAAAAGTAGTCATCGACCTCTCCACATCGGTAAACGATATTCGTACATGGCGCTCCATATCGTCTTCATCTAATGTAACGTCTTTCTTCGGTGGCATTGTAAAAATAAAAAATGAATTCTATCCCGGAGGGGCCCCCAAAAATGTAGGATAGTAAATAAATAATTTGCCAGTCCTCAAACACGTATATTAAATAAATCAAAATAAAGTAAAAAGAAAATAATACAATCCTCGCATGACAATATAATATAAACAACCCGTTGCTATGCAACCACTATCCTACATGTATGTATACCACCTTTAACAAATTCAATCTGTTTTATTACTGCCACGGGTTGTCTGGAAGAGGTCGCTTTCTTAAAGATAAGCCCGCCCGTTGCGCACATTTAGAATATTTTTAGGCTATAAGTTTTTCTGTGTTTTCTGTAATATCGTACAATAAACTGTTATATCTGTCTCCCAATTTGACATCACATTAAAATCGATTCACAAAGAACAGAGTTACATCAAATGGTCTGGTAGTTCTAATATGTATATACATCTGTTCAACCAATCTAGGTGGATAAATGCCTATATTTGTGACCTAATTCTCTCACTTTACATTTTTGCTGCTAATCTAAAAATATGTTTAAATAAGAAGACTTCATAACGAAGACTAATAACGGTTTGACGATTTGACATGGTAGAATAAAACGATTGTAAACCGCATGGGCAAAGCCGAAGGCTCACCATGATCTTGTTACACTAATTTAATACATAAACAAATGAAGAAAAATGTTCCATTTGAATTATGACTCAAAAACAATTTCATTTTGCCATAAAACAATCTAGAGATACATATCGTTACAAAGCGCCTACCATTATTTAAGCTTACCTACAAAAACATATAGAGTATGTAAATGGCGCTTTTCGAACATTTATTAAAAGTTACAGGGGTTGTAGGGTAGCCGCATGAGCCCTAATTAAGCCTCTTTTTACAAAAAGGCCCCGATGCGTCCGAGAGCCTCGACTTTTTACCCTTTTGACTCCTTAATGAGCTGTTGCCGGTCATCTCGCGTGGATTTTACACGACGCAAACCTTTGTTTTGATATCGTGCGGTCTACAACAGACGTCTACGATGCAATGATAATGTTTTGTGGGAAGAGTTCACATTAAAGATTTAAAGGAATAGGAAGTGGGATACCCATGATACTCTTTGTTTATTAAAACAAAAGACGAAGAGAAATACGCAACTGACAAATAACAATTGTAACTAAACTTTTGGATCTACTAACACTAGTGACCAGCATATAAATTGTATTTTATAATTTGAAATCAATTATTACTATCTATTAATATATATACTTAACTAAGTATATATATTGCATATTGTGTATTGCTTGGCCTCCCTGACTAATCGACTGATGTATCAATCAACGCACGGGACAAACTACTGAGGCTAGGACCATAAAGTTTGCATGGAGGTCCATTCTATACTCTTAGTGCGCACTAAGAACGGATTTTTAAAAACTCAGCCCTTAAGGGATGAGAAAGGGGAGGAATGTTCGTATTTAGTTATATAATAGTTCATTTTTAAAGTAAGAAGCACAAAATATTATATAAATGTTTCTGGTTAGAAATATATGGGCATGAGAAAAAGGTTACATTTTAACTTTTTTGACTGTTCAAACTTAACTACGCGAGTGAAGCCAAAAGCTAGTTAATTATAAATTTAAATACTATAGAAGTAACTTGTTTGTAAGGTAGCGTAACTATTTTGTATGAAATCATCTTGTTAGTCCATGAGGGTTTGTATGATCAAATTATAATATCCCAAAGAATAAATTAGACCCAGTAGGTCTATATGGATGAAAATTAACGGCATTGTAGACTGAAGATGTAGTTTAGAGGACGCTCCACAATAGTGTAGTCAAACTGAGAAGCAACTAAAACTTAGAGGTGGCCGCTTCACTGCTATTGTGTGTAATGTAGGATAGGTAGATTTGCTTCCGATGCACGTAATTGTGTAGGGTATAGTTAAATCTTAAAAATTAAAACTTTTTTAAATTTATAGTTGGGAAAATTGTGTCCAATATTTATATTTGATTAAATAATTTCTTAGCCAAATAACTCAAACAATGAGCTGTTGATACATCTATGGAGCCCTTGATACTCTGTGAACCACCATCCAGTTGCTAGACATTATTTTAATCAGGTTCAGACAACACTCAGGATGAGACACAACTTAAACACTAAACTAAAATATATTATTTTTAAATAATAATTGTTTTACTTGTGTATTTAGCAAGTTATACAATTATTTGATAAATAACGTTGTCTGTATGTAATATAACATATTTCCCATCAGTATAAGATTAACTTGTCTAATTCCAATAAACTGTGTTAGACCATATCAGCTTTACTAAATTTGCTTTAAAGCCACCAGCCCCTAGGTTCTGGGTTAAGCAAACAATCTCATATACCGGTGGCCCTCAAAGGGCTGGCTGTGTTTGGGCTCACGGCGTGGATCGGTTTAATTGCACAACTCAAGGCTCCTTCATACTGTTGTTCTTATATTATTTATATATAAAAATTCAGCTTCCGTATGTTTATGTCCTCAAAACTCGAAAACGTTGTATTTTAATAGTAGAGTATTTTTGTATGCTTTTTATTCCCAAGTTCCAGAGAGAATAGGAAATTCCAAGCGTTTTGCGAGATTCAAATAATACAATTAGAAGAATAACAATGCTGAGGCAATGCGTGATTGTGCTTAGGTAGTGTTTTATATTGGTGAGGTTTATTACCAGATAAAGGCTCCAAAAAGTTATAATACGTATAATGTATTGACCGCAAAGTAAGTAACTAAACGGCTACCTGTGGCGCCATCTAGTACAGTTGTCGGTTAAATATTTGTAGCATTTGATATCGAGTTCCTCACGATTTTTTACATTAGTATCTTCATACTTAAAACATTTTCTACGTTTTGGTTCTTACAATTACAATTTACCTAATTATCATTTAATACACATATATTTATATACTTACTTAATATATACTTTCAGAAATGAGAATGAAGATAGAATATTTTTATCCCAGAAAATGGGATAATTTTTACGTAGAGAGAATCAAGTAGATTTTTCAGAAGTGCCATTCATCCACCAAACTCGGAATTAAGATAGAGCGTAAGTGTATTCTTTATTTTTAAAAATTATTTGTTCAAACTGTCCAGTAACGTTAATGGTTGCACACAACATTGTGTAAGCACCCTTATTCTGCACATAAGTCCGCTCTTCCCTGGCCACCGCCAAACTGGACCGGGATTAACTTGAATTCATCTTATAATTAGTCGAGCTCTTTCATTAATATGGGATAATAGATATGAGGGCTATGAAAGGGGCTTGTTAAAACAGAAACTTTTAGGCCAGATTTTGAAAAAATATTATAGATATATCCATTCTTATTATTAAAATTAAAAAATCAACAGTGTTATCAGAATTTTTTTAAAGAAATCTGAAAAAACGTATTCGCACTACCCATGATCTGACGGTTAGCTGATATTTCGCCAAGCAAATAAACATAGCCATACAACGTGACAACGCACCCAGTATTCTGGACACGTTCCACGCTGGCAGTGATCTGTTACATATATATAATATATATATATAATATAATAAATATAAAGTAGATATATTTATTATATTATAGATTATATTTAGGTTATTTATATTTTTTACCCCTTGTTAGGTAGTTATAATGACATAACAATGTGCACATCTAGAATATTGTAAGCTATAAGTTTATCTGTAATGGTGTACAATAAAGTGTTATCTATTTATCTAACAATCCAATTATATTGTAAAAAAATATGTTTGTCGTTCAAAAATCAGTTACAAATAAATCTATATTTTCTTAAGTTTTCGCGACTTGTATAAAGAATAAAACTATGTTTTAACGGTTTTAATCGCGGTTATTTATTTTTCCTTTCACCAATTTTAATATTACATAAAACTTTTAGAGCAGTAGGCATGTTTGCTAAAGACTTTCTTGCGCCACTTCTTCTCTTCAAGCCATAACATGTTGTGAATTTACCACCAAATTCTAATTTATTAGCCTAATCTATTAGGCTCCCATAAAGTAAATAATAACGATAAACAAAATTAAAACAATAATAAAATGAACAATTTGGCGGTACCTAGGCTAAATAAAACTTTAACAATACTCGTTGAAAATTGTCGTCTTTGTCTTCCGTGATCACGGCCACTGAAAAGTGGCCCAAACGTTGGAGTTACCAAAAGAAATAAATTACCGCGCTTCAAACCGTTAAAACGTACTTTTAATATTACAAATAAATCAATATATAATTTTTGTAATACTAATAAATAATGCTGTTCTAATTTTTTATTTATTTAATTATGTGTAAACATAAGTTATCAAAGGTATCCTCTAAGTCAGGTTGTTTGGAAGAGGATCGCTTTAAACGATAAGGCCGCCTTTTGTTTTGCCGTAATATTAATATAATTATTCATTTTTTAATTATATATTTTAGTAAACAATAAAAGGTTTACTATCTATCTTAATATATAAATTCTCGTTCACAGTTTTCGTTGCCATACTCCTCCGAACGGCTTGACCGATTTGATGAAATTTTTGTGCTTATCCGTATCTATGAGAATCCCTAATTTTTATATATTTTAGACACATTTTTAATTTCTATTATTTATGATACAACATACAAAATTCATACAATCTCATTTCACCCTTTACAACAACCCGTATTTTACGGCAGGAGACGTCTGCCGGACAGTAATCAATATAACAATATATAAGGAATGTAATTACGTCGTTATTTTTACAAATAATGTTATTCTTTCTTTCTTCTATCAATTTATTTAAAAAGCAAAATGGCGAATCTAAAGAAAGGAAACCTGGCGTAATCGCAATCAATATTAGACACAATATTTTTAGGTAATAAGTGTACAGTAGTACAAATCGTGACTTTCGAATAGAGCATTACGAGAAGTGTAAAGGGTGGAGGGTAATAAACGTCTTGCCCCCACCATTGGGCTGAATGTGGCCAAATTGGACGAACGGAAGCAACGGGCCGCCCGCGACTTGACCGGAACTGCGAACCGCCCGCCCACGTGATGCCCGCCTTGCGGTTTGATTCCATTGTATTAAGATGATATTTTATTTATTTAATGTATCGGAAGGTATTAATAATTTCTTCGATAACTGATAAAAGTTATGTTTAGTAAAAAAAATTAAGGTGCGGTCTATCGATTTATAAAGAATATAAGAAATAATTTAAAGAAATATTCACATCAACGTGGTCAGATCATGCACATTAAAGATACTCTTAAGGTGACGAAAATTCAAAGCTTTTGTTATTTTGTGGGCGCGGTAATTTTAAGAAACGAATTAATTGAAAATACTCGTATCAGTATCTTAAAAACTACTCAAGGGATCTTGTTAATGTAATAATAATCGGCAGACAAACACACATATTGTATACCCAAATTAAGCAAGTTACGCTTGTGTTATGGGTAATATACAACGGATTACTCTGGGATCCATCCCAGACACCCAGACCATAGTAAATAACGGAGAAAATACGTTTCCGAAATTTACTGTACCAGGAATCGAACCTGGAGCATCTGCGTTGCAATAAAGTAGGCTGGCAAAAGCTTAGCCCGCTCAACCACAGAGGACATCAAACCAATAATTATTGAAAGCATTTTCAATTCTATCAATCTTGATAGTCAAGTGTCAAGTGTCTCCCCCCTTATGACATCTGTCATAAGGGGGGAGACACTTTCTTACAGCTATGAAAACGAATATCTCACCACCTAGTTATAATGTATGTCATTTACGTCATTAGAGGGCGAAGTTTTCGTTACAATGGTCGTAGAAAGCGTGGGTACCTTGCTTTAATTTTTGAACATTGATTTATTTTGTTGAGCCGATTCTGAGAAACGGGAAATTTTGAACTAAATGTTTTTAGTTGAATTATCGTTTAACAACGTGAACGCACCGGTCTCTCTACATCGGGTGGCAGTTTAGTCAAGTGAAGTAGGTGAATAAGTTTACGTAAGACGACAAGCCCCGACTTATTGGGGTAGGCCAGAGTCCACATTTTAACAGCTAATAGTGGACAGCCTGCTTATATGTATAAAATGGTTCTAGCATATGCAATGAAACGATTTATCTTAGGTATAATATACAACATTTTTGAAAAATCGGAAACATAAACTTTATTTGTGTGCAAACAAAACAAAATTTACTACACCACTGTGCTGTAACTGTCATTTACGTAGACTACGTACACTTTCCTATCATGAATACATACATATTTTCACACCTGTTTCCAATAGGGGTAGGCAGAGACGATGGATTCCACTTACTACGATCCTGACATACATCTTTTGCGTCGTCTACGAGTACATTCATTATACGACTTTTAAACATGCTTTTTAACTGACCATGCTTCAAGATCTAAGATTTGATCGTCGTAAATACGTCGCGTTCTATTTTTCTATAGCGTTTCATAAATATCTATAGATCCTGCAGTTTCTGAAAAAAATCAGAGTGACAGGAAGGCAGACATGATAAAAATTGAGGGTCCCATTTATGCTAACATGTCTACAGAACCATAAAAACATAGCAAGACATTCGAATGTTAAGAATACTCGTATATGTAGGTATCTAAAATTAGGAATTTATACTATAATAAACCTGTAAATGTTTCGAGTTTGCACAACGCATTTAAAAATGCGATAAAAATCAGTGGGATAGTTCAGACCAGGAGATCCAAAAATGCATTTTCTTAGAATTTTCATCTGTCTGTCTATCTGTTAGAGCATCACGGGAAAACTGCAGAACGGATTTAAATGAAACTCGAAATGGTGCTGGCTTATAACCCGAGATAACACTTAGGATTAGCATAATAGATGACGCTGCAATAGTATTTTTTCCAATTCACTTACAAATACTACTTTGTCATAAACAACATGTCATTCATTGTATTACTTTAAATCTGGTTGGCTTCGACTCGCCTCTATGTTTTGCTGGACAGTTGTGTAGACTTTAATATATGGACTTTGTTTCATTGTTATTATTATATGTAAAAAACCGAATTAAGTTTTATGTTTTTTTTATCACGTATAGGTTCGCTTTTGACCATTATCTCGCTCGATTTGAGCGCAGATATGGTCTAAGATCGAGCATGCTTACCTAGAAGGTACCTATTCACATGAGACTTGAAGACACCTAGGTAGCTTTCGGGAAAAACTCCGTGTGTCCACTCCTTGCGGTGCATAATGAAGATGGACCCAAAGCGCTGTGTGTAAGTAATTAGTAAGTAGCTTCTGCCTAATAAAATTGGTTGCTAAGCTCAGACCAAAAATCATTTGTCTAACGTTTGAGAACACTACAGTCGTTATGAAGTAGCTCGCTAAACAATAATTCATGTAGACCGGTCACTGAGTCAAAGTGACTAAAGACCCGTCAAATCCTTACATCTATTGCTACTGGCACGATCCTCGCAGATGCATTGCCTTCCTACATACGAACTGATAAAACTTGCTATACAAATTTCAACCTAAACCTATTCACGGAATATTCAGAATAGTGTTGCTAGTCATATCTTCAAACATTGACCAGTCTTTTAAAGTTTGAAAAGGTGGCCAGTTATTGGTATTTAAAGTCCTCTTGAGAACGTAAGTCTGATTTATTTAGAACTTTATATCTCGCATAGGTTATGTATTTTGATACCTCTTTATAAAAGATCTCAAGCTTTAATGAACGAAATTTAAGAAACTCTAAAGCCTAAAATTCTAAAGCCAACATTTGTACCAGAACTGGTCATTATGGCCAAAAGACTTTCTACACAACTAAGCTGGATGAAACTAATATGATTCTACTAAGCTATTTAATTAATAACAGTCGAGTCGTTTTATAAAACCTTTATTAAACAATATGGGAACAGTTTGTTTATACGCACTATAAAGAAAATTTCAAATCGTCAACATAAAAAAACGAGTATCTAAGGTGTTTGTTGCACCGGTACCTAAAATAGTTTTGAAAATGGTAGCAAAATCATAGTTCTCATTAAGGAATCTGTAAATACTTATCTATAGTAATATTATAAAGAGGTAGGTTTTGTGACTTTGTGACGTTGTAAGGGGTAATCTCTGGATCTACTAAACCACCAAAAATTACAAAATCAAATTTTTTTCACCAGTGAAGAATAATGTAGCTTACATTATTCTTGAGTGACATCACAATCAAATATATCCAATTTAATTGTGATTAATATTTTTTTCTGATACCCAGCGAAGAGGGCAAGGGTCAGCTAGTTGTAAATAAAACTCTTATTCTAATAGAAGTAACTGAAGTTTTACGTCCGAAAATGATGTATTAAAGTATGGGTTGAGGAATTAAGAATACTTAGAGTAATATAACCTAGAGCGATACTTCCCTACAAACATTCAGAGTTGAAGCACAAAACAAACACGCGAACTGAGACTTATAGGTCCTACTTGAAAGTGCTTCAGTACACTGGCACCTATTCGGGTTCTAAGCGTGTTCTTTCTATGCAAGAATTCATAAACTAACACGTTTTGCACTTTTAATAACAATCGCAGCAACTAAATTCAAACAAAAAGTAAAGCGCCTTTATAAAAGTTGGCGACCATTTTACTAGTAAATTTTCAACAGAGCCGTTCCCGATACCAATATCGTTCGCGTCAACCTAAAAAATAAACAAAACCCAATATAATACTGTGCTGATAGTGCGTTGGAAAAGCCTTTTAGCGTCGGTCCGATCGACACAAAAGCGCCTCATCAAACGTCCATCTCCCGGGCAAGGGTTTGCGTCTTCGTTTTGTCGCGCCGAGCGCGCGCCATCGGCAAAAAGACCAAGAGCATGTGCTGACCCGATCATTAAATAGATTGATGGCACCTGGGCGAAAGGCTCAAGCGATAAATAGTGGCGATTCGGGTAATCCTGCCGGCGGCCGGCTGCCTGCCGATGGGCGGCATCTATTCTCTTTATTGCATCGTGCTTTATAGCCCAGGCGGCTCTGTCGCCTTGATGCCTGCGACTGCGACGCCGAGGTGCACCTAACTTATTGCCACCGCGCTGCAAATACGAGCCAAGGGAGTCTCAGTGCACTGCATGCGGGACTGCTCTGCATAATATTTCAACCACCTGCGTTTAACTGCATATAGAAAATCACAATGTAAATACTATTTTCAGTTGCTACGATTTTAGCCCCAACAATATTGTTTCTTAATTCGCAAGGAATCATTCACCAACAATATTATATTTTACAACACTTAAATATACTTTAGTGTCAACCAAGCCTTGGAACCGGATTAAAATTAACCAGTTATATCCGGCTTTTTTCAACTATCTCCTTCGAAGTATAAACCTCAAACAGTGTAATATATATAGTATAACCGGTTTATTCCGCAAAAAAGGAAGTATCAATCTATTAATAAACAGATCTCTGTGAAAATTACATCACTTATTAATTACATTTAATAATGCACTCATTTAATATTGACCTCAAGGCGTTAATTAATAGCTCAACTGTTGAACATATAAAGGGAAACATCACCTCTAACGCTCATAATCAATTAACTGCCCAAAAATAACAAAAACTTTATCTATTTTATGGTTTTTAGCAAAAAAGGTGGCGTCAGCGAGCGAAACAATGGCAAATTAGCGATGACGGATAAAAATGACGGGCTGGTAGCAGAGGTTATAAATGCCTCGCAGCGAGACGCAGTCGGGTCGGCGTTATCCAAGGGCTTGGCCACATTACTACTGACGCCATATCACTTGACGGTTTAGTTACAGTCCCATTGCCTCGTCGTGGTAATGTGGCCATGTCTTAAAGGATTTTTACAAGTATAGGCAGGTTCTATTAATATCTGTAAAAATTGACACCTCATTGATAAGTTTCTATCATTTTTATTAAGAGTATTTAGCAGGAATTCGAAGGGTGATATCTAAGGCCATTTTACACGTCTGAGGCTTAAAACAAAAAAACCGCTAAAACTATATGGCTACACAGCGATTATTTTATTTTAAACGTGGGTTAAATGTTTATTGACACCAGTTTATATATAGAGCAGGTACATTAACACTACAATCAAAGTTTTAATTTATTAATGACTAGCTTCTGCCTGCGACTTCGTCCGCGTGGAATAGTAAAAAAAAGTAAGTAAAAAAAAACCCCCTGATTTTGAAACATTCATTAGTGCTCCGCTCCTATAGGTCTTAGCGTGATGATGTATAGTCTATAGCCTTTCTCGATGAATGGGCTATCGAACATTGAAAGAATTTTTCAAATCAGACCAGTAGTTCCTGAGATTAACGCGTCCAACAAACAAACTCTTCAGCTTTATATAGGTGCACCTATTAGTATTGAGATTACTGAACAATTTAGTTAGTTCTTTATTTTTTATTTGTAAGCTTTATTAGTCTATAACTAATAAATAATGTACGTAATATTTAAAGACTACAATATACAACATCATCCCTTAGTTTGCCGTTTGGCATTCCTTCACAGAAATTGATCGCAGGTATAACCAGTTAATTAATGACCGTCGCATAATAGCAATTTTTTTGTCGCAACTGGCTCAGATAACAAAATGCAGACATCAAGATCGCGCCATTTTATTGATGTCAGCTGTCAACCACTGTGTACGGAAATATTTTTCTTTCGTTTTTTATTATTTTCCTTTTCACTATTCGATACTTTTTTAAACAATTTTACTTGGTTTATGTATTTGTTTAATCAATTAAATCTATTGTTGTAATACATTAAATCTAACGTTGTAATATCTCGCAGTGATTTTATTAGATACAAGACAGTGGATAAACTTTAACATATTTACATATATACTTGATATAATAATTAAAAATACAATCATTAACAATCAACTTAAAAATTTCAACATTTTATTTATTATTCGGAAGATAAAACTTTTAATCAAATTTATTTAAAACTATTTTTGAAATGTGCTAAAATGATGTTAAAAGGAGAAAGAATGAAAAAAATATTTGAAGAAATAGCGATGTACTTACATAAGTAATTTAGACTATTTTTTTTGAGTTGCGCGAAAAAGAATTTTCCACCCGGGCGAAGTCGCGGACAAAGCTAGTCTTATATAGGAACCACACATTTCCTTACAATATTAGAATTTTGAATACGCATATATTCTTTATATACTTATATTCTTATAAGTACAATACAGTTAGACAAATCTAAAACAGACTAAACCCGTCAAAACACATAAATATACGATTGTATGATTTCAGGGCCTCTTGTCCGGAAAAATCCAATCGCGGTCAAAACACTAGTGCCAGTTTGAAAAGCTAGCTATGAATATATATTTTATAAGTTAACTTCGATTGTTCCGGCGTGGTTTCAGTTGTTTTTTGTCCACGTATCATAGACGCGCCGAGTGTCGATGCGTCCATCGACACATGGCGCGTATCTTTTTTTTCATAAAACCTCCGATTGTTTATTAGCGGCCAGTACGTGTGAGCTGAGAGAAGATTGTATCTTTTAAATATGGAATCTGGGCTTATTTGGCGGGAAGGGTTATAATAATGTTAACGCTGTGGAAGCGGTTTTTATGTGCATATTTATTTTTATTGAAATCGGTCTGATTAAGGGTTCCATAGTGATAACGAACTTCTACTGTTTTTTGGCCCATTCCTGTATCTTACTGACCGTTTTTTTGCTCTATTATCGGTTATAATTTGACATAAGCTCCATACTAGTAATGTCAAAATTCAGCGATGGTAAGGCAAGTGAATGAATATATGGGTTCCGGTATAATTATAGGGTGGGTACATTTATTTATTACTTGAGATATAAAATTAACTTTGGGTGGTTACAAAAAAATTAAGAATAATATAAAGTATATATTTTTTAAACAGCGGGAACTCAATTTCTCTTTGTGTCCGCCTTAGCCTTCTGACCTTTATTAAAAAGTTCGGATCTGTTCAGGATAAATAAATGTGCCCTATAACTATACCCCGCCCGAATAATTAGATTTAGGAACTGGCTACTTATCATTTAACTACAAAATGCTAAACTAACATTTAATGGAAAATAGCTCATATCTCAAAAACTACCCAATGTATTTTGTTCAAATTATTTTTTTTAAAGTATTATTCTAGTCTAATCGAAATTCTCGCCTACTTGACCTTTATTTTTTTGTGGCTTCACTACAGTATTATGTCAATGTCAGAGTCATAGACAAAGTCATTTATTTTGTTCGAAATATAGTATTTTATGTTCTTTTATGATTTATGCTAATACGGTACATCATATGTTCAGTTATATGTAGTTTATATGATTCTGTAAATTTCATCCATATACACCAAGAAGATACTGAAAAAATACTGTGACATACAGACATACAAACATGACGATGTCTAAGGATTCCTTTTGTCGAAGTAGCTACGGAACCCCAAAAAACACATGTTAATATTTTTGTAACTTAAAATGTTCCCATACATACTATGACTGACTGTACTGATACTCGAATGTGACCCATTATAGTAAAGATATCAATTTGACGTAAAAAATGCAACAATGTTGGATATGGTCTCGATGGCAAGATATCGCCGCGGGGGCATCGATCCCGGTGCATAAGGTATGACGCATATTGGCGTTGTAATAATGTTTATAAATAAAAACAGTTCATTTATGATTCAAGAATTAGTGTTTCAAAAATTGTTTCAAGTTGTATTTGAGTCTGAGTAATACGATTGAAATGTTATTATAATTTATTTTTCATCCGTACAAGAACGGAGAAAGAACACAATTTCCTGCGGCCGGGTGGCGTGCCGTAGGAGAGCTCAAAACAACTTACATTGACGCCGTAGGATATTTTCCGTCTGGATAGCTGCCACCCATGGTTTAGAGTATGCTGCCATAACAACCTTAAGTTGTGTTCCGGCATTAGTGGCCAGGCTCCATCCAGTCTTCTTTTTTTTATGTACAGCACACGTATTCCCGTAACGTACGTACACGTACTCACGTATTAAGTCGCTTATACTAAGTTTATAAAATCAAAAAAGAAAAAATTACTTACATTCTAATACATGTTATTTTATACTAGGTTATACTACTCTATTTAGCGCATTATATTTAGATACTACTTCTTCTAGTGTCCCTTTAGAAATCTGCAGCACTTTCATGGCACCTTTGGTGTTACAAATATCCATAGGCGGTGGTAAAGGCTTTCCATAAGGTGGATGCAATAAAAATAAATATTTTCATATTTAGTTCTTCAGCTTTCCGAGATAAGTAATTTAGTCACACACATTAGTAATCACCTAAATAAAAAACACTTATGAATACGTTTATTGTGAGTGAGACTATATGCATGAAAGATACAAAATTAGTACTATTAGTATATGTGCGCTATGCAATGGTCTAGTGAACCCATGAACTCATAAACAATGTTTTTTTTATTATACAAGACAGATATGGGGATATCGTAAAACGAATCTTTAAAAAAAATTGGGATGCTCTTTAGAGCTTTTTAAGTCAATAGGTAGTGCGATATTAGCACCCGAAGTCCTAAAATTGTATTTTATCTTTAAATAACGAGCTGGAAAATTATTAAAAAAAATAATGGTTATAAAACACTCACAACAAAAATGAGTTCAACAAAATATCTGTTTAATCATTTTTATGGGGTATTTAAATCTTTTCGCTTCTATGAAACCCTTCATCTTGCGTCGACTGACTCGTACTTGCCGGCTTTATTTCATACTAAATTATACGCCATGTGCGCTGACCGCGTATGCACATCGCTCGCAGCGCCGGAAGCTCTTCCTTCTCCCAGCGTATTGATGCGCGCAAACAAAGGCGCACAGTTTCATGACAAATTCGACACGGACGATTGTCGCGCACACAATTGATACGTCCAACGCTTTGTCCTGTGATATATCATTTAATAAAATTTATTAACAACTATATTTTCGCGAAGGAAGTTTTTACGAGTGTTTACTTTAGGTTACGCGCACAATGACTAAATCCGACCATTGTTGTAAGCGTTCCAAAACGCCTATTCGCTATGTGTAAAAACTCCACGTCATTCCAAATGATTTTAAAACTTATCATAATTTTACCATATCTACTATTATAAAGACAGATCAGCGTTGGTTGACAACCAGCAATCTGATGAGCTAGAGTCATTTTAGAACTTATCTGCATAGGTTTATTATTATTCTTATATTTTATGTAGTTCCTAACTACTTCTTTCTTTTACTACTGTTTCTTTCTTTCTTTCGCTCAAGAAACGTTAAATGCGTTTGTGCTTATATTTTTTATTTAATTTATTAATTAATAGCCCATTCCTTCCTTCTTACCAACCGTTCATTTGCCTTACTTTCGGTTTACATTTGACAAGAGCTTTATACAAGTAATACCAAAATCAATTGATCTTAACGCAAGTACGCCATAAATAGCTGTGTGTCCAAACATCGATAAGGAATTATTTGAAAGTTAATTAATTACTTATACAATGCAAATGTAATTCTGGCTTTCGATACAGCCAGCGTTTCAGGTATTTGTTTGATTTGTTAATCATATTCAAACAAAACGATAAGAACTAGTCTCAATTCGTAGTATATATATATATTTCTCTAACTCTAAACTCTAAGTAACAAACGTTTATCTTCTTACAAGTATTTTTATATCTATAAATTAGATTTTATATTAGACCTGTGTCAATAAAAGTTGTAAAATAAATTTTATTTTATTATAATTTCCGAAACCTTTTCACTTTTGTTAGATCACTGGTGATTTTTTCACGTAAACGTACTTACGTTATCGGCAAGAGATTTGAAACATAAAACGGAATAAGAGCCCAGATATTAAAAGCACGTGTGGCCAAACAAAGGTTGCGTTATGCGGGGGATTATTTGCCAATTTATAGCGCTTTTTGTAAAATTCCGTTGAAAGCTCGCTACCGGAAATTTGGCTCCATTTCAACAAAATAATTTTTTGACTATAAATATTACGTGTGAATACGTATTTTCTGGTGACAAAAATACGCTAATGGATGATAATAGCCACCTCGTTCGTGAGATTCTTTTTTTAATTTTTTCTTTCATGAGGTTTGTTAGCAAATATTTGAAAATAGGTTGTTAAAGGATTCCTATGAAACACACCCTTATTTAAATTCTTATAGCTGGAGTACAGGACACAGGCTGACGTCATATCTGATGGAAAGTAGTTACTACTTACAATCTTATCAGAACCAGGGATTTTATCAATATGCTGCCGGACTCGAAGTAATTTAACGACATCTTTAAAAAAACTTCACATCAATAAAGTAGCATTAAATATACTTACCGAATTCGCAAAAATCTGACTTCATGAGTATGTATTTAAAATCAATATGACTGGTTCTTTGCTAGTTTTTCATGGACATGCAAATTATTTAGGTAGTCTGTATTTCAGGTACTTATTATCAAAACTTCTAGAAAAATGAACCTCATTTTTTAGAAATCAAATACTAAATTTTAATTGCTTTTTAATCATTGTTCATTAAGCAATCTGAGGGCGATTTTCAATACATAAATAAAAACAATTTGTTTCAAGGAAATGAGTTGAAACTATCCGCTCTACTCATTCAAACATTGTAAACACACAGTAGAGCACTTTGTCACACTAATTTTAGACTGCATTTAGTGAGGATCATTTTGAAAATCGCCGTAACGTTGCACTTAATTACCCCTTATTGTTTACACCATTTAAGAGGCAAATGTTCACAGAAATAGACCGAAGGTGGTCTGTAAAGCAGGTGACGTATAGTCAGATATGTAGTTAATATAAAGAAGCTGTAAGCTTTAGGAATAGGGAAATCGACACATATCATAAATTATGAAACAATGGGCATATAAACAAGCTGGCCTTCATATACCATGTTATCATCACAACTTTAACATTTTAATAATTAATCAAGAAGAAGAAAGGAGAAGAAATCATTTTAATTACTGCCTAAACTAAGTTCATTATAGAAATAACGTCACAATATGTAACGCTCGTACAAAATATAACCTCGGTGTTTTATAGATGATAAAAAATGTCTCAGTTTATTTGATTATCAACCCCATTATAAACAAGAATTTAGAAGACTTAGTGTTTTAAGCACTGTTTTAACTTTTATATTATAATATATAATATAGCAAGTAAATATACTAATATGCATATAAGAGACCAAGAATATGGTGGCCTCGGATATTTTTTTCGGATATCCGATAATTTGCGTTACAGACAAGGATGTCACAACCTCCCTGACGCATATAGAGGGAAAGATACATACTGATGTCTTCCCAAAAAAAATGAACTTATCTTGCACTTGAATATTGGCCATAAGTATTCATATTTATTTAACAAGAGTTTTTATGCCTTACACTCAGCCTAAGGAGAAGCAGTGGGATAGTGTGAGATTCGCATCAACTGCCAGATATCTATCCAACCACTAAATTCAATTCTCTGCCTCCAGTCGCCCAAGCTAGGTTGTAAGATAATCAGTAAACTGGCTCCGCAACTACGGTAGATATAGACTCGTATCTTTAATTAACAGGGCAAGCTTCTCCACTTGACTGACAACTGAAGCACCCTGCATGTGATTTGGTCACGCCTAAGTCAAGTTAGCACGAGCTTAACACCTGCCAAAGAGGATTTAACGCCAACCTTAACACGTTCCTAATGTTAAAAAACGTTCACTATGTATTAAATATTACTATATAAAGATGTATTTCTTCCGAACGGCGAAATTTTTCTTCTTCAGCCAATCAATATCCACTGCTGGACGTAAGCCTCGAGAAGTCTGCGCTACATATACCGGTCTCCTGCCTTCATTATCCAGCCCCTACCAGCAATCTTGCGCAAGTCGGACCATCAATCTGGAGAGCATCCTACGCTAGGTTTATCAAGACACGGTCTCCACTCTAGGACACGTCTATTCTGTTGGCTGTCGGTCTTACGACAGACATGACAGTCCACTGCTTAACTAGCTTGTTAAAATTTTTAAATATGTTATTATTGTATACCGTTTCGCTTTGCATATTATCGCTTGATGTGGATTACAATCTCAAATCATAGTTCTAAATGGGGCGGAGTCGATACAATATATGTGTTCCGCAACGCATAAAACTGAATGGTATTGCACTATGATTACTAAGTAAAAAACTTACTTTGGGACATATTATATTATGTTACAAAAAATTTATACATTAATTGAATCATAAAATTTAACTGTTACTGCCTCTAATTGAGGCGGTTTAAAGTTTAAGTAGGCGTTTTTAGCGGATGTTTTGAGCAACTTTTAGGATGCTTCAAATTAAAATTGATATAATATAAAATGACCACCCACGCAATATAAATGTAACCCATATAGTAGGGTAGTAGTATAGATATGAAAAGTTTAGTAAATTGTAAAATAATGTAGAGTTTCAAACGTAAGAGTTGAAATGAAAATAAAAATCCGTGAAAGCTTAGTTTTTACTACTTTCTCTCTACTTTACACGATTTGAATATTTAGTCCGTGACAAGTATTCATGAAAAATCAAATTTAAGAATAATTCTAAATCAAATAATCACCAAGCGACAGCTCTATTGATTTTATTATTGACTTATTAACTAATATTACATTTGTATAAGTATTTTTAAGAATATGATATATTTTTTCTTTTTTTATAATTTTGTGACAAATAACAGAAAATTTTAATGACAAGATAATAGTAGTATTATATAATGGCCTGGCAGCATTGTAAACTGCCGATATGCACGTTCGAAAGTACAAACTGTCGTTCCAACAAAGAACGCAACATCTTCTTTAAATTATATGTATGTGACAGTTCACGCAATAAATGATATTATATTCTATTTTATTCTACGTATATAACAGAAGCCTTAGCCAAATTGTAGCTCAAATATAAAGTTTTCCTATCAGCTTGAAAAGGCATATTTCACGAAATTATCTCAAATTTCAATACACACTACCATTTCTTAAAAACAATGAATATCCTAAGCTATTAATTGTAATGCTTTCAGGAGCCTTAAGAACAGACGAGCGTGCTTGACAAGAGCTAATGTCGAATGTCAAAGAAGCAAGTGAGGTGTGTAAGAATAAGCCTATATGGCGCTCTGTTGTTCGTGCCTACCCCATAAGGGGCCTGGCGTGAAGTTATGTATGTATTAATTGTAATATGTTTTAACTTTATTTAAAAAGGGCCCTAGCGGTCACGTCACCTCGTAAAGTATCTAAATGAATAAAAATAAATAAAATTAATCTAAATAAGCTAAAATTGACAAGTATCTAGATACACTGGTAGTTAAAAAACGTAAAATCAAGTACCTGTTTATGTTGATACTTGTTCATCAACCTCTTTAGGCCCTCAGTTTACAAAATATATCGGCATCTCTCAGTAATGGATATACCTAGATCGTATTAAATTCTCCTTATACATATATTCACCCTATATTGATTTGTGTTTATATTTATATAAGTCAGGGTGTAGTATCAAAACTGGCACTGATATATCAACGTAACCGCAATATTTCTAAATAACCTGACAGCTATTGTCAGCAAAGTTTCCTGCTAACACCATTAACAGACAGCAGCAGCGGCATGGTACCTTGCACATCATTCATTAGTCTACTCAGGACATATTGTCAACTCGGCAGGTTACTAGGAAATTATGAAAAAACTACTGGCGCGCACACACGATATGATTTCCAGTTTGATTTGCTCAAAACTGATCTAATCACGCCAAAAATCTCTTCACACCTCGTTGTCACATATCTATTATCGGTTAAAATCTGGAATCAATACACCTTCATAGGATTGTTCACCTCTACAAATCTCAATATCCTACAATATTGGGATACCTACACCTATCCTTTTTTCTATATATATTAAGCCTTTCGCGCGATATGTTAAGTATATTTTATCTGGTTCATCTTTATTCAGGATATCGATAATTTAGTCAAGACAAATACCTACGCTACCGTTTCAACTACGCTTATTTTTAAGGTTTATCTGGTTAAAATTGTCATTTCATTAAATAATTCAACGGGTTTAGCATAAAACAGGCAAATAACAAGGTTAGAATACTTTTTAAATATATAATAACAGCCTAAAAACGTCTCGCTGACCTTAACTAGCACGTCCTACTATTAGAGAACAGAGAAAATACTCGTCACGCTTTTCCAAGACAGCGTGGCAATTTTGACACATCGGCTATCCCATGTGCAGGTTTCATCGCGATGTTTCCTTCACCGCTGTTATCACGTAATAATGATTATAACATTATGCATATTAGGGCTGACAACTGCCTAAGTTATGCATGCGTTTCGCATGCCCTAACAAAAATGGCTAACTTTATAAAGAGACAGAGCGTCATTGAAATGACGATGATTTCAGACTCAATAGCACCGTGTGTACACTCCATTATACCAAGTCGGACCGTACACTATTCAATAGTGTATTCGGCGATCTGGTACATAGTACCCCCCGCCGAAGCACCTTTGCGGTCGCAAAATATCTCAATCTGGAGCACCCATTAGTTGAAAAAAGTATACGAATATTTATAGCTATAGTTTGCTTTGGTGTGCCGTAATACCAGGTACCTACTACGATAACCTGCTGCGCTGAAATTAAGTCATTAATTTTTAACACTATTAAGCGAACCTGTTTTACGGAAGTGTCACACTCAAAATCAGATAACTAATCTTTGTCCTTTAATACCAACTAGTTATGTGTGATGCGTATTTTTTAATTACTATAGGCCTTGTTTTAAAAAAACTGCTTTGCGATTCATAGAATTTTACGCAATATCCAATCGAACAAAGTCCTTCACTATTTTCAAATAAAAAAGTTACTTATTGTTTTCCACAAACTTAAAAATAACTGTAAAAGGGTAATTAAGACAATATAATAAAAAAGTATATAAAATAGTCTTTGTCGAAATTCGCATTTGCTAAAAATCAAACAAAAGCACGTTTGTGTGAAAATGGCAATTTATATTTTTTTCGCACAACCCCAGCAATTATGAAGGGGTAGTCAGTAAAAGAAAGTCACCGGCAATAAAAGTAAACCTTTCGGCAGCAAACGCGCCGCCACCGTAAGGGTTAACTATTTATTTGTATTAGACGACGGTTTAGGGTTCGACACGTCGGGCCATGGCGATCATAAAATCACGGACTTGTCCTATGATGCTTTACCTGCAGATACGTTTCACCATACTTTATTTTAGCAACACAAAAGCAAGTCGATTGCCTTGCATAAACAATGCAGTGCACAATCCAGAATCATGACTATACAGTCAGTCGTTGTCAGCTTATCGACGTTTGCTGTTGGAGCCATTAATTCCGGTCCTCCGTCTTCCTCGTCCATTCCCAACCGGCAACCTTAACCAAATCGTCGATTCACCGGGATGGATGGCGTCCTACATTACGTTTGCCAAGTGTGGTCTCTACTCCAGGACATGCCGATCTTACGACAAATGTGATCAGCACACTGCTTCAGCTTGCTAATTTTATGAGCAACATGTTATTTTAAAAAACTTATTTTTTTAAAGTATTATAAAAATTTCTTCCTATGTTTGCAATGTTTGCATATGATCTGCAAAAGTTAAAATACATACAATATTTCTTTACAATAACTTCGACATTATTTTAAAGAATTGTCATTATTTCTACTTAAATACCAATACAACAGAGAATTCATTTTACTCAATAAGAGTTATTTTATGTCACGTATAGTATATTTTTGCTATGCAAGTGTTGTGTACGGGATATGACGCGTCTACATATATATAAACGTCATAGGGTTCATCCAAACGTGGTTGGGCCTTGATTTTTCAACGGCCGTCCGCATAGCTGCAGTTGTAAACGACGTCAACAAAAAAGTCTCGGTTCTATTGAAAAAGCGCTCATAAAGTAATTTGCAGTATTTTGCACAAATTGGCAAAAGGGTAAAACTCCGCAATAAAGCTCAACTTTTATTCCAAATAGCCGTTATGGATAGAATGAAAAATAGAGTTACACCGTTAGACTTTTAGTTTTATAACCCGTTTCGTTGCTTTGTTTCAGTGTTTTGGAGGCTTTAGTCAGAGTGAACGATTCAATAGTCAGGCGATAAAAGTTAAAAAGTTCTTTATATGAGACATTTCGCATAATGAGGGTACTTTCGGCGGGTTAATCCGAAATAATTAGGGGACGCCTAACTGCCGTCCTGAAAAGAAATAAACCGTTTTATAACTTGGACTTCCTTAACCCGACGTAAAGCCACCCGTAAAACTCATAGGAAGATCGGATCGGCGATATGGGGCGGAAATAAATCGCCATTTAAAATCAATTTGTGTAAAGGGTGTTTGGTGAAAGTAG
The DNA here is from genome assembly GCA_012273795.1 of Dendrolimus punctatus. Taxonomy (NCBI): domain Eukaryota; kingdom Metazoa; phylum Arthropoda; class Insecta; order Lepidoptera; family Lasiocampidae; genus Dendrolimus; species Dendrolimus punctatus. The sequence continues at coordinate 13,372,023 of CM022543.1, forward strand.
TTCGGTGAGCCGGGTCAGCCTGCGGGCAGCTCTCAGGGACTCTTGAAGGTTAGTCGCTTGGACGGGCAACCCGGCTACGTCCGTCCATTGCTTTTGTTGCATTGTTATCCGGTATTAGCTCAAACATATTGAATGCTTAAGGTTAACCAGTTACTTAATTCAAGTAAAGGTTACATTACAAAATCAGATTGCTTGGGCGTTTGTTTGTTGTATTCGAAACAGACGAGAAATTTTTCAGTTTTATTATGAATACTTTTCGAAGTTTATGCGAAACAAACATCATGAAAAGGCCCAGTTATAATGTAATATACCTGATGGGTGATGAGATTGAATGTTGTACCTACTTACTCCAATTCAAGAACTACCAGTTCGATTTAATTTTTATGAACGTTAGATACTATTAGCAGCTCTTCGCAGTTATCCATTACAAACGTTCGAAGGGTGGAAGTTCACTGGCGAGCCTGGTAAAATTTGAATTTAGGTACCACCAGTACTAAAGTCATAGTACTATAACGGGCTCTGCGGCGAGCCTCGCTTAGCAGGTATCCCGGAGTCGTTCAAAAAATGATTAAATCTCTGTATCTCTCTGTAATCTCTCTAGTCTCTTAGCAACGGTTGACTCCTTCTGTTATTGAAAATATTAAGAATCCTTTTCATAAAGAAAACGTCCGCATCCCAAATACGGTGTCACATTACCTTAGTGAGTGAAGTACTAGCATATCATTCCGATGAGGTAGATTCGAATTATAACCCATAGGCCTGCACCATGCATATTTTTACAATTCCTATTGTATTCTAAATATAATACACATGTTCAATAAGTTTAACGAAAACGTCGTGAGACAACTTGCACATCGACTTTACCCATATGCGTTGTTGAATGAAACCCATCATTCTTCCTAGGACAGCTAGTACTATTAGGACAACAGGTATAACTGTCCATACTTCTAAAAAGAGTAAATAAGTACAGTAAATAAATAGAGTTCTTAGCTGACCTCTACTAGGGGAAAGGAAGGTCCATACCAAATCCCAAGTCTATAGATATTATAGTTCCTTAGATATCGTGATGAGTCACTATAAACGTGGATTTCAATTACATTTATATAGGTATATACATTTTTAAGAATACCTGTGTCTGCCTACAGTTTCAATTTCTCTAAAAATAAAAGAACAAAGTACAGTAAAATATCTCGTTTATTCAGCTCATACGTGCAAACTCTGGATACGTGGATATCAAGGTTAAGTTAAGGGAGTTACAGGGACTTAGGCCAGCAAAAGCTCGGGAGCGCGCCGCCTAAATACACGCGGCGTATTGGGGCTTACCGTGATTTACTCGTTACGCCGCCCGACCTTACTTTTTTCTGTTTACTTAAAGGATCAAGGGTTACCCTTTATTGGGTAAAGTCGGAAAACTGATATTCCATGCGACATAAACCCTGTCGCGGCTTTATTGGCCTACGCGTAAGCTAGATTTGTATTGTATTTGTCGCAAATAAAACGGTTCTATTATTGGATTGGGGTTTGATGTGAGTTAGAAATTCGTACATGGTTTAATCATAAACTAATTTTTATATTATCGGGGAGTTTTTGAATATATAAAACTCCTTTTTATCCATGTACACAATTATGTTTGTTTGAAATTCTATTAACTGACCAGAATTTGCGCTCTGATACGTAAACAAACTTTTACAAGTGCAAACAAATCATCTTATTATGATAATTCTTTTGCAGTGCAAGTTGTCAAACTTAGGAATATGCTGCCTCTTACTGTCAGAGAGGCCAAATCCTTACCAACATTTAGAAATTTACTCAGACAACACTATTTGTCCACAAATAAGTATATATCTGAATAACACAATATAATAATACTAATACGTTTATTACAATAACTTATATATTTTGAAATATATCATTATATATAATATATATGTGTTATTTTATATTTCATTCATAAATTAATTTGAGTATTTATGTATCTATTCTTTTTCCTATTTCCTATCCCACCACCTACATCGTCTGATTCAATTTATTTGTTTTAGGTTGCCTGGAAGAGATGGCTTTGAGCAATAAGGCCCGCCTATTGTATTTTGCCTAGAAAATAATGTAAATGTGGTCTGTTTTTAATTGTATATTTTTGTATTCAATAAAGTATTATCTCTCTCTACTTTTGAACAGATTTGAGTCAAAATGTGGTTGTTGAATTTTTTAAATGTTCCTTATGACTTCCAGAACTGCCATAAACTATCTTATGTACATTTTTTTGAAAAAACATTGTGCTCAGATATAAATTTAATTTTCAGAGGGTCTCTACGACTTGCACTATCGCTGAGACCTCCACTTAATCCTATTGCGATTTCCTATAGTTGGATTCAAAATTATCGGTAGGAGAATGTGTGATAAAAAATGAAGAAACTAGCGAATTAGTGGTAAAAATAAAATAAAACCCTGGCATCAGAAATATAACAATAAGTTTCCACATATCTTACGTACGTCGATACTAACGATATCTAACAGCAAAATGAAATTAACTATCACGTCAAGTATTGAAATCTTAGATCTTAAGATTTTTCTTTTATTTACACAACTAAGCAATATATCGCAAGTAAGAAGGCAGTCATTAATCACACACATATTGAGAATGATGACGTAAACTCAAGCACAACACGTCATTAATCACGTAAAACATCTTAAATAGCCCATAAATGCCCGCAATCCATATATTGAGAGCACCGTAAAATTCCTTCGTATACATTCGTACCATTTTTCACACCATTTCTAGTTAAAACGATCATCTAACAATGGTTTTTGTGCACACATATCGACAATTTTGTCGTATAAATCAAAGTTGAACAAGATATTAGAGCCATTTAAGGCTCGCCACATAGCGGCGGTTATCGCTTTATAATCGCCCTATATTTTATCATTGCCAGAAAATAATATTATAGAGCACATAATTTAGTTTGTAGCTGATATTAGTTACGCAATTTCATATAATGGTTAAAAGGGTATAGGTATTACCATACTATTATTTTGTTGCTACGATACTTAGATAGCTATTAAATATTTGACTCGGCTAATGAGATGCATGTGTGTGTGTAGCGCCCTCTGGTAAAAACCAGCCGAATGAAGGTGGAAGAGGAAATGTTACCGGAAAAGGGATGCTTTCCAGAAATGCGACGGAATGTCGTAACAAGTATACATAGTCGAAGTGAAACGTCGAAAAATAATCTAATAAAATGTCTTGATTAAAACCGTTAAAACATAGTTTTCATTATTTTAATTTTTTTAACTACTTTGCTATCTTTACAAGACCTAAAAGATAATCCTGGTGTTACGTAACACGATAACGTTTTCCTTACTCGTTACCTAAGGCTTAGAAACATATAATATGGACATTTGCAACACCAAAGGTGCTTCAAATGCGCTGCTGAAAACAAATATAGAAAATGGATGTTGATATATAGTTATTTAGTTGGCATTAGATTGATAAACTTAGTCACAGAACAGACTATTCCTCAAAAAATATGTTTTACTATTTGAAATAAAGTTTAAAATTATTTAGATCAAAGTTGATTTTATTTTCCATCTTGTCTAAAAAGATTGTTTAGAGATGTAAAACCTTTTTACTGGTTTTAATATTTATGAGAAGCGTATTGATGATTATATATATATAGTGGTTTCTGATGATTTTTACCATTGTTTATCTCATTGTCAACATTACAGTTTTCGTTTTTCACGTTTCTGTATTTTATAAACGTGACATTAAAATTTTGGCAGTACTGTTTCTTCTACTCATGCAAACAAAAATCGACTTCAAGATGGCAAACCTTGGTATGTTCAAATTTTCCTCTATGGTTAGAAACTACTAATAGAAGGCGCATCTAGCACCTATAATAATATCAATAAAAATATCAAAACAGTTGCTGATATGGGGATTGCCTTAACGAAGGTGACAAAAACTATTGTTGAGTTTGAATGGCGTTTGCGACCGGAGTTGTGGTCGTTTGGTCGTCGCTCGGTTGTCCGCTCGCCCTTTAGCGCTTGGTCGCGGTAACACATCAGCGTTGACATTCTATTCAGATTGGCTTCCAGTGTGGGGATTAGAGCAAACCAATCAAGCCGTGAATAGGTGCTGTCAAGGCTTTACTGCCATAATTTAAGATTATAGATCCTGTTATAGCGACTTTAATTTATAATTGCACGATAACAATACAGTTAAATCGACTTTGTCTCCGTGTAACATAAACTTAACTTGGAATAATTCCATTTTATATCCACATATCATTTATCTGTATATTAATAATGTAAGCAAAAACTTTGTACCCCTTTTTACGAACGTTGCGCAGACGGAGGAGTATGAAATTTCGAAACATACGGCCTTACTTATAATAATCTCGTTAAGAAACGATTAAGCATCTCTTAAGTAAGAGACTTAGAATCAGTCCCTAATCAATGAATATCTCTTTTTTTTACTTATAAACATGTATTACTTGTTGTTTACCTAAAAGGAGCACAAATAAACGAAATTTGAATGATTAACTTAGGTTATACCCAAAATATTTGGCTAAAGAGGAGTTTATGGGTAAGATTTCACAAATCAGTTGCTCAGCAGTTACTTAAAATTTAACAAGCGTTTATAAGTAAGGCCATTATAGTTTATACAGAGAAGGAGTGCAGAATGCTTATATTTTTTTTAAATTATGTATAAAATACATTAAGGGCCGCTTCAATAAGGTTGTTTAAATTTATTAAGAAACACAAAACGTAATTAACAGCCTTAAATAAAATAGCGTCTTACAAAACGCAAAATTTGCCGCTAAATACGTTAAAGAACTCTCAATACGTTTTGTGTAAATCGTATTTAGGCAGTTTAATATGATTAACTAATTTATTTAAAGGTGATCGTCATGTAAGTGACCCAAAATCAATAAAAAAACATTACACACACTACCATGTATTCGAGCACACACATATACTTTTTTGTTTATTGTTAAAGTCAAATTAACAGTGTAACCTTGGCGAAATCTGTGGTTATAGAAGTATAAGGGCCGTTGCATAAGACTGCTTAAATTTATTTAAGAAACACAAAACGTATTTAATTTAACGTATTGTATTTAAGGCTGTTAAATACGTTTTGTGTTTCTTTCACAACGCAAATTTTTCCGCTAAATATGTTTAAAGAATTCTCAATACGTTTTGTGTAAATCGTATTAGGCAGTTTAATATGATTAACTAATTATTTAAAGGCGATCGTTATGCAAATGGCCCTAAGTTTTAAACAACAGAACCTTAATAGTTTCTTTTTTTTTATAATGAACAGGTTCGCGTTTGACCGACATTGCGCCGTATCTCAGGCGGAAATGCAGTCTAAGATGGAGCACGCTTACCTAGAAGATACCTGTTCACGTGAGACTTAAAGACACCTAGATTGTAATTTTCGGGAAAAACAGACGACGGTAAAGAGTTCCATTCTTCAGCGGTGCGTATGATGAATGTGGAAGCATAGCGTTTCGTCCGCTTAGTCGGTATTTCCACCATATATCGGTGGCGTAAGTGCGTACGTCTGCTTGTCCGGTGGTAGAATTGTGAGGGAGGAACCAGCCCATGCAATTCCGAGGCACACTCCCCGAAATGTATCCTATAGAATACCGACAAACTAGCGACTTTACGTCGATGACTTAGCTTAGTAGCGTTCAAACTTATAATTTAAGTTAATTATTTATGGTCGAATTTCGACCAAGGGCCATATAACTATTAAAATCGTTTCCGCCGATAATTGATTACAATACACATAAGTTATCTTTGTCATCGTCTAGAACAGACGCAACTTGGAATACTTAATTCATTTTTATATGCATAAATATTTTCTATACACAATATATGAACGGCCTTACTTATAATAATCTCGTTAAGAAACGATTAGGCATCACTTAAGTAAGAGAATCAGAATCAGACCTTAATCAATGAATATATTTTTTTTCCACTTATAAACGTGTATTACCTGTTGTATACCTAAGACCTAAGAGGAGCACAGATAAACGAAATTTAAATGATTAAGGTAGTTTGTACCCAAAATTACCGCTCAAATAGAGCGAGATAATGATCAAACGCGATTTAAAAAAAAATGACTAAAGAGGAGTTTATGGGTAAGAATTTCACTAATCAGCAGTTGCTGCTGAGCAGTTTCTTTAAATTTAAGAAACGTTTATAAGTAAGGCCCGAAGTCAATAAAACTTCAAGCGAAAGTAAAGGGCTATCTATAATACTGAGCTGACCTTATTTTGTGGCATATTTTATAGAAAGGTGTGTAGGTTTTTTTATATTTTTGTCCTAAGTTTACTCTTTCTTTCAACTTACTTTCTTTAAGTATTGTATATTAATAATTGTCAAAAAAATATATTCAGTTTCATAACACACCTACCAGTTTTCATGATGTTTGCTGAAAAGCTTTCCATAAGAAGGTAAGAACAACATGTTGCCATTACGATACCTTTCTGTGTTTAGAGTGAAATGCATTTGACTAATTTTCCAAAATAGTTCTCACAAGTTTCAAGAGTCAATATCTACATCAATATAGGTGTTCAGTGATTTATAAAGGTCTAAAGCGATTATTATATTATACTTCCTAGATTTTAAGAATCTTTCTCTAAGTCAGTGTGTAACAAAAACAGAGGCGGTATCTTTAACTAAGCCATGCCCATTATAAGTTACAGAAGTGTCGGGTCCTTACATTGTAACTAGCGTAATTAGGATTTACTTAGAAATAAAATCTAACCCAAACCTAGCACCATCTGTTGTGATATCCAGGCCATTATTTCTATCCATGTTTTTGAGCGAGCACCCTTGCTACCTCTGTTTGCACACATAAGGTGCCCCGCAGCGTTATTTTTTACAAATCAATGAACCGTGTGGCTCTATTTTGACAAAAAGCAACTACATGCCCCTAAGTGGATTATACTGCACACAGAAGAAAGATTTCACGTCACATTTATCCGGGCTTTGTCTAAAAAGCACAATACTGGCTTGTTACGTAGGTGTTGTTCGCAATGAATAACTAAACTTTTTATCTTGTGGACTTAGGACCTTTAAAAAGTGCGATAATGTTGGACATCTGTCTGTTTGGCTTTGTGGAATCCGCCAACCCAGAAGGGATCTTTATCTATAAAAGAGCAAAGTTTTTTAAGGCCCAATTGAGATACATATGTCACGTATATCATGGAATACTTTGCTATGAATAGACTCTGTAATCGTCTTACGGAGTACCGAAAACAATGAAATTAAAGTCCATAGAAAATATTTTGATTCAAGTTCTTACTGTATAAATATTGTTACGAGTTCCAAGACTCGAATTAAAATACCGTTGGGATTATTATAACATTTATTATAACTATACAAACACGTATAACACAGGTACAAATATAACCGAACACAACCAGTCCAAACGTAATGCATGATTCAATCACACGCGCAAAGTCCGTCACTAACGTCTTGCTTCGCTTGTGGCTATCGCTAGACTGCCCATCTCTCCATTGGGGCATCGCTTTATACTGTACAAATACAATGTCTCCTCGACCGCGTGCACTGAATTTCCAAGAATCACACCTAGCTAATGACTACCATAAAAAATTACAATGCACAATGGACTGCTTTTCCAATCAAAAATTTTAGACACATAGTAAACAAAATAAGTCTAAACGCCGCAAAGGTAATAAAATGCAGATGTGAATTTGTCTTTTGTCGGCACCTAAATGGTAACATTATTTAATACCTTTTATTAGAAACCATCACACAGTTATCTCCAGAATATAAATCCCTAGCTGCCGCCCGCTGTTTTACCCGCGTGATAATGGAAAATCATTATATTCTGGATCATTCACACTACATCTTTGTAAATTATAGCCTATGTGTTGTTCTGATGTGTAAGCTATATTATTGTAAAGTTTCATCAAAATCCATTCAGTAATTTTTGCGTTTATAAATTAGTAAGGATGATTGGTTACGCCGAGGAACACCTCCTTATAAATTCTTCCTCCCCATCCTCGCTATCAAGAAAAGAATAAACTTTCAAAGGAAGAATGTGAAAAACAAGACAAACATTCACCTTCTGTCATCGCAACATATAGTGAAGTGATAGTTGGATCTCCTAAGCAAATCCGAGTGAAGTGTGTAAATCTCCGGGGAAGGATGCAGTGTAGCGGTGGACTAGATGCGAGGCAAGTTACTCTTCCCTTGCTTCTTCTTCCACCTCCCTTTGCCTTCTCCCGGCTATCGCATCGCGCCCTCAATTATTTTTGTCTAGAAATATTTCAATCGCAATGAGGTTACTTTTTGAATAAAAATAAATCATAGTCAAAGAAAGTAGCATGTTCCAAAGAAAAAATAGATAGAGTCCTGGATTGGAGATTGCATGACCGCAAAGAAGTGGAGAATGTACTCCGGTCCCGGTAGACCAATGATTTGTGCAAAGTTGTCGGTAGAGATTTATGCTTTGTTCCTATACCTTATATACTTTACATTCATTTCTTTACTAAGAGTAGAAAATTTAAATTATTTGTATAAATAAAATGTTAAATTTTACCCAATAGTATGCAATTTTCATCCGCGCAGGAACGAAGAACCAACACAGTTTCCTGCGAGTAGTCGGCCTGACGTAAGAGGTGACAAAACAGCACACAGCCAGGTAGTAGGATATCTGCCCATCTGGATGGCTATCACCCCTGGTCTAGAGTATGCCGCCATAACAACCCTGAGTTGTGTTCCAGGCCAAATTCCAGTCTCCTTTAAGAGAGCATCGGCGCATTTGTAGCATCGTTGATGTTGCAAATGTCCATAGACGATGGTAACAGCTTTCTAGCAGGTGGGCCATCTGCCTGTCTGCTGAACTCGTGCAATAAAAAAAACTAAGGAAATGGTTAGTAAAATATAGAAACCGACCATGAACGAGAAAACGATTGACCAAGATATGTGGTGGAAACTTGGAAAAGCTTACATTCAACAGCGAATTACATTTCTGTATAAAATTGACAGCACATACTTAGTTCTATGTTCCAATGAATGTAACGATTATATTAATAATTAATAATATCAATAACAACCTTTAATATTTGTTTGTACAGCCCCAGTGTGAATTTACAAAAAATGCTTAGGTGACAATAAAAAAATGTTCAGTGGATACAGCGGGTAACCGATTCACACATTGCCAAACTGCCGCTTGACTTATGATATCAGACATTATCGTTACGTCCCAGTCAAGTTATCACAAGGCGTTTGCCTTCTACACGTGCAAAACAAACTTCCATTTCGCGGTGATACCCTATAAATCAAGTATTATTATAAAAGGGCATGTTCGAGTGGCTGCATTGTCGCTTTATGGGTGTTATGCCATTCATTACAGGCCATTAAACGCATTATAATACGTTCACCAGTAAATCAAGATCTGCCTCATCCGCTGATAGTCCCGAACACGGAACTTAAAATAACCGAAAATAGAATCCAAAAGGTCAAGTTTGGCTGGTTACGTTATACCTCAGAAAGCATTGTTTGGGCACGATGCGACAAGCCATTCAGTTATAAGATAATAAATGGCGAGTGTTGATAGAAGAGCCTACGCGTTTACAATGATGCAGCAGTGTTATACTGGTTGCTGTATTGCATTTGAAAGGAATGTATGGGCGGATACGCGCTGACTTGAAGAAAAATATTACAGCATAGTTAATTTTATCGCGGTGGGCGTGAGATAATGTTCAAGTTTTTATATGAACCTGCTTACTACCTACCTACCTATAACAATTTACTATAATGTCTTTTTACGTGACATTTTATTATATCATTTATTTAGTCAATTTTATGTATTAGATTTGTTTGTATACTAATATGTAGTCTTAATTTACAGCATGAATATATATGTAGATAGTTATTGTCTAGTATATACTTCTTGTTTAATTTTATTCCTGTATTAATAATACCTATAGGTCAACAAATCACACCAGTTGTTTACCATGTATATATACCATACCATATACCAATAACATGTGTTTGTATACTTATTTCTTAAATTAGTTTGAGTATTAATATATCTATTGCCTTTTTCCTGCACTATCTATATCGCCTGTTTCAAATTTCTTTGATTTAGGTTGCCTGGAAGCGATCGCTTTGAGCGATAAGGCCGTTTATTGTGCGGCCTAGAAAATATTGGTCTGATTTTGTAATTGTATATTTTTGTGTGCAATAAAGTGTTATCTCTCTCTCTCTCTCATCAGTTGTCGTTGAAAATATTTATTGAAGTACTTATTACCCACGCTAATTTTCTTACGAACATTTTGATTTTCTAGCATCGAGCGACATATACATATTTTTCCGAAATCCCATAGTTTAAACACGTATAAGAAGGCATAATTTGTAATATTTTTGAAGCAAATATGTATCAATCTCACCAACTATTAACATAAAAAACCATATTACATGATTTTTAACACTTATGTAATATAACAAATTAGCAAAAATTAAAAACATTTTTAATATTTCACTGATTTGATTTTATAAAATTTGTTTTAGCAGATGTGTCGTTACACTTATTCATTATATTCTTCGTCCATGTTTATAACGAATGTATGCACAATAAGTATGTACTTTCATAAAAATCCGACCAAAAATCGATTGAGACATCATTTTACTGCCTGCCATAAAATCCATTCACTGAAATAAGATTAATAGTCTGCAAAGAAGGCTTTACATTTTTTTAATGTTAAACTTTCAGAAAAGTTTATGGTGTGGAAATAACAATTTGCAGTTCGGCTTCAATCTAACATGTTATTGTTGGCCCTCAGAGGGCGTGACCGCGTCAGCCAAAGGACGGTGTCCGAGAAAATGTTATGAAGGTCGATATCCAAATATTTACTTATACAGAAATCCTTTATTCTTTAAAATTCTTTGGAATAGAATCTTTTGTGCTTCAATTTGATTTACGATTGCGATGTAAGCTATTACTCCAGTAGTAGTAGATAGTAAAATCAAATAAGAGACTTTTCCAATTTTGAAAACATTTAAATCTAACGTATTGAAAAACTTAAATTAGGGGGGGCTTTACATGGAGAGTGTTTATATATATGTTTTGGGGCGAGACTTCGTATACTATTTTCATATGCAATACTCTTCAGACAATAATCGCATCAACATGTTCACATTCAACCAAAAAACAAAACTCGCCTACGAGTATATCGTACGATAATCGTAAGATTATCGTACGATATACTCGTAGGTGATATATCTCTGGATGATAATTATTTATTTTATTTTATTTGGGGGGCTAATAGCTGTAGTTTTACAAACTAAAGTTACTGAGATAACTAAAGAATAGCTTTTTATAAGCCTCCGCAGATGACAAAGGAAATAGCAAAACATGAAATACATTATTTCAGAGGAGAAGAACAATTATAATTTGTTTACACTACGACACAAATGTCATTGAGATATTTGCAATTTCTCAACTTATCTAAACTTAATCTCGTATGACATTTTTTTAATTTCATGCTAGTATCGGACAAATCAGTTTGAAACTTTGAATACGAGACTTGCCATTCGAGCTAGATGTACTTTTTATAGTTATTTAATATGAAAACTATGACTCAGTAACACGAAACATATTTTTGAATGTCTCTTCATTTTCAGTTGCAGTTCAAGACGAGATACTTTAAGACAAGAAGAAATACTTTAGGAACCTCAAATATTTTTTGATGCTCCTAAAGTGTTTCTTCTTTCTATACATTTTTTATCTTTCTTTTCGTTTTCATATAATTAATTCTTGTCTTCGAGAGCAGAGATAATTAAAACACCCTCGCGCACTACACTCATGTTTGCACCGGTGTCCAGCTGAACTCGAAATACGATTATTGCTGGCAAATTTTGTTTACACAGAGATGTCAGTATTAAATGCCCAGGTGATAATCGCCCTTCCACGTACGATATCGTATGTTTTGCTTACATGATATATTTTTTCTTACATTTGACAATCGTATCTTCGGGGACAGAATCTCTCTCCATGTAAATGGCACTCTATAGCCGTGGCTCTTTAGTCATATCAAAACTATTCCTACCAAGATAAAGTTGCTGTTTTTTATTCAAAGCTGGTACACTTACTATGGTAGTAAGTGGCCACCGTTCCTACAGGCGTTTGAAAAGTAGAAGTGAATCCAGCGCGTTGCCGGCCTTTAGGATAGTATAGGGGGATGAGATAAGAAGAATAGGGTAAAGAGGACAGGAGCATGAAATAGGAATAAGGGATACTGACTCACTGTACAAAATACAATTAGCGCAAGTCTGTACGGTCTTACTTTCTTAAGTGTTCGCGACTTTTATACATAATAAAACTACGTTTAAACGGTTTTAAGCGCGGTAATTTATTTGATATTATTTATTCTGACGTTCGGCTGCTTTTCAGTAGGCGTGGTCACGGACGCGGGCAAGGTGGAAAAAGGGCCGAAACGTCGAATAACCAAAATTAAATAAATTGCCGCGCTTAAAACCGTCAAAACGGTCTGTACGGTCTTGTCCACAGATGGTTAGAGAAAGATTTAACGCTTTTTAAGAACCATAGAGAAGCGTTAAAATTTACTCTTACTGTATATCAATAAGACCATACAATCTCACGCAGGTATTCTGTCAAAGCTGGATCATACCGATCGAGGCAGCCCTAAGATCATTCAAGAACAAACAATTCAAGACAATGATTCCGGGATGGTACTACCATATAATAAAAATTCAAGAATTTGCAGACACCACGCGTGTACTGGACCTATCTGCTTCGGATGTCAACTTTACCAGGATTCGTGGTATTGCCATGATGATTTCTCACTTCCTCACAATATACGATGGAAGGAATATAGGAGTTTTTTGTGGATTTCAAGTTTATGGCCGCGACTTCGTCCACGCTTAATGCGAAATTACCACGGGATTTCCGGGACAAAAAGTACCGCACCATTTCAAAAAGAATGTTAGCTATCATTTTAGAGAAAACTGTACCGAAATAAGCAATTGTTTAGGCACGCAAACAAGTACAACTCACTCCCGGGAAATTCCCGCGGGATCCTTCCAACAAAAAATATCACACATTTTATTTCATTAAATTTGAAAAAATCACATTGGTTTCTTGATATTTTTTTAATCTGCCATTTCAAATTTTTCCTAGAAAAGTTCCCACGGGATTTTCAGATAAAAGCGTGATTTAAGTGTCAGAATTCGCTGCCGATCAACGAAAATTGCATCGAAATCGGCCCAGAAGTTTTTATGTGAATCCCGAACAAACACACAAGAATACTGAACAAAAATGCATCCATAACAAAAACGATTTTATTTAACCAATCAGTTTTTTTACTTTAAGTGCCATCTATCTAAATGTAAAAAAAATTGTGCTGCCATCTAACAATAGATCTTGGAAACTATAAATTTACATTGCACCAGCGCTACGTGTTTATGTAGTATTCATAGATGAGTACAGATGGAAGTAGTATTGATAAAATATGCGAGGCATGATACATAATGTCAGTTAATAGGTGGCGCTTGTTGAAGAAGCTTATTTCTGTTGAGACAAAATTATTTTTCTTTGTTGTAATTCTTCTGTTTATTTTGTATTAAGACTCATTTAAAGTTGTATTAGTAAAACAGAAAATGTGCACCAGATATTTGAGACTTTTCCAAATTATAATTCAAGTCAAACGGGCCGAACTCGTTGGAATCCAGAGGGCCCGGATTCGATTCCCGGCATGGTAAATTTCGGAAACAACTTTCTCTTATTTACTACGGTCACGTTGTCTGGGATCAGCTGCAAAGTGGTCCCTTGTATATTACCCATAACACAAGCGTAACTCGTTTGTTAGCTCGGGGGTATACAATGTGTGTGTTTGTCTACTGATTATTATAAAAAAAGAAAAGAAGAAAAATATAATTGTAAGTTTGACTTCATTTGCAGTTTTAAATAGATTCTTTTGTCTACATCAAAAGTTAGAGTTAGATGTGGACTAAAATAACAAATTAATTACTAAATAATACATATATTGCGACTAGCGGTTCCGACTGACGTTGTTATGCCCTGAAATATTGAAATCTAGAACCCGATTCCAGCGCCACCTACCGTGTCTAATGGTGAACCTAAACCATTCCTGGACCCACTCAAACACAAATTGTTTACACCTTGGGTTACATTATTGAAGTTTTAGCACGGATCCCTAATTTTCCTAATATATTCATAATAAATAGCCTAAACCTGTTATTATGGGATATATGGGATAATGTAGCATCCTAATGATGTAAGAATATTGTAATCAGTCCAGTAGTTTTAAGTTTATTCATTACAAACATACAAAAATTCCAAAATACAATTTTTTCCTCTTTATAATATTAGTACAGATTGCGTTGTTATTCATACAATACCAGTCACTGCGCAGTTAATGTAGATAGAGTTGTTAGACATCTGAGTAGGCACTTGACGCATCGTAAAAACTAGTATAATGGTATAATATATTATACAATACTTATTTATGATATCGGTATACAAAAACGCAACCCGGTTGGAGGGTAGTAGTACTAAACCGATTATTAATTAAAGCTTTTGGACTAATTAGCGTAAATAAATAGCTTACAATCCGTAGTAGCACTCGCGATCTTAACTCAAATGGAGACAAGTTCGAATCCTGGTCGGAAACCATACACCAATTAGGCAATTTTGCTGCCCTATTATATTATTACAATTATCACGTGCTAGCGGTGAAAAAAGTGGTGATAAAATCTACACATCGAGATATCTATTCTCTGTAAATAGGAGCCCCGCGCTCAGTAGTGGGATGTGTATACGCGGTTTTAGTGATTAGATAATCTAGTCTCTATTATGGGAGACTAGCGGTCCGCCCCGGCTTCGCATGGGTATCTAAAAAGAACTTGTTTGTTGAGTTTATTTACCTACTAAGCGAATTCAAAATATTTCCCCTCCCGACCGGCCCGTACCCCAGTGACGTCTACATTACATACAGTACAGTCACGCAGGGTGGGCGACGACCACGCAACTTTTTTCTAATACTCACATTTTTAATTTCGTGATATATTACGAATGGAATGTCCGAATTGAATAATTCAAAAAGTTATATAAAGGTCTGATATTCAAGCAGTCTTGAATATGAAGTAATTTATTTTAATAAGGATGAATACTAAGATACAAGAGCCTTTTCTGAATCTGGACATTACATTATAAATTATTTATCTGTAAATATTTTATAACCGGATTTAAATTTTAAGTGTTTTTATAGTGTACTTTATTTTTTAAATAATTTAAGTTATAATTTAGTTTTATTTAAGTGTAAAAGTCTCTATAAAGGTCTCATTTAAATGCGTTATTACAAAACCTAGCAAGTGCTTTCTAAGAAAATATACAAAACACGGCACAAAAAACTCATGAAATTCAACATTCTGCCATTCCGACGTGACATATAAAATTGGCGGTAGGGTAAATAAAACTTTAACAATACTCTTTGACACTTTACATATTTCTTTTCCGTGATCACGACTACTGAAAAATGGCCGAAACGTCGGAATAATAAAAATCTTAAAACCATTAAAACGTAGTTGTATGATGTGTACCAGTC
This sequence comes from Dendrolimus punctatus, assembly GCA_012273795.1. NCBI lineage: Eukaryota > Metazoa > Arthropoda > Insecta > Lepidoptera > Lasiocampidae > Dendrolimus > Dendrolimus punctatus. The sequence goes on from CM022543.1 coordinate 13,387,652, forward strand.
ACGAAAACATAAGAAAATACTAAGGTCTCTATGGTTTTAATTGTTGTGAATAATACGATGCGAAATACGATTGTTCGTTGTCGAAGTAGAACCTTGTTGTTTTTATTATTTGTCTTTGTATTAAAAAATGAGATTCCAAATATCATATATTAATATTATAAATGCGAAAGTAACTCTGTCTGTCTGTCTGTCTGTCTGTCTGTCTGTCTGTCTGTTCCGTTTTCACGTAAAAACTACTGACCGATTTGGCTGAAACTCAGTATATATATTTTCGATACGAGGATGAACATAGATACTTTTTATCCGAAAAATGGATAGTTTCGGATAAAATGATATTTGTCTATTTGTTTGTTATGCTTTACGGAAAAACTACTGACCGATTTGGCTGAAATTCGCACATATGTAAATTAAATACTGAGATGAAAAATAATTTCATTTTGGTCTATTGTAATTTTTTTTGTCATTTGCTATTGGTCATTTTGGTCATATTTCGTCATTTGCATTTGGTAATTTTCCTTTTTGGTCATTTTGGCCTATTTGGTCATTTTGGCCTATTTGGTAATTTTTCCCTTTTGGTCATTTTGGCCTATTTGGTCATTTTGGCCTATTTGGTCATTTTGGCCTTTTTGGTCATTTTGGCCTATTTGGTCATTTTGGCCTATTTGGTCATTTTGGCCTATTTGGTCATTTTGGCCTTTTTGGTAATTTTGGCCTATTTGGTCATTTTGGCCTATTTGGTCATTTTGGCCTTTTTGGTCATTTTGGCCTATTTCGTCATTTTTCCTTTTTGGTCATTTTGGCCTATTTGGTCATTTTGGCCTATTTCGTCATTTTTCTTTTTGGTCATTTTGGCCTATTTGGTCATTTTGGCCTATTTAGTCATTTTGGCCTTTTTGATCATTTTGGCCTATTTGGTAATTTTGGCCTTTTTGGTCATTTTGGCCTATTTGGTCATTTTGGCCTATTTGGTCATTTGGGCCTATTTGGTCATTTTGGCCTATTTGGTCATTTTGGCCTATTTGGTCATTTTGGCCTATTTGGTCATTTTGGCCTATTTAGTCATTTTGGCCTTTTGATCATTTTGGCCTTTTTGATCATTTTGGCCTATTTGGTCATTTTGGCCTATTTAGTCATTTTGGCCTCTGGTCATTTTGACCATTTTGATTATTTTGGCCTTTTCGATCGTTTTTGCCTATTCCGTCATATTAGCCATGTCGGTCACTGTCGTCTTTTGGTCATTTAGACCATTTTGGCCTTTTTGGTCAACTTTTGTAATTTATTTTGTTGACAGATAGACGGGGATGGTAAATATAATTAGCGATATAAAATGAAGTGAATCTTCCGTGGGAAAATACATAAAAGTATTGTAATATAATATAACCTGTAGCACTTGCTCTTTAAACAAGAGACACGCACTAGAGGTTAACCCGCGGCGCAGCCGCGGGGTAAACTCTAGTTGTAAAATAAAAGACGTATTTTTATTCTCTCTTCAAAAATTATATCTAAATATCAATAATTAAAGCTTCTAAAGATATTGTCTATTCGATTTTTTAATAACGATATAATAATAAAAAACAAAGACATGTTGAGGTGGTTTGGACATGTAGAGGGAATGGATGATAGGAGACTGTTATCAGTCTACCAGCACTAACTCTACCGGGTGCTAGTTGTCGTACAGTTGTATTATTACAAGTATAAAATTAACAACAAAATTACAAAAAAATTAATACAAAATTAACACTGTGGGTACTCACCACGATCATATCGCAGATATCTTAAAGCATTGCTATCTAAAAAGCACCTACGATAAACACGTGAGAAGGGAGTAATGAAAAATAGCAAGTGCAAATTCATCTCTGCCTACCCCTATGGAAAACAGGCCTGACAATATGTACGTATCGTTTTAATTATATCTCTCTCTCTCTCTTTATTAAAATTGTAGGCTAAAGTCTAAACATTATTTTTGTAAAAACAAGATAAATCCCTCTGTCCAGTGGCGAGACGGCGAGTTCATTAGTATTATTCATAACCCGATTAGCTTTGGGGGCGAGCGGCTCACAGCAAAAGGTGCCCTTAATTACAGGGGACAAAATACCGACAAAGTTTGAAGATAGTCGCCTTTCATCTTTGCATTAGATTTAATAAAATACATTTGCTTGTGGCCATATTTGATAATTCACAATATAATGTAGCTTGATTATAAAAACTAGTCCTAAACGTATTTCGTACATGGTAAAGCCATACTGGAATCATTATCTTGATCGGCTCGTTTGGCCGAATCGATCGATGTGATACCACGCTCTCGCAGAAAATCGGCGTGAAACAGTTAACCTTCAGCTAATCGTATTTCATATCGAGGGCTTCATAACATATAAGCCTATACGCAAAAATGCCATTTTTTTTTTGTTTACCAGCATGCAAGTGTACCTAAAAAGAAGGGTATTCCGAATTCCAGCCTTATACAATCAATTAGTTCTGTTTTATTCAAAATGTTGTCTCTTGTGTAACTTTGGTCTGTACGCCCATTTGCAATGAAGCTTATGATGAATGAGATTTCCGTCCTATCTCATATTCTCTATCATATCCATCTGTTCCATTTTTATACCCTATTCCCTCCATCCCATTCTTTCTGTCTGTTTTGTCTTATCTTTTTATCCTATTTTTCTTTCTTTTCTTTTCTCATATCCCTTTTGTCCCGTCCCTCCTATCATATGTTATCTCATCTATCCTATCCTAATGACTGATAATGCGTAGCCTTCGCCCGTGGTCGTCATATGCCTCCTTGCTAGCTTCGTAATAAAAAACATAAACTAACTTTCAAACGACGTGGGTTTTAATCCCGGCCAGGAAGCAAGAATCACTTATTCAGTTTGTCGCCAAGTCGTAAGTCTATGTACGTAAATCACTCCGAGGAGTGGGTTGTCACCGAATGGTTTACTCGCCGTTCGTACTTGGACAAATTGCTAGCGAAGCGGGGCTGGTCTGATGTTGGGTGACTCTAATGACAGGCAGACGGCCCACCTGATGAAAAGCGGTTAACCTAAGGTTTTATCAATGTGCTACTACTCTCTAATGGGGGCCTGGAACTTGGCCACTAATGCCGTATCACAATTCAAAGTTGTTATGGCCGTATACTCCTCGATCAGGGTGGTAGCCATCCAGACGGACAAATACCCTGCTATACCTGCTGAAATTATTACCTTTATTCGCGAACGGAAATTGCAGTGTTGTTTGTAATCCAATAAATGCAATTATAGATCTGTTCTATTTACACGATTTTTTGTACTAAAGCCAGTGCGCAGGTAGTTTTCGATGACAAAAATTAAGTTGAAGTTTATTTAAAAATATTAGAATGAAACATAGACATTGGCTATGATTCACACAACATACGATTAATACGTCAACGAGCGTTTACCGAAATAGATGAATCACGCACAGACGGCACGGCGGGTCTTTGTGAAACAAACTGTTTACCACTTGCCTTCACGTAAACAATATATAGGAACTTAAGTACTTTACAATATAATGTAATCGCAGTTGTGTAACTATTTAAATGAAAAAATAATATCAGGAAAGATCAGTGTTCTGTAGGTGCTCTAGAAATTAATTCAATGGCCATGCATATTTTTTATTGCAAAGGAATAAGACAGGCGACCCATCTAATTGAAAGCTGTTACCGTCACTATTAATTGTATACTTTCCATCTCCATTCCATCCATCTTTATTAGTTTGGGTAGGTACATAAAATATGTACGTATGTCTACAATATTTATAATGTATATATCTACAGATATATAAATCTGTAAGTGGTTCGAGATTTTACAAAGCATTAAAAATGAAAAAATCCGGCGGCTAATTCGGACCAGCAGATTCCAAAAATGCAATTTTCGTCTGTCTGTCTTTCTGTCTGGAAGAACATTACGTGAAAACTGCTGAACGGATTCAAATGAAAGTCGACATAGAGCTAGCTTATATACCCGTGGCGTATTTAACTTAGTATACATTTTATCCTGACAAATTATTATATGATAAATTTGCCAGGAAAACCCGCGGAAACGGAAGGGAAGGGGCATTTGCCCGACTGGATGGGTACCACACCTGGTCTAGATTATGCCCTCATAGCAACCTTTAGTTGTGTTCCGGCATTAGAGACCAGGTTCCAGTCTCCCTTAAGAGAGCAAAGCGCATTTACAAGTGAGCCGTCTGCCTGTCTGCTGAACTCATGCAATAAAAATAAATAAACAAAGGATAGACGAAAACATCGAGAGAGATGGCGCTGCGATCGCATCCTTTTTGAAACCTACTGAATGTTTTTGAATGAAATTTGACATAGATCTCGCTTATATCCCGAATTAACACTTATGCCCGGTTTACATTATTCCAGTTAAGTGATCCAGCGAGAATCCAGTCCAGTCCTGGACTGGATCTCTAACGTCTACATTATTCCAGTTATTTAGAAGCCGTTAAAGTGTGAACACTAGAGTGACAATGATTTCAAGAAGAGATCAGTTTCGAAAATGTTTCAGACGTACTCAATAACTCTTGCTACAAGAAGTTATTAATGAGGTTGATAAAGAACTAAAAAAAAGGAACGGATTTGGGTGAGAAATTGGATCAGCGAAAGAGATCATAAAGAAGGGTCTATAATGCTTTTGCAACACCTGAAGTTAGAAGATCCCACTGAATATTGACTGCCATTGCGAATGACAGCAGAAAACTTTGAGGAAATGTTATCATTAGTTTCAATTAATATTCAACATAAAAATACATTGTTCAGAGATGCTATACCTGCGAAAATAAAATTAGAAGTCACTTTCTTTTTTAAGTACTGGAAATAGTTACAGAAGCCTCAGTCGTATGTTTCGATTGCCAATTTCAAAAATTCAAAATTCTTCGCCGCAGTAATCCGCAAAAACAACCAATACGTGTTTACTGTGTCAGCACTGGAATGGCACTGGATTGGCCGTCTACATTATTCTAGTTGCACTGGATTGGCCAATCCAGTTACTGGACTAGAATGCTTACTGGATTCAGTGCGTTGCAGTGCCGGTTTACATTTTTCCAGTAAGCAATACAGCGCTGGATTCGATCGCTGGACTGGAATAATGTAAACCGGGCATTAGAATATTTTTTATCGCGTAACGTAAATGATATCGTTTCCATAGAATAGATGAATTAGCTAAACAGATGGCGCTGCAATCGTGTTTTGTCAATTCACTAATAATTACCTACATTCTAATAACATGTCATTCGTTACATTACTTCAAATCGGGATCGGGTTAGCTTTGACTCATCTCTATACGCTGCTGGGTAGTTGTCTACACTATATGTACTTAGTTAGTATCTTTGTTATTGTTATAAGTAGAAAACCGAATTAAGTTTTTGTGTAAGTAAAATAAAGCTACTGCCTAGGGTTTGACACGCGGTACGGCCGCGGGGTAAACTCTAGTTTTTTTAAATAAATTTCGCAAAACACAACATTGCAATTGAAATATAATTGAAAATATCTGACCAAAAACATTTAGCAACACTATTGTAAACAGGATCGAGGAAAAACTGAAATAAGGTTTTTCCCTATTTTGTAACATAAATTTCATTGTCATAAATTGTTTAATAATACCATTCCAGTCCATTCCATACCAGTTTATTTAGATACAGTTCAGTCGTCCAACATATTTTATAATGACGGGGTTAGTTGTCATGTAAAACAAGTCGGTTCTGGGATGAATAATAATTTAACTTTAGAATTACGTATAAATAACTAAAAAAGTAAATGTTAACGTTTAATAACCGATAATTTCAAACCGATTCCAAGCTCTGCTTCTAATTTTGTAAGAGAATCCGTGACACGAACATCTTGCCAAAGCCCCTTTTATGATTCACGTGTAGCCATTATAATCAAAATAAGTCAATGTGGAGTAGCAAATAAATATAGGAAAACCTCAATCTTTTTGCTGTATTTACAATAAACCACATTGGTTTATAGTACACGAGATCCTTTAAACGTAATATTTTTTTATGAATGAACATTCTATGAATGAAACTCTCAAGTGCCTACTATCGGTTAAAATTTAACATAAGCTATGAAGCTTGTATGGACAAGTATGTCAAAATTCAACCGATATAAGCAAGTTAATGAATAGTAAAATATGGAAACCGGCCATATATGGATTGAAAGAATAACTACATATATAAATTATCGTCTATCTTGGCAAACGCAAGTCTCTCTCTCTATTTTCTCTAGACTCTAGAGTATATCAGTCAAAATTTGATTTGTTCCATAAATATTGTTACATTCCGACAAAGAACGCACACCTGGCTGTCGTAAAACGCAGTTTATTGCCTTTCCTGCATTCGGAGTTTTTTTGTTTACTTCGTGTTTAAAATTAAAAACACCTATTGTTATCGTACTTATTTTATGGCCGTTATTAGTGTGGAACTTATCCTTGTTTTTATTGCATTGCGTCGAAGCTTGCCCGAAGTGCGGATTAACTCGGTTAACGCGGCCCTTTTTTCGGTATTATACAGTTTAGTATAAAACATGCCCGAACGGAGGGGTGAGGCAGTCAAGCGAAGATTACGATACTAGCAAGATGTGTGTAGTACCTTCGATTAGTGATATAGTGACGGACTTTGCGCGTGTTACTGAATCGTGCAGTTTCTACTGGCTGTGTCCAGTCACATTTGTGCCTGTTTTATACGTGTTTTGTACAGTTCTAATAAACTCTATAGTAATTCCGACGGCATTTTAATTCGAGTCCTGTGTAACACTATCTTTTTTAAATAATAAAACGTACCCAGCGAGGGAAAATTGACCTTTGATGTCATCTAGGCATGTTAGATTTACAATAATATTATTATTCTTATTGAGTTCCAGCTTAACTTGACTGCTACTTACTAGAGGTAAGGCTGCTAGTGGAGCACGTTATTCAAAGGATATTTGATTTATGATAGAACATTATCATGCGAGAGTTAAGTCCAGCCACCCTTCTCATCAAATTCTGGAATCTGCTTTAGTCCTTTTACTTCTCTTCTGCGCGTGATATTCAGCATCACTTGTTTTAAGGCCAGAAATGCTAAATTGTGATAGATGTGTATTAAAAATATTTATAAATTTTCACATGAAATTTTATTATTCATTTCGACAGTGTCTCCGCTTCCATTTCCCTTACATATTTACTCAACAAAATTAACTAATTTAAAAGCACTACAGTAATGCTGGTTTAAACGAATAACATGACGTGGTTTACCTTCATGAATGAAAACTTAAACACAAGGAGTTGGTTATGTCTACGTGACTTTTAATCCAGTTTTAGTAGGTATTAAAGAGCTCATACTTGACGTCACTAATTTAGTCATTTATTTTGTTATTTTATAACTTCAGCTTTCCTGTTTTGTATTGTAATCCAACTATTTGTTACAAATAAAATCTCAATCTACTGTTTCATGCTAATACTGGCTTTTGCATACGAAGTTCAGTTATGAATCCAATGAAAACTGCCCAGTTTATGGGAGAACGTTTCTAGTGTCTCTTGTCCCTAAAATTTGTACCTGGTAGTCATGCTGGGGTCATTGTCTTGATTAACAGCACTTAAGGCCGGTAATATAGTTCTAATTTCACTACTAGTTTCAACTGAAAGAAAAATTATACCTATGTCTTCATAATTACAGTTTCGGTGTAGAATTGGGTGGTCTTAAGTTTCCTTCAGATGGCTTCCATAGTCATTGCAGCATAAATTAAACTCTTCAATTTATTAATTTGCAGGATATGTAAGATGTTTAAAATTAGACAAATAGTATATGCTTCGCCTGGTGAATTTTTTTTGTTAATCATGACTAAAATGTTTTTGTCATATCTGTTTGTCTATCCGTTAGTTTTTGTACATATCGAGGGCTTCATAACAGAATATAGGAGTAGACGAAAAATGCCATTTTTTGTTGTTTACTAAGCACTGTGCATGTTACAATTTAAAAGTCTTACCTTGTAAGTATACCTAAAAAGAAGGGAATTCCAAAATTCAGACTTATACAATCAACTAGTTTTATTTAATAATATTTTCTTAAGTTTTCGCGACTTGTATACATAATAAAGTTTAATTTTGTTTATGGTTATTATTTACTCTATGGGAGCCTAATCTAATTTACCACCGCTTCACAAGATGTTGTGGCTTGAAGAGAAGAAGCGGCATAAACAAAATTAAAACTAAATAATTAAAATGCACAAGTTGGCGGTAGGCTAAATAAAACTTTAACAATACACGTTGGACAAATGTCATCTTTGCGTCCGTGACCATAGCCACTGAAAGTGGCCGAAACGTCGGATAAACCAAAATCAAATAAATTACCGCGCTTAAAACCGTTAAAACGTAGTTTTATTAATTAACCACAATTTTGTCCCTTGTGTAAAACTGCACTACTTTTGCCTGTACGCCCATTTGTTATGAAGCCCTCAATATGTTACAATAATTTGAAGTAAAGCTTCAAAATTATATAGAGCGCAAATTTGATCATAGAATATCCGTTAAGCAGTTTTTGAAATATGAAATGTCGTTTCAAAACGACGAAAACCGTGGACGTACTGTGTCAGGTTTCGGAATCCTTTATAAATAGCTGGTTTGCAATGCACTTAGTAACAGGATAATTGTTTTTCGTAGAAATATATAAATAATTAACATGCTTTGCGATTTTAGGTAAGAAACGCAATATTTACAGCGAATAAGTTAAAGAGTAATAAATTGGTTAATTAATGTTTTAGTTCACATTTTCCTGCGGATGCCACTTACTGTCGCTGCGGTAAACTGCGGTCATAGTTGCTTCCCGTGTGGTCAATTGTTTTTACTAATTTTATTTTATTAAACCTACCTCTTATCGAAATGATAACAGCTTTCAATGCCTCACTAATATTCAGAGTTCTGAAGCTAAATTAAAATAAAATTAAGGGTTAACTTAGACACGAGGAAAGTCTTCTGTTTTTTTGCTACCTTTTCTTTATTGCATGAGTTATGCAGACAGGCAGACGGCCCACTTAATGGGAAGTAGTTACTATCTCGCCTATGGACATTTGTAACAGCGAAGTGCTAACAATGTAATGTAATATAACCTACATTGCCGCTCTCTGAAGGGAAATGTGAATTGGGCACTAATACCGGAACATAACTCAGAGTTTTGACTGCGCTCGCGCATTGCCCCGTTTTAAAATATCAATTTTCAAAATTTTCGACAATGAGTCGTGGTAGCGTAATGGCTAGCGCACGCGTCCCAAACCCAAAAGGCGCGGGTTCGAGTCCTGGCCGGAACGCACTACTTAGGCAGTTTTCTGACCTAATGTGTATATTGTTACAATTACTACGTGCCTACAACGCTAAAGAAAAACAACGTCATGGAACCTGCACATCGAGATATACTGATGTGTGAAACTTGCCTTGGACAAGTGTGGTGGATATACCCCGATAGTGGGAGGCCTGAGCCCAGCAATGGGACCTTTATAGGCTAATATTATACATACCGACGACATCTGTAATCTACGAATCTTAGCAATAAAATTAGAACGGTTTCCTAAAAAGATTCTAAATTATTTTGAATGTCAATTGACATTAATTAACCTTATTGGAATCAACGGAAGATTAGTTCTGCTCCTAAGTATTTTGCTGGGATCACGCGTAACTGGTACCATTAAAAAAAATGTTTTTATTTTCGTGATATCTTTTTTTATCGCGAAGCTGGCAAACAAACAGACAGCCCATGTGATGGAAAGTGGTTAGTTACTGTCTCCTATAAATGTTTTCAGTACCAAAGGAAGAGCCAACGCCGTGCCAGCCTTAAGATGGATTAGGGGGGATAGGATAGGAGGAGGGAGTGAGCCATCCGAACTCTCACTGATTGTGCGAAACACGATCAGTTCAAAGCTGTTTCCCACCGATATTCTGTGTGACTGTGGTATCACACCGAATAAGCTGGCTTTAAGAGCTGTAACCAAGGTAATGGGTCCAGCATGGCTCTACCACGTTGCCCAATTAACCGTAGCCCTGTCATAAGGCGCAGGACGGAACACCCAGGGTTTTAGTGGGTATCCCTAACTGGGGAGTGGCAATAGCAGTTCTAACTGGGCACGCTAGTGCCACCCCCGATCTGGAATCCCACACTCACACGGGTCTCCAACATCCCCCAAGGCTTCTGTGCCTGTCGCGGCTTAGTCCTCAAACGGATTTCCCCTGGTTAAAAAATGGCTTTACCACGCTCTACCAGAATATCTTAAATCAATAAACTTTCTTTAGTTCTCATCATTCACAGTGGTAATTGTACTTTACTCAATGGAATGAACCATTCGAGAACTTGTAGTAAGGTCAGAGATGAAGCGGATAATTGAATCGGTGTGCGGGCCGGTGGCCGTTGCGGCCTGGCAACTGCGGTCTTCACTCTTCACTCCTTACTACCGCTACCCGCAAAAATCGACATCGTTGCGGTTATTGGGTCACCCGGATGTCACAACTGCTATGTAATTATAATTATACCACGTGGTCCCTTTTGTGTGTTTTGTCTGCGGTAGCTGGTTGGTGCTTAAAGAAAAACATTAAGCGCGGTTAATCAACTATATTTTATAGAATCAGCAAAACAATCCAATAAGCTTACATTTATAGTAACAATCGTTTTAACCCGACACCAAAACAATTACATTATTGAAATAGCATCTCAGACAGGTAAAATAGGTGCGCTCGTAGCTCGCGCCGCGAGCCCTCAGAGTGAAGTCAGCAAATGGAAGCCGATTGCCGCTGCAGTGCATTACGAGAGCTTAGTATTAAATAATCGTATTAATACGGTTAAAGATGGAATAGTTTACATTACTAATAACCACACAGACACTAACCATACATATACTAGTTTATAATTTATAAAAAAAAAGTTCACTTCATTTGACGCTTTTGTGTTCGTAGGATGCGTCTATATTTTATTCGTTCGTCTGAGATAGAAAGAAAGAAAGAAAGAAAAAATATTTATTTAGGACAAGATACAAAAAGTCTTACATGATAATATATATATTACAATTCATTGTGTTGTCCTAAAAAGGCTCTTGCTCAGCATAATGCTAGTTTTCTCAACCAGCGCTGATCTTCCGCAAGTACCTTTAAGTGATGCCACGGCTTAGCTCCACAATGCAAATTAAAACAGTAAACGTTCATCAAAATTATACAAAATAATTATTACTAGTGTATGAACATTGTTATAATTACAAATAACAAATAAATAAAAGAAAACAAACATACAAAAAAAAACAACGTACAGAAGGGACGAACAAGCCGAAATGATAAATTGGTAGTGGTTTGTTATAACGTATTACTAATCGTCATTCGAGAATTATAATACTATAAAATACTTGTATCGTATTTAAGGTCTCTCTGGCGAAATTGATGGTCAAATAAGAATTTTTTTAAATTTGTTCGGAACCCAAAAACAGATTGCAGGTTCCTTATCGGTGGCGGTATGTTATTCCAGCACTTCGATGCAGCGTAACGAAAACTACCCCTGAAGGCAGCCGAACAATGCTGCTGAGTAGCGAGCTGCACCGAGCCTTGCCTACAACCGAGTGACCTTCTTGTTGACATCCACGAAAGCGTTTCGTAGAGATATAAAGGTGTTTTATTATTTATAACACCAAAAAGCAAGCAAGCTAAATGTAATTTTTGACGGTGTCTCATTTTTATAATAGAATGCTTGTTAAGGAATGGTGTAACGTGACCTCTTAATGGGACTTTGAAACAAAACCGTACACAAGCATTCTGTATGTACTCTTTGAATGAGACGCTTAGTTTTAGCAAGAAGCCGGGGACCAAAAATTACATCTGCGTAGTTTAGATGCGATAGAACAAGAGATTCCACTAGTTGAATGCGTAATGCTTCATTTATAAAAGGTTTTATACGGTATAAAATTTTTAGCTTATAAAAGCAAGTTCTAACTGACTTAGCAATATGTTTCTCAAACTTTAAATCACAATCTACATACAACCCTAAGTTCCGAGCTACATAAACTTGTTCTACTGGTTTACCCATGAGCATTACTTTTGCCGATGGGCGAAGAATATTGAGTTGATGTTTGGAACCAAAAAGAATATATTTAGTTTTAACAGGGTTAAGAAGTAAGGAATTGGATTCAGACCATTGAGCTATTCTATAGAGATAAGCACATTAAAGCTTAGAAAAAAGGTTTTTGTTATTTCTTTCCTGTTATTTTGGAACTTTCCATACGTAAGAAACTTTAGGTTTTAGTTTATGAAGGATAAATAAAAAATAGGATGGATTGTTGTACATTGTCATTAGTTTCAGTTTGAAAAGTCTTATATATTTTGTATGTATGGAAATTGGGTTGTGGTACTTTTGGTAATGGCAATATGTTAAATCTTCAACATTGGAATTTCGAAAATGTGCCATGAATGTAACGCTGTTTCTACGCTTGAAACCAGGATAAATTGTTTAGGTTATATAATAATACTCTCGCGCTTTCTTGCACAGCGGAAATCTTAACGAGTCTGAGAGGATGTTTGGCCCGTCAGATTTGTCTGGTTGATTGAAAAATATTTTATAATATTATACATGATGATATACTATATAAAATTCAGCCATCCTAAAATGACATAAGATCCCACATTTTTTTAAATGTCTGTCAAAAGTTATGGCCCACTGGAAGTATCTGGCTACTATATATCTTTGTTTATAACAATATCATATATGCATATGTAAAAACTAGCTATGCCACTTTAACGTAACTTAGCATGGTTTGTTCCACCTTTGATACCTGCTACCTGAAAAACGGCCGCGTTTTCAGCTTATCGAGTATCCATTCCTTTTTAAGGTTATTTTAAACTACCGATCCTAAAAATTTCATCTTTCCTAAAATCACGTAAGTCTGGTGTGACTAGGATCTTACTCTATTACTATTAATCTATAACTTCACCTTGTTAATTAAATATATTATATTTTATTTTACATACATACATACATAACTTCACGCCAGTCCCTTGCGGGGTAGGCACGAACAACAGAGCGCCATACAGGCTTATTCTTACACACTTCACTTTTTTCTTTGACATTCATAGCTCTTGTCATGCACGCTCGTCTGTTCTTAAGGCTCCTGACATTACCTTCTGCTAGTACACGATCAATTTCATCATGGAAGGTGTGTCGTGGCCTTCCGCGACTTCTGCATCCATCCACTTATGCATTGTATATCTGTTTAGTCATTCTTTCATCATACATTCTTTCCACATGCCCGAACCACCGGAGCATTCCTTTCCTTACCTTCACCCCGACGCTCTCTTTTAGACCAACTCTCTTTCTTACTTCGGTATTACGAACGCGGTCCGCGAGCGTCACTCCGCAGATTTTGCGCAGTGCTCGCATCTCGACCGCGTTTACTCTACATTCATGCGCTCTATTCCATACCCAACTCTCGCTTCTATACGTTAGCGTAGGTACCAGCACCGCGTTGTGTATGCCAAGCTGGGCCTTCTGGCTGAGGTTCTTAGCGCCTAGAAGTTTACCTAACGCTCCATTCACACTATTCCCCAAATTTACTCTTCTTTCTATGTCAGCGGTATACCTTCCATCTCTGCTAAAAGCACATCCAAGATATACAAGCTCAATTTTATTTTATTGCCTTAAATTGTAGTACTAAGAGTAAAATTGTAATGTCAAATATGTCACTGTTATTTCAATTATTATTTATTATATTATTATAGCTATACTAGTAACTTTATTATCTCATTTAAAATTTGTGTAAAATATTATTATAATTAATATCATTATAACATTATATTTGTAAAAGGCCTTATTCGAATAATGGACTGTATATGAAACAATGGAGATTTCCTGCTTTATTTTAGAATAGTTATCTACCAGGATACAATTGAATTTTCCTGGATAAGAATACGCGTTTCCAGTCATCATCCGTACCAAATTTCTAAAATTAAGTTAATCCAAATAATTCATAGTCAGTTAAACGATATAATATCAGCGTGCAAGAAGAATACTACATATATAACCTAGAAAGCCTAACAAGCTCTTGAGGTGATCTGAAAGCTAGTGATTATCTACTTAATAAGGTAACGTTATCAGACTTCTAAATTGCATACCCATAGAAGACGTTGACGTAGGACAACAGGAAAGTATTATTAAAATACTAGCAGTACGAGCGATACTTCGTTTGCGTTGCCATGATGACGTTTTTGGAAGTGAATTGCACCGGTGGCACTAAAACCATTCGAGTGCAGCACCACTTCTTTGGCTACTTTTCTATATCCCACGAAAACGACGTAAAATATCTACATATAAGTATACTAAGTGTTGACCCGGGTTATAAGCTAGCTCCTCATCAAGTTTCATTTAAATCGGTTTTGCCCGGTTTTTTATTGCAGGTGTTCACAGACAGGCAGACGGCCCACTTAATGGTAAGTGGTTACCATCGCCTATGGACATTTGCAACAACTAATGTGCTACAAATGCGCTGCTGATCTCTTAAGGGAGACTGGAGCCTGGTCACTAATGCTGTGGGTTGTTTTGTCGCCTCTTACGAAAAGCCGCCCGGCCGCAGGAAATTGTATTATTTCTTCGCTCCTGCACGGTTTCTGAGGTTTCCAGTTATGTGTCCAATAACAATTGATTCCATAAATTATGTAATAGATAAACTTAGGTTAACTATTAACCTAAGCTAGTACCAAAACTCGCCACTAGATGGATCTATTTAAGAAGGCATAGCTATTTATTTGCATCAAACAAAAACGCCAACAACAAAACGTCAAACAAAAGATATGGAATAGATAAACGCCTAATATTGGTCAGACAAGTTGAATCTAGTTTAAATATCGTAGCATGGTGTGTTCAAAAACGCAATTTTATAAGTTATTAAACCGAGAGCGCTAACGACAGATATATACGCTTAAAAGTACCTCAGAAAATGTGCATTAAACAGTCTTCACGTGATGCTTTAGCAGACAAAATTCTAAATATTGCGATTTTCGGTGTCTGCTTATCCGAATTAGCCACTACAATTTTTTCTCGTTTTCAAACGCACTGTACAAACTTGACAAACACAACAGGTTTATTATATTACAGATTAATATAGAAAGCATGCATGTAGTGTAAAAGTTATAATGATACATCAGGTTTGGTATATTCAGCACAGAAAAAAGACATTTTATATAGTTTAAAAAGCACGTCATAAAACTTCAAAAAAAGCAGAACATTAAATAGGCACTAGATTTAATATATACTTATACTATTAAATGAACATACATAGACGTAGCTATAACTAGTAATTAGTTATCAATGTGTAGGCGTTTGTACATCATAATTGTATATGTACTTGTTTGTCCTTTTTATAGGACCTTACATATGCTTATACAGAATTTTCATGATTTTTTTATACATATACATAGTCACCAAAAATAAATTTATAATATTTTTTGTTGTTGTTATTTAAAAAAACAATAGTTCTTTTGGGATAAAGAAGTGTACGCAAGCAAACAGTATGAAAATGCCCAATAATTAAGTTAACAATAGCTCTACAACAGAAAAGATAAAGGAAGATAACAAACTCGTTGCTATATGCAACAAGTGTCGTGTATATGGCAAGCAGCAAGCCTCGTCGCAGCGACGGCTGTGCAGCGTCGCGGCGCGTTTTTCCGAGCGCCGTCTTTGAGAAAGGCGGAGCCGCCCCGCCCAGCCAATCGCACGCCCATTGACCGTCTTAAGATCCAACTGGGGTAGACTATCCCATTGTTGGCACCCCTACGACGATTGGCAGTATGTCAATTAATAAATAAAATCTAATTGTATAAAATTTTTTTTCGCCTTTTTACTTCAATAATCTTGAAAATTGTAATTTTAGAAGAGATTTTAAACTTTAAAAAAAGATTAATGTATCGCAACAATAACGTGGTATCTGTTAAAATAGAACTTTTTTCTGTTCGTTTCGCTACAGTTATTTTTGAAGATTTTTTTGTAATAAACACTTTATTGAAGTTAAGAGACATTTTCATAAAATTTTTGATTAAATTGACAGGCTGACAATAATTGGAGGTTGCCAGCGATTATATAGTTTACCCTACATACTAATAATTGTATTATTGTAATTAATCACACCACGTTAGAATAAGTCAATAGAAAGCTAATAGGTATGACGGGTTAAACACAAATATAGGTATACATATGTGTCATCAAAATTACCTATGAATGACAAAGGCCGATTTTTCAATCATCAGTAAAGGCTGTTATGCCCGATTTCCGAGGTATTTTTAACTGTAGTTACCTGTTATTAGCGCTATTGTTTAATAGAATAAAATTCCGTTTCTGAACAACCATCGTACGATACACTCTATCGTACGATGGTGTGTTCAGAAACGGAATTTTATAAGTTATTAAACCGATAGCGCTAACTAACAGATAAAATACAGTTAAAATACCTCGGAAACCGGGCATCAATCAAATATATTATAACCTGACTAGGCACCGATTTTTCACTCATCAGATGAAAGTTATCTGTCAAATAAATGATTATCTTGGTGAATTCAAGGTCAAACCGTTCAACTGTTCTATTCATGCGACTATCATTTTTAATTTTTCCATGTTATACTTTATTCTATGAATAACTATTATCTGGTGATGAAAAATCAGCCCTTAGTTAAATAAAAAAAATAAAGTAATTTATTCGTCCCTCAAACATTTATTATAGGTTCATGTCATAAATTGTTTATTTGTTTTGATTGTTATTTTTTATAAATATTTTTTTTCTAAGCACAAAGATAATTTACTGGGCTTTGTTTGACTTCAGTATAATATGACGATATAATTCTAACGAGTGAGATGGCTAATTAATGAATAATTTCTTTATTTGTGATTTGTAGATATTTATTTATTACGTTCGTTTTGATTTGCATATAGGTATAATTAATTTTAAATTAAGTATTTGATAGAATAGCTTTATTGCATAACATTAAGATACAGTTCAAGAGACATTAACAGTAAACAATAGGCAGTCTTATCACTAAAAGCAATTTCTTCCAGACAACCTAATATGGATTAGATAAACTAGGATATAGAAGTAATACAGAATATATATTTTAAAATGGGAAGTCAAATAAACATAAAAATACATTATGTAGATATATTTAATTACTAGCTGTACCCGTGATGCCGTCTGCGTGGAATTTGTTTTCAAAGCCCCCGATTTTAGACATTTTTCATTGCTGCTCCTATTGGTTAATATATAGCCTTCCTCGATAAATAGGCTATCCAACACTGAAAGAATTTTTCAAATCAGACCAGTAGTTCCTGAGATTAGCGCGTTTAAACAAACAAACTGTTCAGCTTTATATATTAGTATATAAGATTAAAAATATTATTATATTATAGAGAGTATACATAGATATTGGAGAGATATAGATGATTAGTTGGCTTTAGAGTGGAGGTAATAATCGAAGTATATCTATGTCTTAAAAGTAATTGAGGGTTATGTATATTATAAGCTCATATTAAATAAAATATTTTGGTCCTGTTATATCAAAATTTAAAGGTATCATGAATATTGACGTATACTCTTTTACAAAATACATTGATTCAGTGTTATGATAAAATAAGCATGCACTCGACTTTTTTGTTTGTTTGTACATTACGCCTTGTAAAGAATTACACATGACATACTTTTTAGACCCGCATGTACTTTAGATAAACTTTCGATATAAGCCTTGCCATATTACCTAGTCTACTAAACACCATCGTGATTACATTTACATTTATGTAAAGATTATATAGTGTTAATATTGTTGAAAGCTGGTTTTAAGACATGTTAAAATTAAGAATGCCGTCATTAAGCTTGAAAATATAACATATAATATATTGTTAAGTATTAATACCATTAACAAGATATATTTATAAATTCATTCAACAAATAAAACCGATAAGTACCTAGTTCAAGTGTCGAATTTCATAATTAATTCGGCGGCAATCAAACCTCATTAGTTTCACTAATGTGAATGGACGTTAGTTTCAAATTAAATTATCGTATTACGAAACGAATGCAATTTTATATCATATCCAATTAACTGCCTAATATTAATCTGGAAGGTTATAAGACTAAAGGTAGACCGAAAAGAGATGAGTGTTTGTATAAAAGACGACGTGAACAATGTGACATAAAGAATAAAATTCCAGAATAGAAAGAGATTTTACAACTGACCAATTCTATAAATAAACGTACTGTATAGTTATATAAAATTTCATGACACATTTTCAATATATTCCTTTTAATAAAAATAATATTGTCCGTCTAGAAAGTTTCAAAGTACCCAAAAATTTTTCAGAGAACCTCTACAAAAGTATTTACAAAATGTACTTTTCAATGTAAGTCGCAGCCAATGGACCGAACGAGGGAGACACTCAACCACGTTTCAAAATGAAAAAGCTCATAATATTTCCCTCGCAACAATAGAGCTAAACAAAAATATTTAATGACACAAAACTTGCGCGTGTCTCGCTCACACATAGCTCGCGTAGTACGAGCGCGAGAGGGAAGGGTGTAGCGCGCATTTTCCCGACAAATGAAGCGTGGCCAAACCGCAGATTGACCGCAGAGAATGGAGGCAGCGAGTGACAGAATGGCGGCGGTTCAGTAGTAGAGAGCCGCGCGGGCAGCGAACACGCGTCCAGCCTCCGAGAGCGACGCTGACTCATAGCACCGAACTCACGTCGCGGTGAATACCTGAGACCACATCGCGGGTGTTTACGCGGACAACTGACTTGCAAAAAACACGAGAGCCGGTGCGACGGCTGACGCGCGGGAAAATAAGGCTTGCATAATTAATCGCTCAGCTGATGTTGACACATCTTGCGTATTCGCGGTAGTAACTTTTTTCATCCAGCAAACAACGCCGGCCGGAACTGCCTATGATCTCCAAGAAATTGACAGTATCTTGTAATAACCCAGACGAGTTCGTGACTCATCTAAAATGACGAAAGTTAAGTTGAAGAAATCGCCAAGGTCCGTGCTAACTACAAATTAGAGTAAGCGTCAACATTAAGGAAAAAATACTCCACATATTTGTAATTGTGCTAAATGATACACAAGGAAAAGTCACGCATGATCGATAGTAACAGATGCTGTCGAACTGTTTATTTATTAATTAATAAATAACAAAGACAAACAAGACAACTAAAGAGACTGAGATTAGTATTAAATATCCAAAGATACTCAACTTGTAAAACATTGCTCAAGACGATAAACATTAATCAGCGAATAAGAACACCTGCCTCCAATAGCAGACGAAGAAACCCGTTGGCCAGTGCCAAAAGCTAAAAGAGTATAAGCAAAAATAACGAATTAAGGAAGCGTTTGTATTAGTAAGCAGTGCCTTCGAACTTGCCAAAATTAGAATATTAAGTGACCTTGACACGAGCGACAATTCCATTTGTGACGTGATCATTGACGCTCTAGTGGGGCTGGTTGTTTGAACAGCGTGTACTGAACCAGCGTGTGAACAGTGTCATGTTGATGTGAAGGATGCATTTGCCGTATGAGTCGCGGGGCCGACGGCGCCGCGAGATGGCTGATCATCACCCTTGGTGGCTAAAGGCCATTGTCGATGAGACTTTAGCTGAATACCCTGATCTTGGTAAGAATCATATACTTCTTATTTTAATCGTTATTATATTATAATACATATACTTTTTATTATTCTCGTTTACGTTTGATATAATAGTTACAAGTCCCTTTGAAACTTCGTTGTTTTACAATTTAATAAACTAAAACCAAACTACATTTTTTGGCGGGAGAACTTGAGGAGTGATGTTTTCCTGTGCCTTTTTCTTAATAGAATTTGTTTACATTTTATTTTAATGTTAATTAGTTAAAAATAAACAATAATTGTATTTACGAATCTTGTTTGTGTTAGAAGTCTCAACTGTTTGTGAAAATGTGCCTTTTGGGGTACCATAGCTATACTCCCTCGTTCGACGTCTATTGTTGATCTGTGAAAGACTTATAATTTAGCCGTGACTTCAGGGATTACATAGGCTGGAGTTTTCTGTTGACTATTTGATTTAAAAAAAACACTAGATTTATTACATGCGTAAATATGTATAAACAACAATCAAGTATATACTCATATATATGGTTGTATGGCCACCACCTCTAGTTTATAGTATGCCACCGAACCAGTGGCCTGGTTCTAGTTTCCCCTTCATGCCCGACAGCGTATTGGCAGCACCACTGGTATTGCTAATGTCCATAGGCGACGGTAACCACTTTCCATCACAGTTGGGCCGGTCAGCCTGTCTGCTGGGTTTCAGCAATAAAAAAATAATAAAATAAAATACAAAGTAATATTTAAAATAGTAGAAAAGAAAAAAGCTTAAAAGCTTAGCTTCAGCTATTGTCCGTAACCCATGGTTTGGTTTATTGGATATAAACTGCCTTACTCAATTAAAGAGTATGCAGAGACGGCCATGGGAGCCCCATATATCCGGTATTGCCTCCCCAGGCCCCCGCGGGAAGCGCAACTGCATTCCCCCACCGTTAAGAAAAATAAAGAATGGGTTGTTCTACTGGTGTTCAGCAAGTACTGCAAGTCCATCAGTAACTTAATGTTGATACTAGGGCACTCAGAAAGTATTGCGAAAAAAGTTTTTATGTATAAGAGACTGGCCACTTATAATCTTTTTTTTCATATAAATATGATTATTTATAACTAAAAATAACTACGTTCTGAATTCCAAATTTCAATCCACATTATTTGCGAGCTAATTTAAATTATCGTGTCTCATTGAAAAACGGATCTGAGCCGGAAACATTTTCGCGCTATTATTTTTTACAATTTCAAGTGTCGCCTGACACCAGACGAAACATACGATAGACTACAAATGGCATTCATGGATGAAGGTCCTTCTAAGGCAAGCGTGTATCGTTGGTACAACGAATTCAAGCGCAGTCGACTAACTTTGGGGGATGAAGAAAGAAGTGTTCGCCCTTTGACGGCTGTTACGGAAGAAAACGTGCTAGCAGTGAGAATTTTTATCTAAGAGGCAAGTTACGTATCAAGAGTGAAACAGATAATGCAGACTGCTTCTTCGCGTGAGGAGGGTAGTGTCACGCTGGGTACCGCACAACCTCATCGATGCTCAGAAGCAGGCCCGGATGGAATGGTGTTGTGATATCTTCATGTAATACGTGATATGATATGGTAAAATTCGACAGGCTCGTATCGGCGTGTTTACGCATCGTTACAGGTGAACCCCACATAATGCCTCAGAACTATAAATAGAATATTGATCCTAGGTTGCTGTCTTCTTTGAGTAAGCTGACCAGAAGCTTATCCACTTACATCACCACGTAAGCTTACCATACTAATAACGATCCGTTGCCCGAAGTAGCCAGCCTTATGTCCTATTTTTGACCACTGGATGATTTTTTTTTATTAATTGCATGAGTTCAGCAGACTGGGAGACGGCCCACTTGATGGAAAGCGTTGAAAAGATTGGAAAGCGAAAGGTTACCATCGCCTACGGACATTTGCAACACCATACGTGCTGCAAATGCGCTGTTGCTGTCTCAAGGGAGACTGAAACCTGGTCACTAATGCCGGAGTACAACTGAAGGTTGTTATAGCGACATACTTTAGGCCAGGGGTGGTAGCCATGCAGTCAGGAAAATGCCCTACCAGGTGGCTGTGGGTTGCTTTGTCGCCTCTTACGACAGGCCGCCCGGTCGTAAGAAATTGTATTCTTTCTCCGTTCCTGCACGGATAAAACTTATAATACATACTACAAGCCAAACTTTTAAAAAAATATTATTGCAGAGATAATGTCTATAAATTAACAAGATCATTATCACGTATATAAAACTCGATCTATGTGTTAGGAAAATTTCTCTACTTAGAGAAAAAGACTTCAACGCGGTTTTATGGAAAGTTTTCGTTAATTATCTTTTAGATAAAAAATATTTTTTATGATATGTTTGTTATTGGTTTAACTTAATTTTTGCATGATATCCAACTTTAAGATTTATTAGAGCCATTATTATGGTTATTACTCTCGACAATTGTATGTCTACAACGAATTTGCTAATATTATGAATTTGTATGAAAAATGCATAACTCTGTTTAAAAATTATATTAATTTTAAAAATTCTAGATGAACTAATTTTTCAAAAGATGTCATATATTTTAACAATATACAACTAGCCTTAGTTAAATTGTTGAAGAATTAAATTTGACGTTTTTAATACCAATAAAATTAACATAAATAATCATATAGTCGATAATAATGTATTAGAGTAGTTAACTAGGCATTAATATATAATAGAAATAGAAGGTGATTAAAAACCAAACAGTTTTTAGACAGATGCATCTGGGACAGAGTTTACTCTTAAGACTCAACCTAATCAACATCTCTATCTCTAATACTCATAGAGAACTAGAATGTTGTATTCACATACTAAGATACTAAATTTTTACAGTATTCAAATTTGACTTTAATATTTATCCGAGTTACTACTTTAATATATGCATCTCACTCTTCCACTGGTTATCTGGAAGAGATCGCTTTTTAGCCATAAAACCGCCCTATGTATACCATAAGAATATTATTAGTTTGTAAGTAAGTTTTCTTTAATACACCATTAAAAAGGCAGATCGTAGGGTTTTTGCTCGTCTGGATGGCTATCAGCCCTGATCTAGAGTATGCGACAATAATAACCTTGAGTTGTGT
This sequence comes from Dendrolimus punctatus, assembly GCA_012273795.1. Classification (NCBI taxonomy): domain Eukaryota; kingdom Metazoa; phylum Arthropoda; class Insecta; order Lepidoptera; family Lasiocampidae; genus Dendrolimus; species Dendrolimus punctatus. The sequence goes on from CM022543.1 coordinate 13,410,398, forward strand.
TCCGGCATTAGTCGCCGCGTTTCAGTCTCCCTTTAGTCCCCAAATGTCTACAAGCGATGGTAACCGCTTTCCATCAGATGGACTATCTGCCTGTCTGCTGAGTTCATGCAATAAATAAATCAATAAAATATGTAAGATGATTATTGTTATATTATACATATTATTATACACATATTATCTGCGGAGTGACGCTCGCGGACCGCGTTCGTAATACCGAAGTAAGAAAGAGAGTTGGTCTGAAAGAGAGTGTCGGGGTGACGAGTGGGTGGTAAGGAAAGGAATGCTCCGGTGGTTCGGGTATGTGGAAAGAATGTATGATGAAAGAATGACTAAACAGATATACAATGCAAAAGTATATGATGCAGAAGTCGCGGAAGGCCACGACACACCTTCCATGATCAAATTGATTATGTGTTAGCAGAAGGTGATGTTAGGAGCCTTAAGAACAGACGAGCGTGCATGACAAGAGCTATGAATGTCAAAGAAGCAAGTGAGGTGTGTAAGAATGGGCCTGTGTGGCGCTCTGTTGTTCGTGCTACCCGAAGGACTGGCGTGAAGTTATGTATGTATGTATGTATTTGCACACCACTTGGTTGCAAACTCTTGGCAACGCAAAATAACTGTTTTCATTGTGATGAATTTTATGTTAGCTATTGACATTGAGTCCTTTTAGGAGTACGGGCCCCTGGCATCGTGCCAACAGTGTCTTGCAGTTAAAACTCATAATAATTATGTATAGAAATTGTACATTAAATTGAAATTAACTTGGTTATAGCTTATCATCAGGTGGACAGTATTTTGCCTGTCTGTAAAATTTCTTACCTGCAAACATAAAAAACTAGCATATTTTTAAATAATAATTAAATTACGTACATAAATTTCCTACTTATGTCGGATACTGGCTAATTATGTGGGGAACAAATGTCTAGCCATGCCGTCTCCCCAGGTCCCGATCGAAGGGAAAGGCCCAAGAAATGTTAGCTTGACGTTGTGAAGGATACATGCGTATCAATGGTCTGAAAACGGGGGATACTGAAGACTGCGCGCAGTGCAGCAGATAAAGTAGGAAAGCGGACCCCGGGTGCCGGAATGAACGTTCAGAAAGCAACCGGGATTTAACCTTCAGATGATGATGATGATGATGAATTTCCTATACCGGAATAACGTTTTATGATATTTAAAGGGGTTTGTCAATTATTTGATAATAATTAGAAAATCATTTTCTTTTTCTTTACAAAACTTATAGATCAAGTGGGAGTGCTCTCAGTTTATCGACTTTATTGCTGATAAATTTCTCATGTATTGGAATGGACTTATTTGGACATTATTTTATTTAAACCTAAAAAAAGATGAAATATTTTTCAAGTATGCAAAATTTATCTATATTTTTGTTCAAATCTTTGTTTCAATATAATTGTTTTTAGAAAACCTTGTCAGGTTTTAGATAAAATCTTAATTGCGCATTAAGCAATTAGACAACTTACGAATAAGTGCTTATCACTGTTTGTAGAAACATATACTTATTGAAAAATTATTGTCCAAATGATCATAAGGACTTAACTCGCCAATTTAGCAAGTTAACTAATGCTAAGTTAAATATAAATCAGGCTTTAAACGAAGTAGTCGAATGTTTGAAGTATTGCGGCTTCAGGAGTGATCAGGAAACAGCCATAAAAAAATTAATATAGTGAAAAAATTATAGTTTTTGATCAAAGAACGGCTGCATAAAAATTAAGAAGTCGTTCCAAATTTATTAAGATTTCAAAAATCGCCGAAACTGTTTTTTTTCTCATTGCGGTATAATTTTATAGACCAAAAAACAATAAGTTTCTGAAAGTTTCGAGTTCAAAATTTGAATTTTAAAAGGTTGCTCATGTTCACATTCACATTCAATTTTTAATGTTTTAGAATATTGGTTGGTTCAACCCTTACTTATTTAACGTATATTTAATTAAACAATTTAATTTACACGTCTAGTTAGAACACATAAATGAGTCAACATGTTATGCAGCTCTGACCTCATTAGCCAGTATTTAATAACACTATTACAACGAGTGCTTTTACATTTCCCGCTTATAATTTTATTAAAAGATCAGTAGATATTTTTAAGCCCAAAATTAGTCAATCCGATTTATTTCTGGCGTGCCTGATAAAGCAGACCTTTGTGTATAATTAAATATGCATAAATCGTTTTACTAAGGAAGCTTATTCTGCATTGGATTGCAATAAAGATCTGTATATCTGTTTTCTTTCACCTTCGCCCAATATTTGGGGTCGGTACAATATGTCTTTTTCTTCCATACTCCTCTTTCTTACATACGTCCTCTGTCACACCACAAATTATCATATTATCCTTCACTCAATCCAGCCATCGCTTTTTTAGTCTACCGTTACATTTAAATCAATCTTGCAGTTTAACATGCTTTTTGTCACGTGACTTTCACGCCTCTTCATTACACGCCCATATCACCTCAGTCTTCTTCCACTCAATTTTTTCAGTTACGGGTGCAACTTTCAAATATCCTCATTTCTCACCTTATCCAGTCTTGTAACACCACATATCCATCGCAACGTTTTCGTCTCAGCTGAGAGGAGCCGTTTGTGGTCTATCACTTTAGTGGCCCAACATTCGGACCCGTGCAACATAACCGGTCGTATGATAGATTTATAAATTATCTGAACCTTTTAATTTCAGTGGCATTAGTTTGTCGCATGTCGCACCGGTTACCTGTCTCCACTTTAGCCAAGCTACATATATTCTTCTCTAGATCCTTCTCTATTTCACAATTAGATCTTATTATTATTTATTGTTATGACTTACAGAACTCGAATTAAAAATGCCGTTGGAATTACTATATAATTTATTAGAAGTTTAGTACATACACGTATAACACAGGTACAAATATAATTGGACACAACCAGTACAAAGGCACGATTTAATAACACGCGCAAAGTTCGTCACTATATAGGTTATCGAATGTACACGATTTGCTCGTATCGTAATCGTCGTTTTACTGCCTAAAACCTCCCCCCCCCCGGTTTGGGCATTGTTTTATACTAAACTGTACAATACAACAATCGAGCGCGTGGACTGAAGTTTCCAAGAAAACGTAATCTGCACACCTGCGGCCATAAACGAGTACATTAACAAAGTAAACAAAAGAAGTCCAATTGAGGGAACGGTAACTACAGGTATGCATTCAGTTTGTCGGCGTGTACCACTATATTAAATACTGTACACACTGTCAAGATATTATCAGCTTCATGAAATCAAACTGTTGAAACCCACAACCTATATAACCTTCCGTCACCCACTGACCGCACTTCTTGGTCAGAGCTTGTGGCAGTATAATTTATACATATACCTCAGCTTCCGTAAGTAGAGAAAACCACAGTTTTTACCAATGAATTTTTCTCTTCAACTTTACTATGAGATTTAATATAATAGGCTAGTCTATTATGAAATCTTGCAATAATTCATGTAAAAATATTCTTAATTAAAGATGGGATAGCAAGAAGGCGAATTGGGCTATCGGAACTCTCATCGTACGAAACACATATAAAGTACATAGTCATTATGAGTGTTAAAATAAGTCAAATTTAATAATGATTATGCAAAAAGAGGGTATAGTAAATATTGATTATTTACAATATTTTTACAAATTAGAGCGTAATAAAGTCAATAATGATGGGCTACTTTGCAGTGTAAGTGTGAAATTTTTGGTGAATATATCGTAGGGCCTACGTCAAAAACTGCCAACGCGCGTCATATTGACGGTGATCTTTTGTATAGTAAAATTCCAAATAAATGTAACAATTTGCATGTCTCACTTGATTATGGAAGGTTCACGCTTATCGACGCATGAGGACATCTACGCAAATCTACTAAATAAAAATTCTAAGAATGATAATAATCTAGCGGCAAAAAACGTTAAGCCTGAATTTTGTTTGCTTTAGTTAAGTAGTAACTTCATGTATATGAATGATGACTGGCGACTTGGGAGGTCTACGTCCAGCAGTGGACTAAATTGACTCATTACGATTCATATATATATATATTTACTAGACTTCACTGACTGGCTGACATGTCCAAGTTTGGGCTTTGTAAACTATTGGGTCTATAGGACATCAAAAAGTTTGCACGCCGTTTGTCTCCATAAGTTAGTTGCACACTAAGAAAGTTTTTTTGAATATTCAACCCCTAAGAGGGGGGCTCTTAGGGGGAACAAACTTTCATGTCTTCCCGCCGAAAGACATGAAAGTTTGTTCAGGTTAATGTACATGTATGTCTGCGTTTTTGGAAATTCAATACATGAGGAGGTTAGAAAGGTGTATAAAGTTTGCTCAAACTAATCTATGCAAGCCAAGCCTCCAGAAACAGTTAATTGCGAATAGGACTAGTAGTAAGTAGTAAGTAGTAACACCAAAGGTACTACAATTGCACTGCTGCTCTCTAAAGGGAGTCTTAAACCTGGCCACTATGCCGGAACACAACTCAAGGTTATTTTTAATTGCGACATACTCAAGACCAGAATTGGTAGCCACCCCCAGTCGAGCAAATGCCCTACCACCTGGCTGTGGGTTGTTTTGTCGCCTCTTACGACAGGCCGCCCGATCGTAGGCAATTGTATTATTTCGCCGTTTCTGCACGATATGTTTTAATTTAGGTATATGCTATTCACAAACGTCTTAAAGATTATCTATATATTAAACTTCTTTGTCAACAGTGAAAACGGGCAGTCCGGACTACATGTGCTCCATGCTGCCTCAGCATTGGAGATCGAACAAGACGCTGCCTGGTGGCTTCAAAGTGGTAGCTCTTGGTGATGTGTTAGATGGAACTTTAGTAACAATCAGGGCAGGAAATGACGAGAATTGTTCCGCAGAGCTGAGAAATAACTCTGCAGTAATGAAAAATAGAGTTGCAAAGTTCAACGACCTGAGGTTCGTCGGGAGAAGTGGTAGAGGTGAGTTAACATAGAAAATAACGTATAAATTTGTTTCTTTATTGTATTGTATACTAGTAGTAGCCACCGCCGAGTTCGTTCGGGAGTTAGATGTATCGATCGAGACGAGGCTAAAGCTAAATCCGATGGGATTTAGAGGCTATATTAAGTACCGCAGATTTTTTCCACGAAGTTATTATCGATTATCGAAAACCGCATCGATATCGGCCAGTACTTTTTACGTAAATTCCGAACAAACGGACAAAGACAAAAATTTATTAAAGAAAAGATTACAATTTTATAATATTATAGATATCATGTTCACGTATTCCGTACTCTGGAAGATGTCCAAATAAAATGTATAATCCTTTCACCCGTTTCGGGGCTTATTCGAAACAAACATTCAGACAGACTGACAGACACAATTCTAAAACTGTCATCTTTGATCAGGCATCCTAGAATCAGCTATTTCTGCTTACATTCTATTATTTCTTCTGTAATCTCAAATAGATGATTTAATTTAATTTGTTGAAGCTCATTAAATCCGAAATAAAATAACTTAAAAAATAATTTATTACATACTTAAATCTCAATGTTTATTTCTTTAATTAAAATTAATTCATATCCAAAGTCGTAAGTACCAAAGAAACTGACATATCACATTTATTTTTATGGAAATGTAAGAACTAGCCCTGGTTTTTTTTATCAAATATTTTATTTAGATTTAGCCAACAAGCAAAAGTTTTGTATTAAACATTGAAGAGTATGTTGAGAACATAACGTTTAAAATAAGTCCAAGTCCTAGTCAATTTAGTTCTTACTTTAAAGCACTAAAAACAATTTCTAAAAAGGACCTAACTTAATTGTAACATATATCGTAAATAGAAAAAACCTTAACCAAAAGTGAATTGCAACATTTTTTCTGAATCATAAACAGAGAACCCGATGACGACTATAGATTTATCATGAACATTAATGCAATAATCAAGTTATTAGACTACCATATATCTTGACCTCCAAGTTAAATCTCCACTAATACACTCAACAGGTCACTTTAATCTGGTTTACGAATCGAATTATCATAATTTATTCAATTATTATACTAGACGAGATATAAATAAACTTAACGGCCTTGATGGACTTTCCAATTAAGTAAGAACAAAAATACGATCATGTTAAACGAATATAAAATCCCCAAAAACGTCATAGATCTCAATGACGACTCGATTATTTCGATGAGAATCGAATATTTACGTAGTTGAAACCGGTTTCCATTCAGACGTATACACCGTCGCGTAATACAAATATTTCAATAGTACAACTAAACATATAAGGCTCGTTTGCACTAGCGTGCATGCTCCGTCCTGACCTACGAGGCCGAGACGTGGACACTGACGCAGGATTGGTCACAATTCCAAGTCACTCAACGGCTATGGAGCGAGCTATGTTGGTGTTTCTTATGGATAAATTAGAAATGAGGATATCCGTAAGAGAACAAAGTAACCGACATAGCTCGCAAAATTAGCAAGTTGAATGGCAGTGGCCGTCACGTCTGTCGCAGGACCGATGGCGTTGAGCAGACGAGTCTGATGGAGACCGCGTCTCGGTAACTATGTCGGACGCCTCCAGCCGATGGACGACGACCTACGCAGTCCCGTAGGCGCTGGATGAGAAAGCAGCAGCAGATAGTATGAGTGCGCCGTCTGGAGCCTACGTCCAGCAGTGACTTGAATGGCTGACGACGAGTGCATGCTCTATCCAGAATAAGTTCAGAAGGCTGTACAATAACAACAATTTTTGTCGTCTAACACTATCAACCAAATCATCATTAGTTGCATTATTAGAACCGATTGCCAAGCATTAACCGACTCCATTGGCATAGCAACCCAAAGCGAATCTTGACCTCCGACTCACAAGCACGTGACTTTTCCCTATTTTGCGACATTTCTTGCCAATTGCAGGCTCAAAACTCGCTCAGAGCCCCACTTCTGCTATTTCCATAACATCAGAATGGTGGACTACTGATGTCATAATGGTTGCTTTTATATGCAAGGTACTGACGATATTATAATAGCAAAATATAATAAATAATAGCTGTTCAAAATTATTTATAGTGGCTAACAAAGTGAAGGGCATGTTGCCCTAAATGTGCTTTCTTGACACTCTAATCCTCCTCTAATTATTCGACATGTCCGAATCAACGGAGACGGTGAGACGTAACCAAAATAAATTATATATACGTAATTAATAAAAATAAAATGTGTCATTTAATGTAAATCGTCTATGATATAGTGTATATATATCCACTTGTTTAATTCCAAGTGGTCCACTAGAACCCTAAGGTCACGGATTTCATTCCTTGTATAGCAAAGGGTTTTCCGGTACTTACTTTGCTTTCGGTATTATTGCGATCAGCCACAGGGTTATCAGTTATACATTACAGAACTTAATTTGAAAAAAAATTGCATTAGCAGAAACGTAACGTATTGTATGGTATGAAATGTATTTTTTTAATAATCTATACATTTAATAAAACAGTAGTGATCGAAATTCTTTACGATGAAAAAAAATTGTTTCTCTGTTTGTACAAGCTAATCTCCGAAACGACTGGACCGATTTGAATGAAATTTTGTATGGTGGTAGCTTAAATCCCTGGTAAACATATAGAATACTTTTTATCCCGAAAATATAAATAGTTGCCGTGAGATAGTTAAAAAAACTTTCCACGCGGACGATGTCGCGGGCAGAAGTTAGTTCAATAATAAATAAAACTTAGTACAATTAAAAACGAAAGTGTTAACTGAAGTCTGAATAACATTTTTACGGTCGGTACTGTCTAATTCAGATAGATCAAAGAATTATTAAACAAATATTATATATATATTTTTGTAACTTAAATTACTGTAAATAATAATTTACAATTATATTTTCTTCGTTATGGTAGCTAAGTCTAAGCCACTTGTGCTCATTTTAACGATGTAAAGTACACATGATCACCGGTATTCGAAATGCGGTAATCTGCCTTAAGCAATGGCGGCAGTTCAAGCAGACATACCTTAAAAAGGAGGACGCCCGTGCTTTGTTGACTGATATTTGATATTCTTATGAAATCACAACATAGGTACATACTTTGATTTTTGAGATACATATATATTTATTCGTAAAATAGCACACAACCATTTTGTGAGTCTATAATTCACGTTTAGTCAAACGTTTAAATTAACGCATCGTTTGCAAACGTCCTTAGATATCGACAAGTACAATCGGTACATAAACGATGGGATGTACGTCGGTTATTTTTTTCTAAATCCGTTTTAAGAGCAAGGTTATGCAGTAATACAAGAAAAAGCTATTCTATTGATAGGTAGATAAGTGTCGGCGAAAATCACGTTGCCTAATAAAGGTAAAATGTCTGTGCTGATTGTCATCCAAATCTATATGGATTTAGAGACTAAAATAAATTATTATTTCTAAATAAACACCTTATAAAAATTCAGCTTCTATATAGACCACTTTTCGAGTTTCGTGAACATTTCTCACTACCAAACTAGAAAGTGGTTAATGGATTGACTTCCCTAATAATGAATATCCCTAATATATATTTTTTCCTGTCTTTCATGACTTTGGAATTAAATAAATTATTAAATATTTTAAATAGTATTTAGAGTGACATACACACATAGACCATATTTGGTTGGGAGATAAGAATATGTTTATAGTGGCTAATATGGTCTAGTTTTCGTACTTTTAATTAAATATGGCTGTACGTATTATATATCTAGCCAATGTCAAGTTATGATGAATAGTAAATTTTAGACTAGTGGTTAATATTTGTATGCAATGGCATGTTTTTATATTGATAAGCAAGAAACCCAGACCGTATCGAGGAATATTTAAAACAACTGACCAACTATTGGAACAGTTAGGAATTCCTAACCCATTAACTTAACCACGTCACCACTGTGACCATAATAAGAATCTATAATAGACAATAGACGCAAATTGATATACATCGTAGAAAACTGAACGATTTTCCATTTCCTCCTCTAATAATATTCATGACATTTAATTTAAAAAGGAACGGTACATAATAAATATAATTTCTTTAGCATAATAAAAAGAAAACTAAACGATCACGCGATTAGGCGTAGTCCCCTCCCAGTAAATAACAAAATAATCGTTTGCGGTGAGGGAGCGTTGTTTCTACATCACGAATGTGAAAAGTTGCATTTGCGACACCGTTAACCATTGACGGGCTCATCGTACAATTATTACACAACTTATTAATAATCATCATGCTAGGGTTTTTTTATAAGTTGTGTTGTAACTGCGATATTCGTCCAAACCGTTTTATACCATTTCAAAAGTTATAATTCAAATACACTACTTAAATATCATACAAATAGAGTTGAAATGTTTTGAAGTTTTTCGTTAATAGTTTAAATTTCGTGTTTTAAAGCTTAAATATATTAGATTTTAAAGTATGATGTCAAGAAATTTAGGACCCCCCTCACACCCCTTGTTATACTTTGTCGAATCTTCAAATTTTAGTTGAAAGCTTCAAACTCAACGCTTTACATTTTTATATAGAACTAGCTGTGCCCGCGACATCGTACTCGACATGTTTTCAATATCCCAGGATTTTGAAACATTCTTCATTGGTGTTCCGCTCCTATTGGTGTTTGACAAGGATTAATACCAAGGTACAAAATAAAGAGTTTTTGAAGCGACGGCATTTTAATTACTAAAAAAAGCACTTATTGTGAGATAACTTCAATTGTTGAACATATGGTTACGCGATATTTTTTGTAGACAATTATATTTTCTGCAAAGTGGTAGTACATTGTTTTGTTCTATAATCAATAGTTTTCGCAGCGCACGCCGTGTAAGGATTTTTTCGGATTTACATTAATGGACTTTTAGTAAAGACCCCTATTTTAAAAAAAACATAATATAGCCTATAGCCTTCCTCGATAAATGTACTATACAACACTGAAAGAATTTTTGAAATCGGACCAGCAGTTCCTGAGATTAACGCTTTCAAACAAACTCTCAGCTTTATATTATTAGTATAGATGTGCCATTTTATCACAATTTCGGAAATTACTGTAGATATAGACAAAGGGACATGACTATTTATTAGGGTTCCGTTTTCGCTAATATTAATACGGAACCCTAACATGTAGAAGTTACAGGTGAAAAAGTAGCAGCAACTACAGGTGACGTCATATAGAAACAGAAAGTGAAATTCGTGGCTTTAGTGGTATACATAGTAGATACTTTTAAAACCAGATCCTTGTTAGTGTGTCGACTATAGTTCGTCCAGTCTCACATCTCTTGTTACGATTTCAATTCACTCCTTAACAATCCCCAATTCTATATCGTATTACAGTCATATGAACTGATTCCACTGTAACATTATTTCATAGTTATGTGCAATTGATGATTGAGTCACTAGCTGTAGTCACAATTTCGTTCCTGAAGCGCTTGAACTTATAGTCATCTTCTGAATCTTGTAAGATATCGAAAGCCTGGTACATAAATTTACTTTCTTGTCTTGACTAAATATGTATACACCAGTTAGTCTGCGATCGGTTAGTCCTAAATATTGCCAGAGAGAAACTGGAAGCTGACCTGATCGAGCTTCTAGCCTCAACAAGGAGGGCACTGGGCAGGACAGGGGAAAGTGGCGTGCTTTCGTTTCGGAGGTCAAGCCTCACTTTGCATTGTTGAAACTGATGTTTCAATCCCTAAAATTTTCATTGAAATATCTAATCTACCTATGTAGCTACGTACATCTATATCACCTCTTTCTTTTCTTTTACCTTTTTCCAATTATTTGGAGTTAACACAATACGCACTTCTATACTCCTTTATTCTACTGTACGTCCCTGCACACTACAAATCATCACATCATTGATATCCTTCACACAATACATCCATCTTTTTTTCGGTCTAGACTAGAGTCTAAATATAACCACTTTTGCCTGCGGCTTAGCTATTTCACGAGAACCGTACTTTTTCCGAAATAAAAAGTAGCCTATGTGTCATTCCAGACTATAATCTATCTCTCTCATATTTCACCCTAAGCCGTTCTGGCGTGACTGAGCCAAAAACAATCTTCCATACAAACTTTCCCATTTATAATAACAGTAAAGATATGCAAGTTGGCATATATCAGCTAGCATATTACATATAGACCCTTCTCTCATCGAGAGACATGCACATCGGCGTGATATCAGGACAGGCTGTATTTTAATTTCCAAACCGCAGTCGGCCGTAAACGACGTTCGCACTTTACTGTTCCATTGTTATGCGCCCGCGCAGCCCGCCGCCATTACCGCCCGCACCAACAACAATATGCGCAAGAGTTGTAAAATCACGGAGATCGTTTCAACAGCACTATGACTGGCCATCATATGCCATCAACGCATTAATGGACTCTGCCGACGAATCGTTGAAAAGCAAAGACTTGAAACAACCAATAGCAACATTAGTGCATTTCTAGAAGATCGCTACAATTTCAACTTTTACTCTTTTAATGGAATACGTGCTATTGTAATATAGTAACCGATTGTTAATATATCTCAAGAACTTCTGTCGATGCATTAAATTTGGTACATATTATGTCAGAGCTGGACAAGCCGGAACCCATGCCCCATGCTGCCAATTCAAAGAGCGGCAAATTCGAACTTCGCAGACAAATACACAATTCATCATTATCGCAACTTTGACCACTGAAATTCAGTATTTTAAGCACATAAAATACTTTTCGACAGGTGTGGCATAGGTTAAAAAGCAAGGACACACGCGTCTCAATCCTTGGGCACCTGATGGCTGAAATGGTGAAATATAGGCGAGGGGGGGCGGAATTATTCACTTTTTGTCAAAAAAAAATGCATTTTTTAATAGTGAGAAGGGGATCCAAAATATTAATTAGATTTAAAAAATAATCAATATTATTGATATCTTACTTTCAATTCATAAACAAATATGTATAAGAAAAAGTGAGAAGATAACGACACACTTTTAAAACTGACTACTAGCCTCACAATAACACAATAGTGTGTAAGGTACCTATCAAAATTCGCAGAATATTCTAAACTACTTAAAGCATAGTAGGTATTATAATTCATCGTTATTAAATAATAATTTTCTATATTATACGAACCACTATTCAATATACACAATATAAACATTAAACACTAAATAAACACCCAAAAAAACCACAACAATTCTATTGTTCCAAGCCATCAAATAGATTAATCATTAACATTCTGATTAGTTTTGATCTAACCCGTTTTTGAAGTGCATAAAAAACGGGTAGGTGTCACGTTATAGTGGTGATATCTAATATAATGTAACACGACACCAGTAGTTAATGAACTGCCATTCGTTGTGACGTGGTCATCAAAATACTGCATCGGTAATGCGACGTGATTAAAGCGGACAGGGTTGGGAATCGAGTCACGTACAGGTTTAGGACAATCACTTATGGATTTTTTTCAGCCAGAAGGCCCAGCTTACCATACACAACGCGGTTCTGGTACCTACGCTCACGTATGGAAGCGAGAGTTGGGTATGGAATAGAGAGAATGAAAGTAGAGTAAACGCGGTCGAGATGCGAGCACTGCGCAAAATCTGCGGAGTGACGCTCGCGGACCGCGTTCGCAATACCGAAGTAAGAAAGAGAGTTGATCTGAAAGAGAGTGTCGGGGTGAAGGTAAGGAAAGGAATGCTCCGGTGGTTCAGGCATGTGGAAAGAATGTATGATGAAAGACTGACTAAACAGATATACAATGCAAAAGTGGATGGATGCAGAAGTCGCGGAAGGCCACGACACACCTTCCATGATCAAATTGATCATGTATTAGCAGAACGTGATGTTAGGAGCCTTAAGAACAGACGAGCGTGCATGACAAGAGCTATGAGTGTCAAAGAAGCAAGTGAGGTGTGTAAGAATGGGCCTTTGTGGAGCTCTGTTGTTCGTGCCTACCCCGCAAGGGACCTGGCGTGAAGTTATGTATGTATGTATGTACTTATGGATTTTGACAGTTTAATACATATATTGATTTTATTGCACGAGTTCAGCGAACAGGCAGACGGCCCAACTGATTAAAAGCGTTTATCATCGTTTATCGACATTCCTAACAACAAAGGTGTTAAAAATGTGCTGCCGCTGTCTAAAGGGGCTAAAGAGCTGGAACCTGGCTTCTAATGCCGGAACACAAATCAAGATTGTTATGGCGGCAAACTGTACTCTAGGCCAGGAGTGGTAGCCACCCAGACAGGCAAATACCCAACCACCTGGGTGTGGGTTTTTTTAACGCTTTTTACGAGAGACTACCCGACCGCAGCCAATTGTATTCTTTTTCGGTTCCTGCACGGATAATATTTTGTGATCTTAATATTAGTGCAAAACATTTAACCATTACAATGACAATAAAATTTTATGTTTCTACCTCCCAATGCTAGATTAACGTATAGGTCTGTGAGGCCGTAATCTAGGGCGATATCATTTTAGGGACGGCATAATTTTCAAGACGCCAAAAAATTTAAGGGACCCAAAAATGTAAGGACAACTCAAATTCTAAAATTGTTTTGAATGAATTAATTTGTTTATGAATGTATAAAAAAGACGACTGCACTTGACAATTACATAAGGGTTCTGTTTCTGCTAAAATGTCAAAGGAACCATAATGAGGGCGAACTTTTTAAACGGGGCCTAGGACGGTAGCCAGCCTAAATCCACCACTGCCACCTATTTCATTTAAAATTATTTTTCTAATCTATATTAATATTATAAAGAGAAAAGATTTGTATATTTGTAATGAATAAACTCAAAAACTACTGGACCGATTTCAAAACTCTTTCACCATTAGAATGCTACATCATCTAAGATTAATATAGGCTATATTTACCTATTACTAGAAAAAATAGGGATCCCTACTAAAATTTGAATAATGTAAACCAAGGTTTAAAAAAAATAATCTTTGAGTGGGTCCGGGGAGGGTTTAAATTTACAATTAGCCCGGTAAGTGGTGCTGGAACCGGGTTCTAGATTTTTATTTATTCAGAGCAAGACAACGGTCAAATACATGATAGTGTGTGTAATGTTTTTTTATTGATTTAATGTATCTTTATGCATATTTTTTTTTAATATTAGCATGCTGAACTCTCTTCTCTTTATAAACTATAAGTGTGCGAAATTTCATACTCCTCCATCTGCGCAATTTTCATAAAAAGGGGTACTAAGTTTTTGCTTCACGTAGTACGTAATATAGTGATTATAAATTTTGTGATTCTAACTAGTTACTATTACACATTTCGCTGACCGATGGAACGAGTATAAATAATTTGCAAAAAGTACCTATATAACTAGAATTTGTTACAACAATTTACCCTGTTCCACTATCACCTACGTTTTCATTCCTCTATAATCTATATTATCGTCCAAACGTTCGGTTCAGTGGTAAAGGCACTCAGATTTTGAAGCTGTGCCTATATACTAGCTTGTGGATTGTTCGACTTATATATATTCATTCAGTATCTATATATATCGAGGGCTTCATAACATATAGGCGTATACGCAAAAATGCCATTTTTTGTTGTTTACTAAAACTGTACATTAGGGTGTCGTTAAAATTAAATTTCTTGCGACGCCCCTAAAAGCTTCCTTTTAATGAAAAAACACTGGGATTTTTTTATAATTTTTTCAAGTCAAGACATAACGTGCCTCAAGACGATTCAAGTTAAAACTAAAAATATAAGAAAATTGAAAGATAAGCTTGAATCACGAAGAATTTAAACTTTTCTGAACTATAATTGAAATTCATCACTGAGAATATACGGAAGGTATTTCATTGTTAAACTTTTCCAATATTAAAATAATTATTACTTCTAAGTATGAAGAAGTTTCCTGAAAAAACATGATATTACCAAAATTAACTTGAATCGTCTTGAGCACGTGTTGTCTTGACTTGAAAAAATTATAAAAAAATCCCAGTGTTTTTTCATTAAAAGGAAGCTGTTTAGGGGGCGTCGCAAGAAATTTAATTTTTAACGACCACCCTACTGTACATGTTATAATTTAGAAAGTCTTACCAGTATGAAAGTGTGCCTAAAAAAAGGGTATTCCAAATTTCAGCCTTATACAATCAACTAGTTTTGTTTTATTCACAATTTTGTACCTTTTATAAAACTGCACTTTTGTTTGTACGCCCATTTGTTATGCCCTCGATATCTAAAGAGCTGGCACTACGTATACATACATCGATGTAATACATTTGAGTTCTACATTCATAACCCTCATTTATTCGTCTTATGATTTATACCCAAGCTGAGAATGTGAATATAGCACAGGTTCACACGTCTATTGTACATATTTTATGCTTATGGAACTTTCGTCTAAGCTTTATTAAGATGAAACGATGTACAAATCAAAGTTGTTCTCCATTCCTTACAGGAAAGGCGTTACATTTACATTTCTTGTATATAAACAGCAATGGTTTTGACATAACTTGAGATCAGGTGTAAAACTTTACTAAAGATTTTCTAGATGACCGCATCGCGCTGGAGTAATGCGATCGCTAAGCCCTTTTCTTAACTATCCATAGTTCAAAATCCATTTAAAAAAAGATTAAGAATACATAACAATTATAAAGTAAAGATGTATTGCTGGGGAGTTAGTTTTTGCGTCGCTCCTTCAAAATCGGTGGTAGACTCGTGACTTTTAGTAAATAATCTGTATGATCCATTAAGACAAACATAATGTTCATTTTAAATAAATAAAGCGTCAAACAAACACTCACATTGTATATCCCCAAGTCAAGCAAGTTACGCTTTTATGGTAATATACAACAGACCACTCTGGGTCCGATCCGAGACACCCAGACTATGGTAAATAACAAAAATTTCATTTACGAATTTCGTGATACGAATCTGGAGCCTTACGTTATAGTGAGATCGGCCGTCAAAAGCTTAGCTTGCTCAACCACAGAGGTGATTTGATTTTCATCTGAAAAATTTACCATGTCACAATCGAATACATAAAGGTGTATGCGAGTCGTCTCCAGTCGCAAATGTCAAAGAGGATTTACGTTTGATCATAAATCAAAACGTCCGCCGTCCCTCCCCGGCCCACCTGCGCCTGCTCACAATAATTGAATATTTCACGCACCACTCTCAACACCTCTGAAGATGGACGCAGCAATACAATGTTATACTTTATAGCCCTGCGTATTGTGTTAGGTCCTAAACTGTTGATGAGTGATCATGCAAAATGCATTAAGTTTAATGGCGATTTTAAAAGCAATATTTCACATCGTTCAAGGCACGCCTTTAACGCTTAGCGACCCATGTTTTATGGTGATTTGTTTCCGTAATACACCTTCGCTTTGAGCAGAAGCGACACCGATATTAAGATCTCACATACAATGTATGCAAAATGTTTTTATACAGAACTTGTTAAAACACGTTATTGATAACAGGGAATAATCAGGAAGTGAACAAAGATATGTGTTATCAATAAAAGTAGTGTACTTATTCCCACGGCATGTTTGTGTTACTATTTTTGGGAATAACCATGTTCTGTTATATTTTGTTTTATTTCTGAATATCAACAGATTCAGTGACGACTGACGACCTAACATGAATATGTAGTCACAGTCACCTTAGGACGTATCCAATATCAGACGTGCTAATGTGCTGCCGCCCTCGAAAGAATTATATAAGACCTTTTTGAAATAGTCCGCAATGAACAATCTGATCCCCTTTTCAAATTCTTAAATTATATGTCAGATGTGTTCTTGAGAACCGTTGCGTACAGAACGTAATGGTTTAAGAAAGTGGGGATATATACCGAGCAAATAAAGAGTGTTTGCTTCAATTATTCGGAAGCTGAATAATTGAAGCAGGTCGTCAGTGAAACTGTCGACACTGATGCGTATACAAGAAGCCTTTACTTATATGGTGCTGCCACTCTTACAAATATAATTTTCGTGACCATTTTTGGCGTTACAATTCTAAGGAATATAAAGCTATGTGGTAATCAGTTCCTCAAAATCCTATCATTGTACCTAAGGTCGGTTAAAATGCAGAGAGGCGAAATTTCGCTTGCGTATTTATATTTTACAAGTTTGTGAGCAACGCGAAAAGCACCATAAACTGACAATGGTGTCATCTATTATATACTATTGCGTCGTTCCATTGGATCATAGTCTGACTATATCATAAACGTTCCTAAATAAACAGGCTAGTTTATAACCCAAACATTAAGGAAATCTTTAACTAACCCTAACTGACATTGGTTATACAATATATTCAAGATTATAAGTACACTTTTGAGTCTCAACACCTTCGTCGACGGATCAATATGGCAATCCAGTGAGGTAACGTAGCCAAGCGTTTGGGCATCTAACTAATTGACTTTGATTACCTAAGCTCAGTATAGTATACTGATAGTCTTAAAGGATTATAGGACAGGTGTCATTTGGGACCTCAAAATTCCGTTTTGATTAAAAGGACAGGCCTACAAATCCATAATTAGACCTGTCCTTTTGAGTGGCAGTGAAATGTGGCCTGTACTTGAGCGACATAAGCAAGAACTGCATGTCACGGAAATGAATATGCTGCGGTCGATGTGTGGAGCCCTGTGGAAGGACCGCGTCAGGAACTGCCGTCTTCATCTCCGTGACATATCAGACAAAGTACAAGAAAGTCGCTTACACTGACCACGTTTTACGGAGACCGGCTACTTTTACGTGGGTAACAAATGTCTAGTTTGTCTGTCTCGCTATGCCGCCTCCACCGGGTCCTGCTCGAAGGGGAAGGCCCAAAGAATGTTGGCTTGATGTTGTAAAGGATACCAAAGCATATTATCCCCGTAAATTGCTATTGTGCCTGGCCGCCATTTTGGTGACGTAACCGTAGCCCAACACTCAGCACTGTTAACATCACTGGCCGGCGAGTCCGCGTACATATCGAGTGGCGGATGACGTCACGTGAATGTTAATTTGACAATGTTCGAGCGCATTAGCAATTTGCGGGGATAATACCCATGTTCTCAATACAAGGTATGCCGAGAACCGCGCGAAGTGGAGATGAAAAAGTAGGATACTGAACCCTGGGCATCGAAACGAACGCCCCAAATGCAACCGAAATTTAACGCTCGGATGATGATGATGATGAGTCTTAAAGGATTATAGGTAGAATACAATATAAATTACGTTTCCTTCAATATACTAGTTTATAATTTATTATATATTTTACTGCAATATAACTAATTATCCAATAATGTAAAATATGAGATAACAACAATGTTCAAAATGCAAAGGGAATATCTAAACACATTACCTAAACTCTGGCCGGTTGCACCGGGCGCTTGAAATCAGTCATTTATTCGAAATCGAGTGCACGCCACACACGAATTATCTGCATTAGACATGTTAATCCACTCATTTTAACTGTAATTTTATTCGGTATTTATCGGTGCATTCATTACTGGTAACCGCAAATCGGGCGCCCAAAAAGCTCGCTATTTTCAACCATTCACGATTCACGGTAGTTAGGGCTCTCACAACGCTCGCAAGGGACCCAAATACAGACTTTTATTGCGCATTGAATAACCTATTCTAAATACAAGCGTTAAGGTTGAGTATAGTTATTTCTAAATACTATAAATAAAATTATGTTTGGTTACATTTTCAAAGCCAAGTATATAGTAGTTTTATACCAAGCAAAGTGATTTCATAAAGATGACGATATTCACCCTATCTATTGTTTGACTACGAAACCCGGAAAGAAGATTTAACCGAAATTGACCCATATTCTAAAAACTCCTGAACAAATCTTACTTTGTATATCTTACTATAATGTCTTAGTTTTACTATAAACTAGCTATACTAGCAGACGTTATCCTGCCCTAAAAAAATAAAAATCTCAGACCCGATTCCAGCGCCACCTATCGGTTTTAATTATAATATTAATTAAAATTATAACATTTCCATTATACAGTTCCACGCTTGCTAAATGACTTAGAGAAGTCAAGTTGAGTTTAGGGAAATCATTACATCAAAAAATATTAAAATAAACTCAAAATGCACTTTTTAAACCAAGTGTAATGATAAAATTATTAAATGCTACGGACGTAGATATTTATACCACTAATATAAACCCAGAGGTTTTCTATGCAATGTATAATTCAAAAAGTTGTAATGATTTCATATTCAACTTATTTCATATTTCTACAATTAATTTTTATTTGTTATATGTCAATCTTACTTACCTACATCAAATATTCTTGGAAAGTGCCTACACTACTGTACTAGCTACTAATACTTCTTTACATATTAGCCGGTTACCCGCCGGTTAGCCCGGCTGAAAGAAAGAAAGATTTTTTTTATTGCGAACTGCAATAAAAACCACTTAAACTATTTAAATAAAAACAATAAGTATATGTAGTCCTAAATTGGTCTTAGCTCAGCAAAACTGCTGGTTAAGATAACCAGCGCGATCTTCCGCTAGGTCCATTAGTGACATACACGAACACAGGCAAATGAGAAAAAGATTTGAAGTGAACATACAACAATTAAAATAGAAATAGTAAGAAAAAATACCATAACAAAATTGACTAAAATATTAGAAGACTAAATACATATTACAGGCTTCAGAAATTACTATTCTTTTAAAGTTCCTGCACGGATAAAAAGCTATATCTATGTAAATATTTCGCCATAACACATGATTGCAAATTACACCAACCAGTATAAAGTAAATTCATCTACTTATAATTTAAGTAATCTTGTTGCAGGGAAGTACTTCTCGCTGACAATCACCGTATCAACGAATCCACCTCAAGTAGCGACATACCAAAAAGCAATCAAAGTAACCGTCGATGGACCGAGGGAGCCCCGGTCGAAAACTAGTAAGTATTTCTTTTCTTCAAATTTAAAGTCGATCAGCGAGCTATTTTAGGTGTTTTTCATATGCATAGTATCAGACATTAGAATATTCGTAAGGTAACTGACATAGCTCGCAAGATTAGCAGTGGGTTGGTCACGTTGGTCGCAGGAACGATGGCCGATGGAGCAAACGTGTCCTGGAGTGGAGTCTGCGTCTCGGTAGGCATAGCATAGGGTGCCCTCCAGTCTGGTGGACGGATGACCTGCGCAAGGTCGCTGGCAGAGGCTGGATGAAGAAGGCAGAAAACCGGGATATATGGCACAAACTCGGGGAGGGCTACGTCCAGCAGCGGACATGGATTGATTGATGAAGAACTGTATCCAGCCAATGTATTCATGAATTTTGAAGGTTTTAAAATAATATTCAATCAAATGTAATCCGAGCGAAGTCCGAGCCCATGTGCATAAACCCCAGCAAATTTGAGGTCTTTGACAGACACCAATCGAGAAAGCTTTTATGGTAGCTCTAAAAAATAAAATACATACAATTTTTTTTAAGGCTCTGGTTTCATTCCGAAAATACGTGAATATTATATAAATTTACATACATTTTTTTTACGCTAAGATTCATTTGACGTTTTTGTTCACGTAGGCTCCGTCTGTACTTTTATCGTCCGTCTAAGCTAATCGACAAAAGTTTTGAAATTCGATTGTTTTAAACCGACTTGCAAAAGGAGAAGGTTCTCATCTGGGTTGTTGAATCAATTTTGTTTGTAACTAGCACTCTCGGCAGATGTTGTCCAGTGTCCTGCCCTGAAAAAATAAAAATGTAGAACCCGATTCCAGCACCACCAACCGGGTCTAATTGAGAATCTAATCCACCCCGGGTCCCATCAAACACACATCTCGGCAGACGTTGTCCTGCCTTGAAAAAATAAAAATGTGGAACCTGATTCCAGCGCCACCAACCGGGTCTAATTGAGAATCTAAACCATCCCGGGAGGGTACCAAACACACATCTCAGCAGACGTTGTCTTACCCTGAAAAAATAAAAATCTTGAACCCGATTCCAGCACCACCTACCGAGTCTAATTGTAGAAGATATCATTTTTTGCTTTTTGCAAAAAAGTTTTATTTTCGTTAAGAAATATTGGTATGAATCTGCTAAAAGGTACATCACACCACTCGTGTCCGATACGGGTTGGCAGGTCATCACACATATTACGAATTAATTACAAAACAAGTATGAAAGATAATTTGATCGGGCTGGTCATGCACAAGCCCATTTGTTATTATTCGATGCCGTCCAACAAAAACCGCACGGGGTATAAACAATTAAAATATTTATTATTCCCTCTATACCCCTACACTGTTAAAACTTAATACATATTTGCACAATGTCATTTTTAATGTTTTGCATCTAGACTCTATAAGGTAAAAAAATATTAGAAGATAACTTCAAAAAATGACAGAACCGATGTGAAAAGCCAATTCCATAGGATAAACGTACCGGGCGAACCTATGAAGAGTTCTAAAAATATTTTTACAGCCCGAATGTAGCCTTAAGACGTTTCAGTAATAGTGCAATACGTCTTATGGGTGACTAGCTGCCTGGCCCGTCCTGGCTTCGCACGAACATTTATTCAAAAAAGTTGGGCAAACGTATAAATAGAGCCTATGTTACTCAGGAATAATGTAGCATTATAATGGTGGACTGGGCGTAACTCTGTTCTAAGTCTCAGCCTTTCCTACAGAATTAAGCGCGGGGCACATGGGAGGAGGGTGGTTTTAATGGGTATTGTCTTTTGCCCGTGCAACTTTCGGAGTCTCCACACAAGCTGATCGATTATGTTTGGTTTGCCTGTAATGGAATGCCTCCATATGAGCTTTTGGTCTGATCCCTTGCCAGGACCCAGTATTGTGCGTAAATAGCAATTCCCCCGCCTGAAAAAAAAGCATTATAATGGTGAAAGAATTTTTGGAAATCGGTCCAGTAGTTTTGAGTTTATTCGTTACAAAAATACAAATCTTTCCTCTAGTATAGATTTGTGTAAGAAATTTTCTAGAGTCAATAAATTTACTTATATTCGATAATAAACAAGTTCATTACACATATACTTTAAAATGGCATCCAGTACCCCAACAGATATACAAATGCATATGCATATTGGTACATATCATCGATGGTAAAAATATATAGCTATTATTAAATTGTAATGAACGGTTCTATTATTTATATTAGGTAATTATATTTTGCGATACAGTTCGATAAAGGCCAGTGCGGTATGCCAGTGTGGTGGTATCGCCACTAGTAGATAAACATTTTCTTCCCACGGGACTTGGTTGACTGATATCATTTTTGGAACGAAACCGAAAGGTCGTTTAATTATAAAAGTTTAATTAATTTTGTGTGTAACGTCATTAAATTATGACATGAGTTAAAAATTAACATAACCGCATGTATCATGGCATAGCAAATAATCAGCACTCATACACATATATACATACGTTAGTATGTGTTAACATAAGCATATATATGCACACTCACTACGCTTTTTTCTTTCATTTTTAATACGAATAAACACTACTATAATAACAATAATACTATTGGAGACGAAATTGTTTTATGGTAATCCTTTCTTGTGAAGAATTAGATAGATAGATAATACTTTAATGCTCAGCAAATATACAATTTCAAAATACACAATTACAATATTGTCATGGTAGAAACAAAAGGCGGACTTATCGCTAAAAGCAATCTCTTCCAGGCAACCTAACTTAAGGAATAATTTAATCTAATCTGGCGATGTAGGTGGTGCAGGTCATTAAATATCATAAATAAACATACTTAAACTACTTTATAATTTAAATACATATATACATAATAATATACATAAATATTAAATAGTCTATTATATAAGAATTAGGCATAATTATTTAAAGAAAAGTAGTGTTTTCTGAGTGTGTTCTTAAAAGATGGCGATGTTTTGGCCTCTCTGACAGTAAGAGGCAGCGCATTCCAAAGTTTGGCAGCCTGCACTGTAAAAGAGTTATCATAAAAGGATGAAGTTTGTGCAGGTGTAGTGAGTTTACGATATGTATGAGGGTGCAAATTGTGGGAAGTAGAAAGGCGAATAATTATGTAGATAAAAAGAGATAACATTAATTACAATCGGTTTAATAAATTTATTGAAATAAGTTGAGACGTTACATACGTGGTTTGGATGTTATAAAAGTGTATTTATGGGCTTTTGGTGAGGACTATATACAGTATTAAGGAAACGGGACTAATTTCCATCACTTAGCCTACCCTGCACACACAGTATTATTGGCAATAGTTTACTTATTGTTAATAATATTGTTCGTTTGCAGGCAATATTGTATTGCTTAGTGTGCGGTATGACACAATTGATACAATATTATTGAAACCTAGTACTTGCAAAATAATATTGCGTGTGTACGGGTAGCCATACAGATGCAAAATTAAATTGAGCAAAACAATGCGGACTGTCTTACTTGTATAAAATGGTTTAATCATAGGCACACACACACTTAGAATCCATTGTAGCCATGATATAACCATTTTTAACATTGGTTACTGTTAAATCTTAAAGGCTGATTTATATTGATACAGCTACTGAGCTGAAATTCGAAGCAAGCCAGTGCTGACTTCATACTGGCATCGTGTAAATTATATTTAAAGCTAGTACAGTGCTGTCATGTCTTACTGACTTCAATATTCCCGATTGAATAATTTGAAGTCAGCCCGCTCCCCAAGTCAGTGACTGGATCAATGTACATTAGCCATAAAGCAATATTAGTAAGTATTGTTTTATATATATATATATACAAAAAACTACCCTCTGTAAAAATTAAACTAATTAATATCATAAAACATCGTCTTCCGCCATCGCAATGTGCACTCACGCGAAAGTAAGAAATCGTTCAAGGAAACTTCAAACTATTGATAAATTGGCTAAGATCGATTAGAAAATGTTGCGATGAGGGTTCCGTTGCTATTTTCGTCTCTATTATTAAAACAATTACAGCTATAGTTGTTTTTTGTCTAAAAGTATCTTAAGATCTTAATTGTCAGCTTACTTATTTTTTGTTTAAAAATGAATAAGTAAAAATATTAAATAAAAAAACTTACAGTCGTAGAACTGCATGTCAGAAGTGATAATCATAGATAATACTTGTATATATACTAGGATATACCCGCGAATCTCGGGATACAAAGTGCCTTGGATTTTAAGTATGAGAAATTGCTGTCGACCAATGAAAACCGTATCGAAATCAACGCCAGTAGTTTTTGCGTCAAATCCAAACAAACAGACGAACCGACACATACAAGAAATTTAAAAAAGTTGCATAGTGTTCTCCATCATTTATATAGCATAGTCTATTCCAGTTGATTTTAGTTAAATAACGTTAATGTACAGACATAACACGTACTTAGAATTTTATATTAGTATAGATATATAAAATTGTAACTGAAAGTGATGGTCATACGAGTTTAGTGCTTTTTCCTCCTCCCAAAATTACCTAAAGAAGGGTTGGTTCCCTTCACAAACTATAAAAATAAATATCTAGTTGTCTCGAGAACCATTAATAGTAGAGATATGAATAAAACTTCGGAACACAATAATTATGTAGATAGGAGTATCGTGTGTCTACTAAAATGTGATAAGAAATTGCGTAAATCGTTTTAGACACCGAAAAAAGGTACAAAAATTCAGTGAATTATCAAATGATGGAGCTTTATTTAAGTATTTTACATGTATATTTTTCGAGTGATAATGAAATAAAAAATGTACTGTAATGTGTAGTTTACCAGACGAAATTTTGGAACATTAGAAGTATTCCCATGTGATCTATATTTCCATAAAACAATATTGCCAAGAAATATTTATTTTATTTTAGCAACTAAATCAACACATTTCATAATGCTGATCATGTCTCAGCAATTCTTCGCCACTAAAAAAAACAAATTTCCTTAAGAGAAAAAATACCCTTGATATTTATAGCAAACGTTCTTGTCAAAACAGGACCCCTAAAAACATGTTACGCCATATGGAGTGGCAATGCCAGCGGCAAACAATAGTGAAATTATATTCAGTAATAAGTTCCAAGCACGCACGATGCACAACTGGCATGAAGGATCACCTTTGTACTCCAGCCACTTGACAACATGGCGGACCATGAAAGGGACAGCCTTCGTACCAATATACACACCTTATCTTTCTTATTGAGTTGAAGTATATAAGGCGCAAAATCTGAGACATATTCTCATCTACCTTCAACTCCTGGTTGCTTTTGGAGCATGTGCCTCTAAGCCCAGGCCGTTTCCTACTTTTTCTTCTCCACTTCGCGCGGTCTTTGGCAGCCTTAATTGTTAGTGCATTGGTCAAACCAGTATTACTCAACCTCCCATAACACTACTTCTACATAACATAACTAGTAACCGTAAAACGTGACAGTACCAACGTAAACGACAATCTGGCAGTTTGTACGCTGTCACGGATATGAAGGCTGCGGCGAATGTAAGAGTTCCTAACGCGGTCCTTCCACATACTCCACACATCCATCTCAGCATATTCAACACCGTCACGCCGTAACAAGCAATTCTTGCTTGGACTGCGCTTGCGCTATCGCCGCATATGCTTAAATAACAATCATACAAGTGCGTGTCAATCCTGGCACTATGAAGAGTTCTGTAAGGTCACCTCTTCTAACATCCACTGTTTACGTAATTTGCCTTGAGAACAAAAAAAAAGCATTCAGAGAAAATGAAAGAAATATTTATTTGAAGAATTACATTACATTCACGTAATTACATTCCTCATACATTATTATACATAGAGCATATCTTGAGAATTTTCAGCAAACAAGGTTTGCACTCAGCATATTGCTGTGCGGAATTATATCCGACACAACGCTGATTTTCAGTGGAAACATTCCTTAAGGCGTAAGACCAAAAAGGACCCAATTTTATTAAATAATAGTGGTAATACTAATAAGGACGGATGCAGCAAGCAGCACTGCTGGACATGGTCCGTACTACGAGGAGATTCTTGTCTCTTGATCCACTGGTAGTTTGGACCTTGGGCCCTGCTGCCGGTTGACATCAATTTTGTACATATTTTTTAATGTATTTTTTAAAATATTGTATATATTGAAAGAAATCGTGTCATTCACACTAATTTGTGTTGGAATACTTCTAAAATATATTTATGTGAACTAAATATGCTTTTCATCCAAGTGCTCTCATAAACAAAATCGCGGACTAATCTTATCATTTCATTATATTTACCAATGCAATATCATGTAGGTATATTTGTCAACATATTTAAGTGTACAACGAATCCTATTTATTATAGAGATATTAAACAAAGAGTAGAAAGGGCGAACAAAAGCGAGTACTTAACGAATAAGCCCCAAAACTCAACAGGACAAGAAAGGAAGATCTCGCGTGCCGGGGACTTAAAAGTTTGAGTTAATAGACTTAATTTGTAGGTGGGCCGGCGTAAGCCGCTTGTGAATGACCCTCGCTAATTGCGTTGGCTAATTTTTACAGAACAAAATATCGACTATCGATAAAATCGTTTTTGTTTAGTTATTATTTTATAGAGGTTTTACGCACTTACCTTAACGATTGTTTTCACAAATCTAAAATAATTACTTACATGTGCAATTGTAACACTATTTTTATTTTATTTCTTGTATAAATATTACATGTAAAAATAATATAAAAGTCTCCCATAAGCGTTAAACTCATACGAAGAAACTTTGTGAGAACATTTTCACCAAAAAGCAATGTCAATTATTACTATTTTTATGTTGTTCCAAATATGTGTATACAAGTAGTGTTATTATAAATTAAAAACTTTTAGATGCATTTGCATATAAGCCAATTCCAGATGTAAATGCTTTGATGACATTTGTTTTTATTCATGATTATTTACCTTCATGAATATTTGAGATAGATAGATAGATAACACTTTATTGTACACCATTACAGAAAACACAGATGAACTTATAGCCTAAAAATGTTCTATATGTGCTCAATGGGCGGTCTTATCGCTAAGAAGCAATCTCTTCCAGACAACCCGTGGCAGTAATAAAAACATTATATTGGTCAAAGCTGGTATACATAAATATTAGACGATATGCAGCTACTTACATTATTTTGTATAATTCGTGATGTTGTAAAATTCAGAATTGCGTAAAACCGTCTAATAATTATCGATAACGTTAATAATTAAGAAACAACACGTTACAACGTACATTAACCTACTTAATACTTATAAAATAAATAAATAATAGCAAAGTAAGTATTTTGATTAAATAAATTATTGCACAGAACTTGCGTGTACATGACATATACGCTCAGCTGGTTTCTATTTACATTTCAGACTTGTATGTAAACGTTTAGCAAGGTGTTGTTAATTTTTTGGTCATATTGGTAATAATTATTACATTTCATTCGGACCAATAATTATATATTACTTAATGTTCATTTACACTAAACATGTGATTTTTCATTAATGTATTATTTTTATAAATCAGAAGCTCAAATAATAGTGCCTATGCATAATCATAAGTAAAACACATAACACTACAAAAAATTACTCATTTATTGACATGCAATCATCAACTTTATTACTTTTACTATTCTGCAGAATAAATCGTTGTTTTATCGATAACAACAGCGGTTAATTTTTAGCTGAACTAGCTATTCTTTTATAATCTTTATATAAAGAATATCTACAGCACTCGGCACTTGATTTTGCACCATACTAGGTAATAATTAGAAACTAATATATTTCAACAAATATCTTCAATCTCATACAAAAGAATTGGCTAGATGTGTCAATGTTCCATGTATAAGCATGCAAAAACTGACAAAGTTATCGATAACTTATTCCCGTGTCGTATTCCCGTCACTATCAAACAAATAATTAACTGCGTGCATTTGTTTGCTTCGATTTCACAGTAAATTGCGGCATACAATATCGACGTATTGTGTAAACTCATAAACTAATTATACATAACCTTTTTCTGCAGTTTTTAAATTAGTGCAAAAAAACTGGATAAGTGCGTGTCGTGGCACACACAGTCAAGGATTCCGTAGTTGTTAGTTCCGTAGTTTTTAGCTAATAAGCCATAAATAAATTTATCTATTTATTTTTATATTGCGTGAGTTCAGCAGACAGGCAGACCGTTCACTTGATGGAAAGCGGTTACCATCGCCTATGAACATTTGCAACAGCAAAGGTGATGTTGCTCTCTAAAGGAAGACTGGAACCTGGTTACTAATTCCGGAACACAACTCAAGGTTGTTATGGTGGCATACTCTAAACCAGGGGTGGTAGACATCTAGTCGGCCAAATGCCCTACCACTGGCTGTGGGTTGTTTTGTCGCCTCTACGACAGACCGCTCGGTCGCAGGAAATTATATTTTACCTCCGCTCCTACGCAGCGAAGATATGATATCTCGTAATTGGTTAAATAATTCGTGTAATACCTGGTCTGCAGTATGTCGCCATAACAACCTTGAGGCCAGTTTCCAGCCCATGCTTAGAGGCTAACAGCATATTGGTGGAACGTTTGGTGTTGCAAATATCAATAGGTGACGATAAACACTTTCCATCAGATAGGCTATCAGCCTATTTGCTGTGCTCCAACAATAAAAAATATCTCTTAGAAACATCTTTCAAGAAGACATTTGCTTCCAAAATTCTAACTGCTATATGCCAATAGTTACGAGCAAATGGCTTCGAAACATTATTTAGATGATAAGCACTATTAACCACCAATTGTAGGAAAGCACCTCCGCCCCTTAAAATTTGGCATCCCAATAATTCATTCAAAACCTTTAAAAGCCTTTTTATTTAGGGATTAAATATCTTTTTATTTAGTAGCCATGTTATGATAACACTTGTAATATAGGGCCTCTACGTGGTGGCCTTCCATGACCACTACACAAGCCCTCCAAAAGTCCGGGCCATATTTATGACTCGTGGACCACAGAGACATAATTTTTATTTAGAGGCCATGCAATGATTACATATGATTATAATCGTAATATTCATATTATTGTAAGGGTACAATATAAATATATGAAGATTTTATAATGTACAGAATCAATTGTCAGGGACACAGACAATTAATTACCCATTGAAGGGTGCCAACAATGGTCTACCGTATATTCCGTTTTTAAGATTCAACTACGGGACTCTAAAAATTAGGCCGTCTGCTCAATAATCACCGCCATGTTTTTGGTACCTTTGGGATCCGAAAAGCCACGTTACCGTCTTATTAGATGATTGACACATTGCAATATAATTGACTAATGATACCGGAAATCTTCCAAATTAAATTCTATTTACAATTTTTTCAAATTTGGGGGAGCGAATTGGCTTAGCTTTTTTTCGTTGAATTAGGCTTGGTTTTCTAAACTAATGAAATTACAAATTATTATACAAAACACGCAATCATTTGTTTATACTGAAGGTAACATATTTTCCACAAATATAATGTGCTTTCAGTGTCGAAACCCAAACCACCTTCATAATAATTATACAGAGTTTATACATACATACATACATACATACATAACTTCACGCCAGGTCCCTTGCGGGGTAGGCACGAACAACAGAGCGCCATTTAGGCTTATTCTTACACACCTCACTTGCTTCTTTGACATTCATAGTTCTTGTCATGCACGCTCGTCTGTTCTTAAGGCTCCTGACAGAGTTTATAGTATCTTTAAAAAACAATTGAATTGCCTTTTTATTCATAATCACATTCAGGTACCGATTATAAATAACATGTGTATTTAACTCATATTTAATAAGCCTGCAAACCTCGTGCAACTATTATAAATAAAATAGTAAAGCATTTTAGTTCCGGTTGTAGAGCTTTAACCCGACTTATCTACACATTCCATACAATTGTCATGTACTCATGTATTATATCTAAAAAGACTGGCCTGTATTTTGGACTGTCCACCCTGTAGACTGCACAAGGATATTTTATTTATATTTTGACGGATTGTCATGAAAATCTATTTTCCGCATTTATATTGTTCTTTATATTATGATTATATAAAATTCTCGTGTCACAGTTTTCGTTGCCATACTCCTCCGAAACGGCTTGACCGATTTTGATGAAATTTTTTGTGCTTATCCGGTATCTATGAGAATCGGCCAACATCTATTTTTCATCCCCCTAAATGTTAGGGGTAGTCCACCCCTAAATTTTTATTTTTATTTTTTAGACAAAATTTTTAATTTCTATTTTTTTATGATACAACATACAAAAATACATACAACCCTAAATTATTAACCCTCTGCGACAAACCCCTATTTTTACCGGGCAGGACGATGTCTGCCGGGACAGATAGTTATGATTTATATTTAGGTATATTTACTTAACTGAGTATTAAACTAGATGCCAACATAAACCAAAAGTCACTAAGTGCGATCTTACTTATTTACCACCAGCTGGACCGCGCCCACTTTGCTGGGCATCCGAAAAAATTAAAAAATACTTATTAATAATCACAATTAAATATACCCTATGTCACTCAGGAATAATGTAGCTTTCTACTGGTGAAACAATTTTCAAAATTGGTTTAGTAGATACTGAGATTACCCCCTACGACGTCACAAACTTTACCTCTTGTCATATTAGTATAGATAAATACCATACAAACATATTATAAACTAAAATCGGTCTATCACGACCAAATCTATGAATTTAATTACAAATCTTCAACTATTTTTTTCAGGTACAAATGTATCAACACACCAAATACGATCTTTTGGGTTCCAGCGGGCACTGATGCCAGGTGACAGCGCGCCCATTACGTTTAGAGAAATAGACTACAAGAGTTCATCGGCAACTAGATTACGATCACTCTCTAACGAGGACAGAGAGTACAAGACTAACGCCAATCTACCTTCTGGTGGTAAGTCACTGCTTTTAAATTTTGAATATATTAATAACTTCTTCAATAAAATCCCAAATATGTTCTAGAGCTTTCAGTAAACAAGTTTAAGAAATTGATTAAGCAACATCTTTACGAGAAGGCATATTATAAAACGATTTTTTTATAGATAACTACACTAAATAGGAGTAATGTGATCGCTACCACGCTCTTTCAGTAATTATTCATACAAAATACTGGGTAAACTTGGTATTGGTTCAAATTATATAGTAAAAAAGACCACGATTATATATACATAATAATGATAAAGTAAGGATATATTGCTGGGGAGTCGTGTCGCCTCTTCTTTTTTAACTTGAAATCTTGAAATTTGAAAGCAGTACTAAGCTCAAGACTATCAATAAGCAATTTGTGAGATCCATGTTGAACTTCAAATGAATAATCATAGTCTATATAAATATCTTTATCCATGAAGGAACGGAGTAAGAATACAATTTCCTGCGGCCGGGCAGCCTGCCGTAAGAGGCAACAAAACCACCCACATCCAGGTGGTAAGGCATTTGCCCGACTGGTTGGCTACCACCCCTGTGCTCCGGCATTAGTGACCAGATTCCAGTCTTCCTCAAGAGAGCAGCAGCGCATTTGTAGCACCATTTGATGTTGCAAGTGTCCATAGGCGATGGTAGCCGCCGGTTCCATCAAGTGGGCCGTCTGCATATCTGCTGCAATTAAAAAAATATATATTCATATTCAACTAATTGTGCCCAACACTTTGTACATAACAGGCTTGGACTCATATTCATACCTTCTTAACCCTGCACGACCTCAAAATGAATTAGTCACACACGAAAATTTAAGATATAATTTTAATCCCTATAAGTATACATTATTTCAATGGGCTGTGTCGGACTATTTTTGGTAATGTAGGTATAGTTTATTTTTAGGTTATACTTTTAATTTTTTTTTTTTTTTAACTAAAGACTAATATAATAAATATATAATAGAAACCATTAATCTTCTTATCCAATATTCATTATAATTTTGAAGCAGCTTCGGAGCCTATAAACCTCGTATACCTAATTTATGAGTAAGGGGTAAGTGTGCTCCCAATACATAATTAATTTTTTATTTAATGAATCCCACTAGACACGTGTACTCCTCTATTATTAAAATTATCTTTGATAGTCCATGAATTGAATTTCTAGTAATTTAACATATTTCGATAACTAATTAAGAAATGTAATCGAAATAAACTAAATTCCAACAAAACAAAGCTGGTAGCGTAGGTGCGTTAAGTTTATTAGCATCAGTGCTGATTATTACAGGCTTGGGCGCGCAACGTTGCTTACAATCACGACCTTATAACTGACTGCCGCCTTATTTGCCGACGAGTTGCAACGCATAGACTTCAGAGCTTTTAGAAGCGCCACCAAAATAGGAATAATTTTTCTTCCTAAATATCTATGCTTAACGAAATCCTAAAATACCCATTTCTCATACATCTAAATTAATTTCAAGTCATAAAGAAAAAAAGCGTGAAATAAAAACTAATTAAATTTATGCTTAAAAAGCAATTTAGTTTCAAACTTATGGTTTTCCTGATGAATTTCAACTAGTGACGTCATTTTATGGTCTCCATTTTTCGGTCCTTTTCATAAAATTAAATGACATAATTCGTTTTAAACATAAACAATAACTAACAATATAACATAGCTATATTTCCCTGGAAGCCACAAAAGTTATTTAAATAATACAAAGAAAAATAGAAACAGTATTTATTTCGAATAAATTTATATACTTAAAGTAGAGCATGTTAAACTGACTTGTATCTTTTTTATTCGATATTAAGGGTCTTTCGCTCGTATGCAGTGCCGGCTTTAGGAAGAGGCTGCCTCCCGGGGCGCTGGGGCTTAGAAGGCGCCGTGCGCTCCAGCCTGATTTCTGATGTATAATCTATATTACTGTGAAGTTACATCAAAATCCGTTCAGCAGTTTTTACATGGAGAGTGACAAACATACATTTACACAGCCTCACCAAGTTTAACATCCATAATATTAAAATTATATAAAAGACTAGCCCTAGACGCCTAGGTACTTAAGGCTGGCCCTGCTCGTATGCCATACCATCTCTATTTTTTTAAATTTTATAAGCGGCAGAGTTTGTAAGAATGGATGTATAGATGTATGTTTGATACTCTTTCATGCAAATACTACAGAATGGATTTTGGTGAAACTTTACAGTAATATAGCTTACATATCAGAATAACACAGGCTAAAATTTATAAAGATATAGTGTGAATTATCCAAAATATAACGATTTTCCATCACCACACGGCTGAAACCGCGGGCGCTGCTATTTCAATAATAATTAAAAGACATGAAGTACCCTAATATTGAATAAACATTTTTTTACTTTGAAATAACAATGTCCTATCTGGCGATTCTGAAGTACGTGCATAAACTCTGGGGCGTTTACAAGGCAATCCTGGCAGCGACTTTCATCAGCGCTCGAAGCGGCAATCTGCGCGCGCGCCGTCTAATGATGTACAGCCATTACGCACGTTATTAGTCCCCCCACAGATTCATGTCAACTCTAATATTCGAATTGCTTAGTTTTGATTACCATTTGCGAACTAAGTCCAATTTGCCATTTTCAACTATGATAAATTGTTATGGTCATTACGAGTATATTAGGTGATTATTAGTCTAATCCAGTGCTTTTTTCTGCGACTTGGCCGCCGTAAATTTTCATTCTGTATTCCGTCGGAGATTAGATGCATTGAGGGTCGTCTTTACAATGGAAGGGATGCGTAACTTCTAGACGTAGTGATCTAGGGGGCTCAGCCGACGAGCTTACATCTACACATATTAACTATGTGTAATCTGCTACTTTTGAAAAGTACTTAACATCAACTTAACTCATTCATTGAAAACATAATGTAAACCGTTCTTGAAATTTACTGACTATTTATCGTTCTTGTAATTTTATTTTTGTTATTATTGGGGGGGCTGATTATTGGACCCCAGGGTCCAATATAGTTAAGACAGCCCTGGACACATTTTTGGGATTAATTATTCTTCAAGTGAATATGTACTAGGCCTAAGCCGGACTAATAGAATCACCAGCTTAAGCCTCAACTTCATTGTAGGTATTTATCATACACCTATAAAATTCCTGAGGGATCCCGAATTATCGACAGTTTTCGCTAGATAATCACACACAAGAATAAAATTAAAGTTGATAAAATAGAGTTAATCTCTCACTAAAAGATAGCCGCTTTGGTGTAGAGGCCACACTTAATTTTTCGTTAAATTGATTGATTTAATTTTGATAATTAAATTCAAAAGGTTACTTTTGTTGCTAGAAATTTAGTATGCTTTTTAAAAATGTTTAATTTTTTGTGTGACAATATCAATGCCAAGTGCGTTAAAACCTTTTACCTAAAAGAAAAAATGTTGTGTTTCTTTTCATCTTCACTTCAACAATTTAAATTGAATGCGATTACACATCTTCTATCACAACCAAATTTAAATTAGCGAAGGAACTTGAATGACGTGTATGTCTGTTTTCAATAACAATTGTTTAGGCTAGTTTGCGAGGGCAGCGCGTGCCGCAAGGTGTTCCATCAGCGCCAGTAATTGGCCGGTTCCGATTGTCTGTGGACCCTCGATTCATTCCCCTCCTCTCCACCCCTTCCTGCCCTGTCTACATCATCATCGACGGCCACATTGTTTGCATCATTCCGTTATAGGTTTACAAATTTCTTGGGATTGTTCAGTTCCATACTAGGTTGTATCATGAATGACAAATTTTACGATTGCAAATCTTACGAATACCATAATATAAAAAGATAGATAAACAAAATAATTGTATAAAGGTGATACATAATTACATTTATTTACTAACCCCTATTCATAATAAATGTTACAGACTTAAACTCTCTTTAAAAATGTGTTATTCATTGCATTCTGTATACGGTTATAAAAACATTTTTTTATCCTTTTATATCCCTTCAGACGACCTCTGTGCTTGGTCTCGCTGGAACGCAGAGGCTCAGGATTTGATTCCTGGAATGGTAAATTTGGAAAATGAACTTTCTGTTATTTACAATGGTCTGGGTGTGTGTATCGGCCCTAGAGTGCTCTGTTGATATTATCCACAACACAAGCGTAGTGTGCTAGCTTAGGTATTTACAATGTGTGTGTTTCTTTGCCGATTAATATCATTATTTCTTTATTATTATTTCTAACGAGCCTAATTACTTATTTATATTAATTATAAACCTCGTATAATTAATATAAATAAGTGAAGACTCTATTCTAATAAAAAAGGAGGCCGATGAAAATGTATGTGTGTGTCAAGGTAAAATTAATGTGTATTTTGAAATATCGTTTTATACAACATGTTGTATGTACAAAACATCCATAAATTTGTCGTAGACTAAGTTATCTTGATAGAAGTTAGAGCTGAGAGCTTTCACTGCAGTTTACCATAGAACAAATGATATAACATATAATATGTAAGACGGTTTTAAAGTATATAATTTTTGCTGATCCTAATATTTGACATAGTAAAATTAGAATAAATCTTAGTCTTTCTTTGTAGGAAATAACATTATTCTGTTTTTTAGCTCTCTTTCTTTCACCTTATTTCTGTTCATAGTATTTTCCTCGAAGTTAGAGAATTGTTTTTAACTCAAAACGGCTCGTAAACCAGAATAATACTAGTATAATAATAGCCCGCAAAAATAAAAAAGTATTTTCGAAAGCTCAATACGTTATACTCTACATTTTAATTTTACTAAGTGTCATCACAAACGTAGTTTTACAGATCAGTATTGCTTTAGAAGGCATTCAATATTCTACGCTACGCTTCCATAATTATGACTGAGCAGATAATCCTAGCTGCTAAACACAAGATCATCGACCCCTAGATGGGCTTTGAGAGAAATATAATAACAATAACATCAAATGCGATCCCGAGAAAAAACCGCCGCGCTAGCAGAATGTCATTAAGGCGCGCGGCGTAACATCGTGGCCCATAGACCGGCCAACAAACAGATATAACCTTTTAAAAGAAATATTAGACATTTTATTGTTTAAATGTCTATGTATTAACACGGGTTGAAGCTGCTGCTTACACTACTGTGTTTAAGTGGTTTGGGCATGTAGAGAAAATGGATGAAAGGTAACTGACAAAACATGCATATGCATACGCAACAGCGACGTTCTTACCACGGCCAAAAAGGTGACTGTAAGAAAGGTCGGGATAAGAAGCCCCTCACTCTAATTTTGCATCTATAAAATAAATTAACGTAAATTTATTAAAGTTGATAATTAATTATTACATCCCAGAAATTAAACATCATCTAAAGCTTCGTACTCATCTGCGAGCCGAAACCGTAATTGTTGCAGTTACAGTAACTAAAAATAATAATGTGAGCGTGGCTCGGGAGCCCGCAGCGAGCCGACGGTTGTCGGTTTTTGCCGCGAATCAAAGGGCGCTCCCAGTGCGCAAGCAAACTACGTCAACATTAGAATCTCGTTACTGTATCCGCTTGGCTTGCAGATTAGTACACGGCCAAAGGCAGCTTGTTCGGCGTCACGAGTGTTGATCGTTTCACGCGTCCACACTAGAGCAATATGCTGTTACAGTTACAGCTCGCTGGTAAGTTTTTGTTCGCTATTTGCAACCCATCTGCGATGAGTCGGTGAGCGGACTTCAAGCGTATTCAAGCAACTACCCTCTGGTAACTGTGCGTGGCAGCCGCACTAATGTCGGAGGCTTGCTTGGCCAACCAGCAGATTTCGGCGGCATTCGCGGGCCTTACGTTGTCTCCGTTAGGGGCTTTATTGGCGCTGGTGAATACAGGCTCAAACATGGCTTGTTAGTAGTCGCGTGCGAAAATCATTTTTGGTGGCCACATTAGAGCGCGTTACAGTGTCTGCTCGGTTAGAGCTACGACTCGCAGTGTTCGCTAAACGTCAGTAGTATTGATTCACGTAAATTTATATACGTTTAGTGATGATATACTGTATAAAGTATGAATTATATACTTTAAATAATAAACAAGATAATAGGACCTGTGGTATAATCAACCATGGCATGTAGGTGTACCAGATTTCTAGAGTATTTTTTTCATTTGACGAATATCGTTCCTAGTTTGTGTTCTATGATTTGGAGCCTAGATTATATTGTGTGAATTCTAATTTCGTTAAAAGACTGCATTTATCTATCACTATTTGGACCCGGAGTAATCAGAGTGGTGGCCGTCGGCCGTCACTAACATTTATAGCGATGTATACGCACATTCACATTACCAGAGCTCATTAACTATAAACAACTTTGAATCGCTTAATGACATGCTACTTAACTTCTAATAAGCCTGCAGACAAGTAAATTACCCGTTCAAAAAGCTGTGAAAAATATAATTTCTCCTAATAACTTTATTTTGATGTAAAAAAATAATATATAAAAAGGTTGATACGCTGCACACTCATTCATGTCTACCAAATTACAATAGAGAACAAAAATCTATTTTCTAAAACATTCAATTCGTCGAACAACGTAATATTATATCGCTCCTTATTTCCGGTACAATATTTTTCGATTTGATTGATCAATTTCAATGATCAATATCTCGGGCGCCGCGATTGGCTACCGGTCGGCTACCTATTGAAACGTTCCGATACTTCTCACTGTTTCATATTACAATGCCATTAAATCGAGCCAATGCGTATTGAAAAATCTATATCAGCCGGCCGTGTACCGTGAAGCTGAGTTGAACTCGTTTATCGGATGTTAGTGCGGCCTAGCGCGTAGGCCTGCGGTTACACTTACTCAAATAAAGTCAATCTTGGTGCAGCGAGGGTCCGTGTGAAAATTTGATAACGTAACTATGGATCGATGGGGCTGCAGAAATCAGGAACCGGTGCCAATAGCTGCGGTTTCAATCCGTGTGCTACTGTGGGATGTAATAAGCGGCAACAGATTAGCAGCCTACACGTACAGAGTAACACATATTGCAAACCTGCTGACAGTGACGCTGCTGCAGTCTTATTAGTGTGAAACCTATTTTTCTTATAGAATAACATTTTGGATTTGATTGATTTTTGAAGTGAAACTTCTTTAGAATCAATGCAATTTGAAACTTGATGAAAAGGGATAAACACATAAATAGGACTAAGCCTGCAATAGAATGAGATAAAAATATTATATTTAATCATTTAAACACTATACTGATACAGATAGAGTTGGAAACGTTTTGAGGTTTTTCGTAAATAAATTTCGTGTTTTAAAGCTAAGTATATTATACGATATAATATATGAAATGTGACGTCACGAAATTTAAAATCCCTCCCCCACCTATTGTTACAATTTGTTACACTTCTACTGCGTGTGAACTGCATACACACACTTTTTTTCTATGCGACACTGTATTTTGTCGATAATTATCGGTTATTGTGTTTACTACGTGTATACCACAGAGCACATTAAACCAATTAAATAACACAAAAACCAGGAGATTTTTGGGCAACTATAACAAATATTTTTACCAACCTCAGCAGACGATGTGTTTATGTGTTTGACGATCTAATTGATGGACATACAAACTTTTTGTATGTGTTAAATTTGAATTAAATTTTTTGGAATGCATGGCTGTCTTTTATGTAGTTTGTGCCACCCAAAGAGTACATTGAATATATGGAGAGTGCCACCAATGACGTGACACTTGGAAATATATCTTGTCTTCCTAGCCCCAACAGTATTATAGAGCAGTCTCAGAATTTTCGGCGAAAACTTGCAAGTGGATGTTTCGAATACAAATTAAACAAATAGGCCCTTTACGGCATAAGGAAGCGGAAGGTACTCTGATTACCTCCCAAGTCGTTTTCTATTATCTCAACAACATTTTAATTGATATCAGCTTCTTGTTCAAATTATAGACTTCCAATTTGTATCACGTACCTAATATCCATAAAGAGTTATTATATAATATCTTCATCATAAAGAAATACCACAAAAACATCAATAGTAATAAAAAACGATAATGCTTTTGGGACACTTGACTATTATCAATTTGTAATCGTCAAGTATTTGATCGAAGTTTTCAGAAGTTCAATCGAAGGATTGCTTTTTTAGGGATTTTTGTTTCGAAAAACGGGAACCCTTATAATTTGATGGCTACCACCCCTGGTCTAAAGTATGTCGCCATATCAACCTTGACTTGTGTTCATGATTAGTGATCAGGTTTCAGTGTCCCTTAAGAGAGCAACAGCACATTTGTAGCACCTTTGATGTTGCAAATGTCCATAGGCGATGGTAACCGCTTTCCATCAAGTGGGCCGTCTGCCTGTCTGCTGAACTCCTGCAATAAAAAAAAATCTTCCTATCTCTGTTATTATGTCGCAGCCTTTTCCCCAAAGTCTACTAATATAGATAAAACTTGTCAGAAATGTATATCTAATATACAAATTCTCTGTCACAGTTTTCGTTGCATACTCTCGAACGCTTGACGATTTTGATGAATTTTTTTGCTTATCCGTATCTATGAGAATCGCACATCTATTTTCATCCCCTAATGTTAGGTAGTCACCCTAATTTTTTATTTTTTTACGGCAGGACGTCGTCTGCGGACAGCTAGTAGTATATAACTCAATGGTAAAGAAAAATGATTTCATTTTGCCTTATGGACAATATATAAGGATCAACTTTCAGGCCGGTCACAAACTTTAACACCAGACTGAATGTTTATTTACAATATTAACATATTTTAGGGTATTAAACTCGACGCCTTTGACTTCAATTGAATTAGATGAGCCAGCTGTTAGGCAATTACAATACAGAGGCTACCTTCGTCGCTCTAAAAATTTTCACCACTATAAACGAGAGGGTCCTACACTTGATTATTTCTAGTATTCTATTCATCCTTAAGAAACCCTGAACAATGCAAAATAATATTAAAAAGCCAAAAGCATCAACCTGTCTGTACATTCAGTAAGATTTTCTAGGCATTCGATTATTTCTTACGACTCCTGCGGTCTGTTCTTTTGACCGCTGACTTTAAGATGCGAGGCAAAGATGTACATATTTCCAAAATTGAGTTATACTATATCATCCGTATTATAATTTGAACACGGTTAATGGGTCTCTGTGGCATCAGCTCAGTTCAGTGGTCGTAAACCACAGCTTCTGAATGACCAGAACAGTTCAACCACTACTATTAATAGGATCTTTCAAATATAATTTAAAGAAATAAATACCTTTTTTAATTTACAATTGGACCTACTTATGCAAAATGGAACCAACCCACTTACTGATAGCTTTGAGAAAAAGCCGTGCAAAATATTAATATATTTTGCAAAAAAAAAATAGAATATTGTATATTCTAATATTTTTTTTCCAAAATATAGACACATTATTTGTATGCAAAATTTTAATAAAACGGCTTTTCTCCAAACTATCAGTATGCGGGTTGGTCCCATTTTGCATAAGTAGGTCCAATTGTACAATTAAAAAACTGTAAATATCAGAGAATCTTACATTCCAGTTATGAAAAAGTTAAAACGAAGGTGAACGGAAACGAAAATGGGTGGACTGTACGAATGGTGACATGAAAATTTTAGTAATTACGTGCAAATGTCAGAGTAGAAAATTATGGAAAAGACATATTGCATAAACCACAAATCCAAAGAAGTGTTTATGCAAAATTACAACCCATGTACATAGGTCTTCCCAAGGCTGGGGTAGAATAATCAATTGCTTTTTTACGAGCTTCAATAATGAAATAGGTCTTTAAAAGTTGTAGTATCACCTAGTAGTGCCCAACGAGATTCCTTTTATTTTGTAGAATGATAACAATAGCGATTAATTTAAAAAAACCCCAGTAAATCGAAATTTTGTTTTGTGATTAGCATACGTAGACACATATATCAATAAATGAAAAGTTACTTTAAGTTTGTTTATACCAAATAAATATATACTAGAGATAAATAAAATTAAAATGTCTGTTTGTAATGTCAAAATAACACCTTTTTACTGAATGCATATAAAAGTATACAGGAACTTATACCACAAAAAACAATTTTTAATATTTCTGTCAATCTGTCTGGATGCTCTGGTTAATCTCTGAAACGGCTAGACTGATTTTGACGGCTACTTTTTTTGGATTCCGCAAAAAAAATCAACGCGAACGAAGTCGCGGGCATAGCTAGTATACAATAAATTTGCTTCATGATTGTTGTTGTTACAGATATATATGGTCACTCTTATGTGTCAATTAACTGCCAAATCAACCCCTCGAATATAGAGAGTGGCGGAATCCGACTAAAAACATCCGCGATAAAATTCTAAATTACATACTTTCAACCTGCTCTGGTAAAACTTGGTCTATTATTCATCTCATTTGGCGTATCCACTAACTCATTATAGCTGGCCACTATTTTCCAAATACCACTATTTCCTTGCATTCACAATGAATGTGTAAGTGCTTGGCCAAATACTCCGACCACAAAGGTATCCGGCGAAATCATTTGGTCAACCCAAATGCCTGACATAATTTTTTAAGTCTTAATATGTCAGGTAGTTTCCAATTAAATTATACAGGATATACAGGTACCTTACTATTCATAATCGTAATAGTGCAGTGAGAGAACGTATTAGGAGAAAAGATTTATAGTAGTTATATTATTTATTTATTTAATTGTTTAAAACAATAATTAAATTTAAATAAAAAAAAAATAATATAATCAAGTTCATATAAAATAATTATATAAGGTTAAAAGATTTTCACGCGGTTACACCGTCTGAAAAACTCTAGGTAGTAGCTCTATGTTACTTGCATATAATATCCGCCCATAAATGTCCCGCTTCTGGGCTCGGGCCTCCCATTTTAGGGGGAACGGACAGTATACCGACCACACTTGTCCAAGGCGGCTTGGCAGGTTTGACACATCGGCTATCTCGATGTGCAGGTTATCACGATGTTTTCCTTCACCGTTGTAAGCACGTGGTAATTATAACAATATGCTCATTAGATCAGATATCTGACTAAGTGGTGCATGCGTTCCGGTCAGGATCGAACCCGCGCCCTTTGAGTCTGGGACGCGTGCGCTAGCCATTACTTGCATAAAAACTAAAATAGGTTTACTGTTTCTTGTTCAATTCACTACAATAACAAAGAAGCGAGGTCCATATAGTTTAACTCGGGTTATAAGCCAGTACTATGTCGAGTTTCATTCATGTACTTTCAGTAGTTTCCAAAAAGATGCGATCGCAGCGGCTATCTTTGTCGCTATTTTCGTCTGTCCCACGGAAACGACACGTCATTTATCTGGATCAAAAGTATTCTAAGTTACGCCCCTGTATATAAGCTAGATATATAACGAATTTCATTTAAATCCGTTCAGTATTCTTCAGGTGATGCTCCAACAGACCGATAGACAGACAAAAATTCTAAAGTTGCATTTTCAGAATTTCTGGTCTGAATCCGAACCATTTATAGATTTATTATAGTGTAGATTAATACTGCGATATACATATGAATACTTGCCACTTTTCAGCATTAACAACAAGTATAAATGTCGTACAACTATAATACCTAAGATAGTCTTTATTACTGATCATCATCATCTTAGCGTCACATCCTGTTTGCATTCCATTGCTTCCAAGCTCAGGTTTACTAGAATTAGTTATTGTATAATATTAGTTGTTGTTATGCGGGTTTGCTTTTATAATTTACTAGCTGTCCCAGTAGACGTCGTCCTGCCCGGAAAAGCTTCAATCTATATACCGATAGCAGCGCCACCTACCGGGTCCAATTGTGAGC
Organism: Dendrolimus punctatus; assembly: GCA_012273795.1. Classification (NCBI taxonomy): domain Eukaryota; kingdom Metazoa; phylum Arthropoda; class Insecta; order Lepidoptera; family Lasiocampidae; genus Dendrolimus; species Dendrolimus punctatus. The sequence goes on from CM022543.1 coordinate 13,453,026, forward strand.
CAACAGAAAAACCTTCTTTGGCTCATGCACAACAACTTTGCTAAAGATCATCACATGATCATATATTTATGATTCTATAAAGGACATACAGACATTCATTTTTATATATCAAGATTTCAAACTATTACCAATCTTCTTATATATATAAATCTCGTGTCACGATGTTTGTCCGCGATGGACTCCTAAACTACTCAACCGATTTTAATCGAATTTGCACACCGTGTGCAGTTTGATCCAACTTGAAAGATAGGATAGTTTTTATACCGTTGGAAACGGTAGGTGGCGCTGAGATCGGGTTCTAAATTTTATTTCTTCACGGCAGGACAACGTCTCACAGGACAGCTAGTAATAATATATAATCGCATCATCGTTTATATTTTACATTATGAACATTCTCAGTACATTTGTCACATCTGCTACTTATTTTTTCATAGCTAATTTGATACTCTCTTAGGATAAGCCAAGACGTTGTAGGTGTTATGTGAGCAGATAGTTGTGCTTACATTCATTATATCGTTTGCTTTGCTCCGCTATAGATTAGCGGGGCGGAATAAGAAGCAAACCGCCCAGTTGCCCTCCGGCTCCGGCAAGTAACAACCTCCAACCGTTGTATACATACGACGTATGAGGTTCCTGTGGGCAACATAAGTCACCGCCAAGGAGAAGACACCGAAGGCCTAACGATCACGATACTGAACAACCTCGAATAGGCTGGCCTTACTTATTAAGCTTCCCGTAATGCAACCGATACTTCTTGGAATACACCAATCATATTCCGGCTCCTCAGGTGACAACAGGCAACACTATAGATGAAAAAAGAATTCATCATTAGGACTGATTATCTTACTAGAGATACCTAATAAAGAATTATAAGTAAGGCCGCTAATGTTCTATGACTGTGTCTGAGCAAAACTGTAAAGATTTTTGATATCTACGAATCTCTGCGAATTCAAAACTACCTCACTCAATCCCCAAACGGTGGAATGTGCGTAGTATTCCTGCGTCTACAAAACAACATATAATGATGTCCCAATTTTATTATTTACCTAACACATTTTATTTAGTATGTACGTATTGATGTTTTTTTCTTAAATTCGTGTGCGTAAATATCGCGGTCTGCGGTAACTCAGCTCAAAGTTAAACTAAACTTTCAAACCGCAAAACAAATCTTCCAAGAGAACATCCGAATCTCCTAACGTGACCAAACATTTTACAGTCATTTAAATTTACTATTATCACATTTTCGTGTATGCCTTCTGAAAGGTAACGTTTCTCTTTTTCTAAATCCGAACAGGCATGGATATATGTATCCTTGTATACCTACGTAATACGTATGTTGTGACATACGTAAGTACATACGTACTATAATAGGCAGTAAAGCTTAACTCCTATACAAATATATAAAATTAAGTATTAAGAAACACATACAATATATGAAAGAAAAACAAGGCCCCTGACTACGTTAAGGAAGGCTGGGGGTCAAGAAAGCTACATATGAAAACGTGTATGTAACTCTATGCACATATATTTTTATATAACTATGTATGTGTACTTTTTGTTGTTTTGTGTACTCGTATTTTGAACTATGCGCACTGAATACCGACATACTATTAGAAATGTAAAATTATCTCCAGAAGGTTATCTGTAAGAAATCGCTGTTAGCGATAAGACCGCCGATAGTACTAGTTAATGATTTTTAACTCATGTGTTTTATTGCTTGTGTGCAATAAAGAATATTCTGTTAAAAAAACTCCTATACAGTTTTAGGGATTACTCATATTAATCACTTGCCAACATATTTTTCTTCTACTGTATATTATTATAGTAATATAGTTATTTCAGTCTATAATCATCCCACTTCTGGACCCTACCCATTTTAGAGGAAAGATTGAATTATGGCGTTATACACATTCGGCCAGAAAGACTTTATAGGCGCTAAATTATATCTACGAATATTCGAACCCAGGTCACATGAACTACATGCCACCCAATCCACTAAAGGCCGGTTACTACATCTTACCCACCGTTAATTTACAGTTTAAATAAAACTATACGCATTTTTCAATATAATCGTAGAATCACTAAAGTTTTATAAAATAAATCCATATAAAGATATAGGTAGCTCCTCTATTACCATAAAATAATATTGCAAAAAAATATACTACTGATTGTCTGTATCGAGAGCACGTATCACGATTGAGGCATCAACAATTTAGCTGCGCAATTACAAGTCTAGCGTACTTCGATTGTGAAACAAGTCTCGGTGCACAGTTAAAGTGCTCCCTCATCACATCATAGGTAGCTAAGGATCAGGTGTTCTTGGAGCGAGCTGTAATGTCTCGCATTTGCGGTCAGTGGCGGCAGGATACGCGCTTGTACAGTAATGAGCAACACATAACGAAGCCTTACAAATAATTCAACCCACGAAAAAAACACAACCGAATCACGTACTTGTATCCTTCAGAGGAAAACGCGTATCGGATAGCACTCATCATCCCGTCTCTTTTCTTTCAATTCATAAGCAAACGAGTAAAGGAGATGCAAAATTAATATTCACTCCCGATATCAGCCGATACATTTTTAAAGTGTCGGAGGAGCCAAATACATTCAATTATTTTACTACGTGTACTGCGGCTACCTTCTGTCGGTAATATGTTTAAGTTTGATACAAAAAAGGACTGTAAAAATCGTGTCAGTAATTTGTGTAATACACTGACTTGATACGTTTTGTTCCAATTTTGAGAACCCTCTAAATTGGTCGTATAATTTGTAAGAGCACAATTCTCGTTATATGCCCCAGTAAACAGATAAAAGGACACTTTATTTTAGTTAGGTTTCGTACTAAATAAGTACTGTTGCCCTGTCAGGCGGTACTGATTTGATTATCCCGCTGACAGAGCACGGACATTGCACAAAGCTCACTGCACACAGTTGTTGAGAATAGCTTATTTACGTGGTCACTGCTACCTTACTATGATGTAGCCTACAGTCCCGAATTGATGACAACACGGTAGACAGCATTTTCTTAAATAATTTATTTATATATATAATCCAAATCATATTCACAGAACATTTATAAAATTAGATATAATCGAATACAATACAAGAAAACTTAACTAAAAACTATAAGTAGAATATTGAGCCCAGATCACCGTCTTCTATGGGTAACCCAGAAGGCTGGCTACTTCTCACTGGATCGCCATACTGATCCGTTAGCCGAGGTAAACGCCAGCCTTCTGATCACCTAAAGAGTCAGTGAGACGTTTCGATAAATTTGGTAGAGGCTCATGGCCTCAGGACCCCACGGTCCAAGCGTCTGGACAGCAAAAGGCATAAACATATAACTCTCCCTGAGGGTTGCATACTTTCGCCGTGTTTAACTGTTTCCGCCGCCAAACCAGCTGATCTAGACGTGTTTAGTAAATTGGATGCGGTCGACGTAAGATTATTTATATTACTTTGACTATATCTCATTTAGACATATATTAAGTTTATTAATTACTTGTTGTAGCCACAAAGGCTTAGCCCGCTCAACCACAGAGGGCGTCATAATGTTTATTCTGTGTTTTTATATTTTTAATTTTCATAAGGCCTCGTTTTTCAGATGAAAGAAATATATGTGTTTATTAAAACAAATTATACTTAAACAATTTTACTACTTGATATATATCTTTATACCTATACTGTACACACTACGTAAGAGTATGAAGAATGTTGTCCGCCTCATAGGTGCCGAGATGTGATAGGTAACGTTAGCCCGCGTATCGCGTGTACAGTGTATAATATTACGCGATCGGCCGGCTGTATCAACGATCGTCAATCGGCCGGATCCATTCCGTGTAACAATACCTTCAGGGGCCATGAGATGAGCGAAATTAAAAATCGCAACAGTACAGATCGTACTGGAAGAGTTTTAGTTTGTTTCTGTTTCAATTGCGAAGCTGGTCACGTGCAGACAGACGTGTAAAGTGTTTACTGTCGCCTATACACGTTTGCAGCACCAGGTGTGAAGCCAACTAGTTGCAAACCCGGATAAAGTACGGGGATAGGACAAAGTGAATGACTTGGGAGGTTCAGGTAGGTAATATAGGATATGGAATATTTAGTGATGGAACAGGGGGAGGGGGAAATGGGCCATCGGAACTGCCACTCATCACACAAACAAGATTAGGTCAAGGCTAACCGTTGCTCGCCGATATTCTGTGAGAGTTAGGTAGCACAACAATCGGGCCGGCCCTGTAACTTAAATCATAATAATGATTACAGTATGTCTCTATTACGTCTATATTAATATTATGAAATATTGGGCAAAATTTTTCGGAATTAAAAATATCCTATCTGATTTCCATCATCCCCTCTTAAAGCACCTATATACCAGAACTCATAATAATGTGGACATATCCAAATGTTTTTTAATATGTTTGCTACGATTTCTTCGTCAATTGTAGACCGATTTTCATTTTTTTTATTTGTACGAGTTACTCTTCTGGTGGTCCTATTTTCACCAAGTCAGAATCTGATGAGTCAGGGAAATCGAGAGATACCCTTAAAAATTATAACCATGTACAACGTGTTTTATATATTTTTTCTACAGCTATTTCGCTTTGTTATTGAACAAATATTGTTGAAATTGTGAACAAATCATAATATAACTTTAATGTAATGATAATATTATAAATATATAATAATAATTAAACTACTTAATAAAATGGAATGCATTTTTTATAAAAACAAATAATTTATCTACCTTCTCACAAAACTGCTCAAAAAAAACAAGTGTCGTGTGTATAGTTTCACTGATTATTGTGTTCATAGATTGTAAAATTAATATTTGACTAACAGTATTAATTACACAAAATTCGACAAAATTGATTATAAAAATTCGCTCGTTTCAAGGCCCATATTCTAATCTTAGCAAGTCACATTACCCACAGTGAACGTGTCTTAAGAATCGAACGCACTGAACCGGACAATGTTACCGTTTGCAACTTGCAATAATATTTATATTACTGAAACATTTTTGTATATAACGGTACTGTCTTCTAATCGAGTAAAGAAAAATGTCAGGATGGTTATCAAACATCCAGAGTCCCACAGACTCTGGATGGCCCTCTTTGAGGTACCTCGTATCATTTGTGACCCCAAAATGCCAGTTAAGCAAAGAGGACAGATCTATAAATTTATTATTAGGCCTTGTTGTATGGCAGTGAAACGTGGTGCGTATTTGAGCGATACAAGCAAGCAAGTGTCACGGAGTTGAATATGTAGCAGTGGTTGTATGAAGTCATTCGAATACCGCGTTAGGAACTCTCACATCCGTCATCATCCATCACATTGTTACAATTACCACATGCTAAAAACGGTGAAGGAAAACATCGTGATGTAACCTGCACATCGAGATAACCGATGTGTCAAACCTGCCAAGCCGCCTTGGATAAGCGTGGCGGGTATACTGTCCGTTCCCCCCTATAATGAGAGGCCCGAGCCCAGCAGTGGGACATTTATGAGCTGACATTACATTTACGTTTTACGGAAACCAGCTAGTTAAGTGGGGAACACATGACTTAGCCATACCGCCTCCACCACGTTCAGCTTGAAGGAGTAGGCCCAAGAAAAACTAGCTTGACGTCAAAAGAGCTGGCATGCTTACCAATGGTCTCACAGTTAGGGATGCCGAAGGCAGCACGAAGTGCAGAAGAAAAAGTCGGAAAACGGTCGCCGGGCTTCGAGGCAAACGCTCCGAACGCAGCCGGGATTTAACGCTAGGATGATGAAAATTTCTATTAAATTAGCGAGCGAATAAATTAATTGTAAACGAAAACAATAGAATGACAAGTAATCCTTCATAAAGGGAATCGAACATTTCTTCACTGGACTGTGCGAGGGCCGTCAAGCACAGGATGTATCAAATTACCTCGACTTATATTGTAAATGATCACCAAACAAAAACACGTAGAAAAAACAACCTTCGCTGTCGAGGGGTGAGAATTCTTATGGGAAGTTAATGAGATTTATAAAGCTTCAGTCAAGTATGCCTAATTTTTAAATTAATATTGCGGGGATTTAAAAGCCATATTAAAGCATTCTTAAGTCTCAAAAAATTAATCCAGGCACAGAGAAAGTTTTCATAGTAGGTTGGGACAAGTTTGTTATTTTGCCACAAACCCCAAAAATCCATTTTTTTTATTGCAGGAGTTCAGCAGACAGGAAGACGGCCCACTTGATGGAGAGCGGTTACCATCGCCTGTGGACATTTGCAACACCAAAGGTGCTACAAATGCGCTGCTGCTCTCTTAAGGGAGACTGGAACCTGGTCACTATTGCCGGAACACAACTCAAGGTTGTTATGGTGGCATAGTCTAGACCAGGTATAGTAGCCATCCAGTCGGGCAAATGCCCTACCACCTAGCTGTGGATTGTTTTGTCGCCTCTTACGACAGGCCACAGGAAAGTGTATGCTTTCTCCGTTCCTGCACGTACCAAACATCCATACAGGAACGGAAAAACCTCTTGTTGTTCTTCAGGCCAGGCGTCTGTAAAAGGTGACAAAATAACCGTTGACCAGGTTAACCACTTGCCCGTCTGGATGGCTAGCCCCTCTAGTTAGCTACCATAACAATCATAAGTTGTGATCCGATATTAGTGGCCAGGTTCCAAACTCCTTCAAGACCGGCGGCACATAGACAGCATTTCCGGTGTTGCAAATGTTCATAGGCGACGGCAAACACTTTCCACCATGTGGGCGTCTGCCTGTGTACTGTACTCATGCAATAGAAAGAAAGAGAGATAACATTTATTTACGATTTTATTTATTTAAGACAAGATACAAAAGAGTTACAAAAGTAATAAATATAACAATCAGCATAATACTGGTTTGACAACTAACACTGATCTTCCGCAAGGAACTCCAAATAATGCCACGGGTTGGCTCTACGAAGCAAATTAGTATCTTCACACACAATAATATAATATAATAAATAAAAATATATTTAAAAAATAAAAAGTTACAAAATCGCGTTTTTCTCGAGATTTTAAATTTGTCAGTTAATTTCATTGTGATGATGATATAATTATGTACATAAATAGCATCATTCTACCAAACATATCCATATGGATCCAGTAATTTTAGAGAAACATAGCTGTAACATACAAAGTCCGGCGTATAAATAATAAATTATTAACATTTTATTTAAATGAAAATTTATTTTTATTTATTTCACTCAATCGCAATGTCATAACAGTCTTACAACTAAGTACTAATTAACTGTCACAAATAACCAATATCGAGAGGTATATTAAGTGACTGCTAAGAGGCAAGATGGCAAGTCATATTTCAATCAGCCATTGATTAGCGGCTTAGGAGTCTCTTATTTAAGAGATGGCTAATCCTTTTTTAACGAGATTATTATAAGTAAGGCCCCTAGTCCTTAACCTTTGCCATTGTGTTAAGTAATACACTTCAACAACTTCAACATCATCAACACGTAAGTCAACACTAGTTAGTTTCTTAATTAGAATGCTAATGACAACTATTAATACATGTGTGTAACAAGAACAAGCGGCGGATCAAAGGAGCCTAATTACAAACCACGCCAAATCAACGCCCTTGATTGGTTTATAGACGCGTTTGGTGCCTGTGCCTGGCGACAATCACCTCATATTAGTCAATCTGCTTGGGTATGCCAAGGAAAACTTATTACCACTTACCGCCCACCAGGCGAAAACCGTGATTAACGATAAGAAATTTGAAGTTAAAAGTGGTATATTCATTATTATTCATTTAACTATTAGTGAAAAGCTCGATTTTTGCACAGTGAGAGGTAAATGTATAAAACGATATATAGACGTAGAAACATATTTTAAGACCTAGGACGTGCTCACTCATAATGATGAAAATAACTGATCGACTGATTGGTAATTAATGAAGATAATACTACATATGTAAAAATGAACTCTCATTTGACCCCTTTCACACTGTGCTTTGCGTTTTGAGCCAAAAAGTAACTATAGATATTAAGATTGACGAAATCTCAGTAGTAAAAGTAAAAAATACTTACAACAACTTTCCGATGCAGGAACGGAGAAAGAATACAATTTCCTGCGGCCGAGCGGCCTGTCTTAAGATGCAACAAAACAACCCACAGCCAGGTGGTAGGATATTTGCCCGTCCGGATGTCTACTACCCCTGGTCTAGAGTATGCGGGCATAACACCTTGAGATGTGTTCCGGCATTAAGACAGTGACCATGTTCCAGTCTCCCTTTAGAGAGCGGCAGCACTATTGGTGTAACAAATGTTATTAAAGGATTTATAAGGTTTTCGTATCTACATAAATGAATTCCATGATGAAACGTTCGCCTTTATGAAACCCTATAATTGAGTGCCACAACATGCACTTCGTGTTTTTACCAAATTTTTAACAACGTTAGTGTCAGCATTATGGTATATTAATCCTATATTTAGCATTTGATCCCGAAACATAAATTCCTATTAAGTGAAAATTCAATTGCATTCAAATTGAACAAATGAAAATTGCTATTATGAACTATTATCGAAATGACAATTTCTCTTAAATTATTATTATATTCCTAGTAATCGTTGCTATTTTCGGTTATTCAACTTTCGTTAAGAGGTATCCCATACGACGCACAAGTGGTGAAAATAGATAAATGATTTTTAGAGTTCCTTAACACTTTGCCTAAATTGTCTCATACTTTTATACGGTCGTTACCCGGACGTCAGTCTAGCCGTTGTCTAAGATTTTGCTCGACTGTCTTGATTTCTAATTACTTTTATGTGAAATGAGATGTTTATGCATTATCAAATACAAATTAAAATTAAACATAAACGAATAAATTATTACCTAAATAAATAAATCTAAAGTTATAGATTACACCGCAGATCATTGTTAGCGGATATTGAACCAGATTTGGAAATAGAACGCAAAAGATATTTTCATTTCTGTCACTGTTTGTTATGGTAATTCACAAAAAGTGCACTGAAACTATTACTAAATAATAGGCCGACATTCTAGTATAAAACAAAGCAACGTAATAGTATAAAACAGTCGCTTTCTGCCTCTGGCTGTTTGTATATCCACTAGCTCCTCCTAAACCACGCAAGGAATTTTTAAGCAGTTTTCAACATCATTGTTCAAAAGAAGGTGATAAAAAATATGCATAAAAAACTTAATTACATTTTAATGTAAGTAACATAGAGCCTCTCCCTTTGACCTGCGGCGTAGTAGGGGAAACCCTAATAAATAAATCAAGAAAACGAAAAAAAAAATCATAACGATATTTTAATTAATTATGTTTTTGTCATTTAAACTGTACGTAATATTATTAGTATAAGTATACGTAATATTATTAGTATATATTAGTTTTAATTTAGTGTTTAAAATATTTATCTTAATCTATAATAATGTAACAAATTTTGTTCATTATATTTTATCAATTACGTTAATTGGTGTGTAGGTATACGCCTCCTTAGTAAGTCACAAAATGTAAATCGTCCATATTCCGAGATAAGGTGTCACTAACTTTTCAACTAGGTAGTGAAAAATGAAAAAATATTAGGTCCAAAAACCTTACAAAATACTTTTAATAAATATTCATGTGAACGAGATTGGATAGACAGTGCTTTTAGACTTTTGCAGCGAAAAATTGAAAGCAGTGAAGCGATTACATTGCGTGAGCTGACAAAGATACCTAGTTATAACATCCAACAGTTATTTACCTTTAGACAAAAAAAACTGGAAACACTACAAAATGTGCGTTGTCTATTACCGCCATTGAACGGGACGCAATGTTTTGACAGTTCGCCGCTCGGAGGCGAGGGTGTTAATGTGACATTACCAGCAGGGAGGTATGAGGTGGAAGGGGTCGTAATTATCCCACGTCACCGGCAGGCCTAGGCTGTAGGCACCCTGTCCGTGCCTATGCTGTTTTAACCAGCTCACAACTACCAAGATATAGCGTAGAATCGCAGGACACTTGCTTTATTTTTTAATATAATATACACCGACATATTGTTAATTTAGGTAGCTTGGACGAGATCGCTATAAGGCGTTCACTGTATTGTCTATAAAGTATCGTAAATAGGCTGTATTTATAATTGTTTATTTTAGTGTGCAATAGTGTTATCTATACCGGGTGTCGCAAAGCTATGCCTAAAGGAGATGTACTATAAAATGTATACTAGAGTTTACCCCGCGGTTACGCCGCATGTCAAACCCTGGGCAGTGGCCTTATTTTACTTATAAAAAACTTAAAGCCGAATTTACATTACAAAACTAGTTTCATGCATGATGAAACTAATTTCATGACACTACTTGCAATACCCGTGGAACTAGTTTAATTGAAAATAATAGTGTCATGAAATCCACAGTATGTCTCCGCCAACATTAAAGCTTTATCTTGCATGCAAAATGTTGTCATGCAAATGTTATTGTATAAAATTAAGAAAAGGTTGTCTCGAAAGAAAAGACGTTGGGGTTTCGAGGGTGGCTAGCAAGAAAGCATCTGGGTGCGACACAGTTAATATCTGAATTAGCAGATGTAGATCCTGAGAGCTATACAAACTATTTTCGAATGAGTGAAAATAATTTTTCATCTGTATTTTTTTGTATTGAGGGTGCTTCGGATCCCAGAGACACTCGTTTCGCTGGTATTCATTAATAAATTTTATATTTTTATCAGCTATCCAACGTTGGTTTGACATTTTCCGCGCTTACCACGATTAAAAAGCACACATCCCATCAGCGCAGGGCTGGCCTTATATGGTGGACACTAGTTTCGCATCGCGTTTATACGACGACATTAATTGCATGACATCCAACATGATTCATCCAAACATTGCGCGCGACACGAAACTGTTTCAGTGTCGTGAAATAGATGCAAGCATTGTAAAACTTGACGTTTACACGTGAAATTTTTGATAAAATTAATGTCACGGAACTATTTTCATGCCACTAGTTTCGTAATGTAAATTCGGCTTAATTCGCTTTTTTACATATAATACTCGTGCATATGATATTAGAAAAAAGTAAAGGTGTAATCTTTTTTGTGTTTTTGTATTTTTCGTGTTTATCTGTTTGTTCGGGATTCATGCAAAAACTACTGGACCGATTTAGATGCGATTGACGACATCAAATTCCGGACTTCAAATCTGCTCCCAAATTTACTTGGGTTATAAGCCAGCACTATGTGGAATTTCAGTCATATATGTTTAGTAGTTTCCAAAAGACATACGATCGCAACATTTTTTTCGCTATTTTCGTCTATCACATGGAAACAAAGTCATTTATCGGGATAAAAAGTATCCGAATTTACGTCCCGGAATATAAGCTATCTCTATGTCGAGTTTCATTTAAATCCGTTATGTAGTTTTCACGTGATGCTCTAACAGGTAGATAGACAAAATTCTAATAATTGTATTTTCGGAATCTGCTAGTCCGAAGTAGGCCCCGGATTTTTTTTACTATATTATTATAATGATAATATTATAGTATAGATAGATAGGATAATTTCTAAAAATATTATTGTGTAGCTACAAAATAAAAAGCTTAAAATGTCTTGATAACTTAAACAAATTGACTGGTTGCCATCAATGATATAGTTTACCCTATTCGGTATATAGTACGAGTAAACTAGTGTCTATAGACTAGTCCGCGTGGAATTTGTTTTCAAAACCCCCGATTTTGTAACATTCTTCATTCGTGCTCCGCTCTAATGGTCTTAGCGTGATGATATAGCCTTCCTCTATAAATGGGCTATCTAACACTGAAAGAATTTTTAAATCAGACCAGTAGTTCCTAAGATAGCGCGTTCAATCAAATAAACAAACTTTTCAGCTTTATATATTAGTATAAGATAATTAATTATAAAAGATAACCATTTTCTTGAAGCAATAAAAAATAACGTTCCTATTTCCAATAAAATTAAGAAACTGTGGGTATTTTTAAAGGACAGATTTGACGTCATACTCGTATATTTACGCGCAGAAATGTAGATTTTATGTGTCAGCAATTTAAATTGTTTTCACGTATTTGATACTTATTCGGTCAATTTTAACCTCTTGATGGCAAATAAATAACCTTTTTAACCGACTTTAAGAGGGAGGAGATTCGCAATTCGTCTGTTTTTGTTTGTTACTCGATTTCTCCTTCAATTGTTGACCGATTTTAAATTCTTTTCTTATAATCGAAAGATATTCCTGAATTGGTCCCATCGACACCATGGCAAGACCTGTTGAGTGGGTTCCAAGAAATTAGGAAACCAACGAAAATTGTTAGCCAACTTCTTCTTAACACGATATCTCCGTCAACTGTAAGCCAATTTTCAAATGTTTTCCTTTACTCGTAAGTGTGTACTCTCGAGGTAGTCACGTAGTCACATAGTGTTCACGCGGTTCATTATAGCTAATGTCAAATTCGTAATTTTCCATATATAACCCACATTTGAAATTTCGCGTGCAAAGTCGATGTTAGTACGTACGTATTTAATTTTGTTTTAAAATTTGTTAAATTTATAAGATTCTATAACAAATGATAAACAAAAGTTTATGCGTCCATTGTAATATAGTACTTACAAAGGTTATAGTGAGTTCGTTTGTTCCTTCTTCTTCACGGACATTGGAACGTGCAGGATGGCTGTGAAGTTTTGTTCACACATACTTTCGATAATATCTTCCATTTAATAATTATTATAAAATTCATTAAATAATGTAGTCGGATTCCAATTGTATAGAGTAGTCTGGAGGATATCGCCTTTGGCGATAAGACCACCCACTGTACTATAATTTTATGTGCAATAAAGTTATTCATTCATTCATTCATTATAGGTTTAAACTTAGGATCAGAATTTTGAAATATGTGCAAGCAAATCCACGTGCAAATCTATAGTTAAAAATTAATTACTTGATAATTAATCAGCTCTCAAGTTCTTGCCTAAAAGTCATCTTAACTTAAGCGAATATCTTAACTCTAAAAATCAAGAAAAATTTTGGGATAAGTATTTTCTTTAACGAAACCAAATTTTGCTCAGTTTCGTATCCTATAGTAATAACATAAACCGCAACGCAATCCAGCGATAGCTTTTATTTAGAGACCTAATTAAATATTTATTAAGTGGATATCACATTAATACATTAAACCGATTTTAATTTCATGTGTGAGCGCGCAAAATTAGGTACAGTGAATGTGTGGACCGCAGAATGAAGTGGATTCGTCCAGTGGGGCCCACCAGCGCCCGATATCATTATAACTAGCACTTATCGATAATAAACAGTGAACAATGAACAGTGAAGTGTTCAGAATAACGTACTGTTTTTCTTTATACGAGCGCACTGCTCGCCATTCAACTGGGTGTTCGTCCTTACCACCTTGGTCCGCTTCGCTCATGTACGCACCGGTTTTCTTGTATACTGTGGGAGTTGCTAAGAGTATCCCAGCTGAAGGTTTTCCCTGCTAATATGATAAATCTAAGAAATGCTAGCTTTACGATTGGCCGTGAGATATTATTATATTATAGGCTAGCCAATGGAGTCTGTATGAGTATGTAGCCTGTCGATGGGTATTAGATCGCAAGAGTAATTTAATTCTAAAGTGTTGATGAATAAATAAACTATACCCACTGACTATAAAAGTTAGCACATAGGCTGTCAACCTTTGGAATGTGCTGCCTCTTACTGTCAGAGAGGCCAAATCCTTACCAACATTTAGAAATTTACTCAGAAAACACTATTTGTCCATAAATAGTTATGTCTGATTAACACAATATAATCATGCTAATACATTTATTGTATTAACATATGTACTTTGTTATATATAATGGTATACATATATTATATTTATGACTATGTATACATATGTATGTATAGTATATTTATTTGTTAAATTAAGTATTTATGTGTCCATTGCCTTTTTCCTGCACCACCTACATCGCCTGATTCAAATTTGTTTTTGATTTAGGTTACCTGGAAGAGATCGCTTTGAGCGATAATAGCGCCTAGAAAATATTGTAAATATGGTCAGTTTTTGTAATTGTATGTTTTATTGTTTTTGTAATTGTATGTTTTGTGTGCAATAAAGAGTTATCTCTCTCTCATATATATCTTACTTACATTTTCATGGCGAATGTTTTATTGTGATATAAGTTGCTAATACGAGTATATACTTCTGCAGCTCATCAACTTCTATACCGCTCAAATAATTGCTATAAAAGTTAGTAGCTAAAGGACAACCGAAAATATTTTCGCGCCATCCATTTTACTATAGGGTTTGAAGCTATAACATATATACTGATAGGACAACAGCTACCAGGTTTTGCTCGTATACAGAATTGATTTTTAAGTGCGCCTTTAGGGGCAAATTCTAAACTATACGAAAAGAAGAAAAATACTCAAAGAAATCTCGAGACTAATTTTGACGAATTGTAAAAAGGTGTCTTTAATTTTTTGATAAATCAATCAGGTATCCTTGTCAGGATTTGAATCGGTAATCAACCTAAAGTGGTAATTGGAAACAAAAAAAGTTGTAGTTCAAAGCCATCACAAAATAATTCACAGCAAGGCTGTAGGGTATTCGTCCATCTGGATGGCTACCACCCCTGGTCTAGGGTATGCCGCCGTAACAGCGTTGTGTTGTGTTCCGACAATAGTGGCCAGGTTCCAGTCTTCCTTTAGACAGCGGCAGCGCATTAGTAGCACCTTTAATGTTACGAATGCCCATAGGCGATGGTAATCGTTTTCCATCAGGTAGACCGAGCCGTCTGCGTGTCTGTTAAGTTCGTGCAACAAATAAAATATAAAAGAATTAAATTTAGGACGGTTTGTGTAAAGGATGATATAATAATTTTTGGTGCCAGAAAGAGGAGTATGAAGGAAAAGACATTGTACTGAACCCAAATAATTGGCAAAAAAATAAAAGATTAGAGAATGCTAGATTTAAAACAATTTCTTTCTTCTATTCCTAAATTAGCACTAAAATTTAAATAGTTTATATACCTATATATGCACACTACTATACATACTCGCTACTATTTTGGGACGCTCGTATGAATAAAATTAAGGTCAATATTATAACGCAACTAGTTCTATGAATTAGTCAATGTTGAACATAAATAAAATTACCATATTGGCATGAATCACTTGTCCCATCCATTTGCGTAAAACGTAGATCCTATTTCTTCGCAATCGTTTAGATAATATTTCATAGAGTAACATAGGCTTTATATTTAGAGATTTCAAAGTTGTCATGATAAAAAGTCGTGTATTTTAAATAATAATCAGACATTGCTGGAAAGGAGATATATGTCTCCTTTCCAACAATTTATGAAAGCGTATCTACGCTTTCATACATTCTTGGGCCAAGATTGCAAAAGGTTGAAAGTGATTTTAAGATTTCTTTTAATTATAGTTACTTACGCTGTTGGCTCAGCGACACAAACTTACTCTTGGCCTCCGAAACGAGAACACGCTATTTTTCCCTGTCCTGCGCAGTTTCTTGCCAATTATTATCAGCCCGAAGCTACACAAGTCGTCCTTCTATTCAAGCGATATTTAGTTTAGTCGACCGGACGGGTTCACAAATATGCTTTCTTCACGCTGCGCGGATGGGAGAAACCCATCCTTCCTACGTGATCGAGCCAGCAGAGGCAATGAGATTCTATTCTTCATTCTCTCTTTTGTTCTCGATTTCGAGGTTGGAACCAAAATCATACGAGAAGCCTTCCTTTACGCTTCTTTGAGGGAAGCATCCAAGCTTCGCACCCGTACACCAGAATGGGCTGTGTGATGATTTTTAGATCCTGATTTTGGTTTTCCTGTTTCGTAGGTGTTATGCAGAGCTGCACAACACCTTTTTTTATTGCAGAAGTTCAACAGACAGGCAGACGGCCCACTTTATGGAAAGTGGTTACCATCGCCTATGGACATTTGCAACACCAAATGCGCTGCTGCTCTCTTAAGGGAGACTGGAACCTGGTCACTAACGCCGGAACACAAACCAAGTTTGTTTGGCGACATACTCTAGACCAAAGGTGTTGGCCATCCAGTCAGGCAAATACCCTACCACCTGGCTGTGGGTTGTTTTTTCGCTTACTACGACAGGCCGCCCGGCTGCAGGAAATTGTATTCTTTCTCCGTTCCTGCCACTCGCCCCTCCGTAACCGCCTTCCACCAGTGGATCATCTGCCTGTCTACTGAACTTATGAAATAAAAAAAACATATAACATCTCCAACACGAAGATTCTGATCAGAAAAGATGTTATTGCATTAAACGATAATAAAGGAAGTTCCTTCGCAGCGTTGCCATTCTTCATTCTGCAAATAGACAAGAGTAATCTTATTTTCTATGGAATTTTACGTAATGGTCTATGACATTTATAATAGTTTTATAAAAAGAACGGCGTATTTATCTTGGGATTTACCAGGGCCAGTCGTGTGCGTCACTTAGCAACTAGACGAGTAGCATTTTAAGTATTGTATCCAGCCTGATTTAAATAGTCATTACGATATATTTGGGCTTATAATTAACCTATAATTATAACTTTAATGAAGTAAATACATATCATACCTAATAAGTTATTACGTATTACATACATACATAGCAAACTTCACGCCAGGTCCCTTGCGGGGTAGGCATGAACAACAGAGCGCCAATCAGGCTTATTCTTACACACCTCACATGCTTATTCACACACAGCCTCCTGACATCACCTTCTGCTATACACGATCAATTTGATCATGGAAGGTGTGTCGTGGCCTTCCGCGACTTCTGCATCCATCCACTTTTGCATTGTACATCTGCTAAGTCATTATTTCATCATACATACGTATTACAATATACGTTATATAATAATAATAGTTCTTTCATTAACGTGATAGGAACTTTTATTATGAATCTAAACAGCATATCAATTATTTACTTCGTTAAACTAATTAAAGTAAAAAACACGATAACTCTAAATATCAGACCATGGCTTGTTAGTTTATGATCATTAAAGGGTTCCATAGCAGTGATAAATGTCCACTGTTTTTGTTATTTGGCTCCGAAACAGTTAAAAACATTGAATCTACTTATACTATAATGTATATCTATTTATAATAGGATCTATTATAAACTATAATATTATAAAAGTCTGAAAATGCCGTCTTTGTATATTGAAGCTGTTTTAAAAAATCAACACACACTATATAAACGATGGAGAAAACGGTGCATTTTTTTAGATTACTTATCTGTAATTCGCGTAAAAACTACTGGGCCAATTTTGATGCGGTTTTCGCTAATCGACAGCAAATGTTAAACATAAAATTAGCGCTTTTTTACCTAGGAATCCCGCGGGAATTTTTCTGAGAATTATTTAAAAGGGCCTCATAAAAAAAACCAATTCCAATATGAATTTTTCACTGATCGATGTGTAATAAAAGTGTGATATTTTTTATTCCGGGAATCTCGCGAAAATTTTCTCGGGAGCGGTTTATAGTTGTTTGGGTGCATAAAAATTAGCTCATTCCGACACAGTTTTTACTAAAACGATAGCTGCGGTACTTTGTGTCCCGAGAATTCCACGGGAATTTCAAGTCAAGCGTGAACGAAATCGCGGACATATCCTAGTCTATTATAAGATTGCAAAAATGTCATATCTGTAAACTTACACACATACATACACAACTTCACGCCAGGTCCCTTGCGGGGTAAGCACGAACAACAGAGCACCATTCAGGCTTATTCTTACACACCTCACTTGCTTCTTTGACATTCATAGCTCTTGTCATGCACGCTCGTCTGTTCTTAAGGCTCCTGACATCACCTTTTGCTAGCACATGATCATTTTGATCATGGAAGGTGTGTCGTGGCCTTCCGCGAATTCTGCATCCATCCACTTTTGCATTGTATATCTGTTTAGTCATTCTTTCATCATACATTCTTTCCACTACACTTACTAGACTATAGATAATAGATAGATAACACTTTATTGTATACCATTACTTATTATTGAGATCGCTTTTTAGCGATAAGACCGCCCTTTGTACCCTACTATAATAATACTAGTTCGTAAGTTCTTCTGTAATGGTGTACAATAAAGTGTTATCTATCTATCTATATGGATATATATATATATATATATATATATATATATATATATATATATATATATATATATATATATATATATATATATATATATATATGTCTATACACATACATAAATATCCGTAGAAATATGAAACATCACTATGTTGCAGGTAGTGCTTTGTTGTCATATTCTTAAATATTGTTAGCTTGTCTAACAGTAACAGTAACTCATTCCAGAGTCGAATAGCCTGTACAGTAAAAGAATTGTTGAAAAAAGATGAATAACGTTTGGGAGTATTAAGTCTAAGGAAGGTCGTAAATTGTGAGAGGAAGAGATGAATTCAAAGCGTTTTTTGAGATAATACTATATGACGTGTTTTATTATATTAAGTTATATTAAGTCGCAGGTAAATGCTAGCTAGTTATAAATATGAAAGTAAAGCGTCGTTGCGGGTATAAAATAACCCGTGTAGGTATTATAAATGTATATATAATTTTATGTTTATTATTTGCACGGCTAAATTAATGTATAACATATACATATGCATTAATGTAGATTTAAATATTTTATATGTTTAGGACAACTTTCTCTCTCTCTCTCTCTCTCTCTCTCTCTCTCTCTCTCTCTCTATCAGTAATGTCAATCTTAAAATTTACATTATATTTGGCCGAGTGGTCAGTGAGCGAAGGAGGTTTATTTCGCCACAAAAGAACTGTTTATTTGACTATTAAGTTCGCGGAACCCTAAATAAAATAAAATAAAATAAATAGCTTATGTTACTCCTTATAATATCAGCTATCTACCAATGAAAGTCCCGTCAAAATAGGACCAACCGTTTCAGAGATAAACCGGAACATCCAGACAGACAAGCAGACAACATTTCTAAAATTTGCATTTACGGAATCTCCTGCTCTGAATTATCACCTATAAATTTTTTCACATTTTTATTTTGACATTACAAACAGACACTTCAATTTTCTTTATCTAAGTAGAAGATGTATAGATTTTTAGCTGTTCACGAAACGTAACGTAAAACAATAAAAAAATTCGCACAAAGGGTGTGTACGTGCCACACCTCAAGTAGTCAGCCAATATACATACAAAGGTATATACGTACACAACTATACGAATTAGCATTACGATTTGTTTCATCGGTGTATTGACTCAGTGGTACTGTTAAATTTGCAATACACGTTTTTGGAAACACCCTCTGCGTGCGCCATCAATCATTGTGACCAATTCCTAATACGAATTTACCTTATTTTTGTAAGTTTCAAGTTGTTTTTTTTTATAGTAGAAAATCGGCAGACAAACACATTTGTATATACCAAATTAAGCAAGTTACGCTTGTGTTATGGTTAATATAGAATGGACTTCTCTGGGGCTGATCTCAGACACCCAGACCATAGTAATTAACTGAGAAAATACGTTTCCAAAATGTACTATACCAGAAATCAAACCCGGAGCTTCTGCGTTGCAGTGAAGTAGGCCGGCAAAGGCTTGGCCCGCTCATTCCGAGGCCGCCAAAATTATTACAACTATTGTATACTTTTTAGTTCAAGTTTCAAGCCCAAATGACCGGTTCGGTTAAATTTGACGTACGCTCCATACCTACATGTAATGTCAAAATTCAACATATACATGATCAAGAATGAATAATAAGATATAGGAACTGGGCAAAAGTCACAATCTATTGTGAATGAACGTTCTTTCATTATGATATTAGAAAAAAATTAATGCGTAATTCTTCATATCTGTTTGTTTATCTTTGTACGTTATAGTCATTCATTCAGGAGAAAACTCCTAAAGCTACTAATTATATATCTATTTACGGGTATAATTGAATAAAAATGAGTATTATTTATGACCGCTACTTAATAATTTAGTCAACTCAAAACTTTTTTTATATCACATATGAGTATAGAATTCAAACTTTATCTTTGCCCAATCTAACACCTATAAGTTCTGCTCTTTGGGCCACTAAGGGCTGATTTTTCAATCACCAGATAAAAGTTATTCATAGAATTAATGTAACATGAAAAAATTATAAATGTTAGTTACATGAATAAAACAGTTGAATGGACTTTTGAATTCACTCACAACTAACTTCACTAATATTTTTTTCGACTGGTAACTTTTAAGAAAATCAGTTACGGTTATAATGCTAATTAATTATATCTCTATTGAAGCGAGTAGGTCTCGAGCAGAAACCTCAAGCAATGTCTACATACACATTGCATATAATATTTTTATTGTTTGTAGGTATATAAAATATATTTTGGCATTCGGCCAAGGACAATGAATTATGTTTTATAAATTATCCACTTTCACCGGATTTCATTACTCATACATAGTCTACAAGTTGCCAAGAAAGTATTTCGTAATTGCACCACGGAATTTTTATATCCGTAAAATATCCTTAACATGTTGTACAGGTGTATGTGAACTGGCGATTAGTGCGCATATTCAGAACTCTCATAGAGTTCTGAATATAATAAGGTAAATTGGGTAAAAAAATATAAGTCACATTTTTAAACTGATATTTTAATATGCATTATGAAATATTTTTTTAATAAGTACATAAAAAAGAATATCACAATAAATTCTAAAATTATCTACAGATTAATATTTAAAAATAAGTATATTTATTTGAAAATGGAATGTTACAGATTACGTATTGCAAGTTATGAGTCAACCACCGCTTACTTACTGCTAAAGGAGAAGAGGCGGCGCACAAACTCTCTAGAATCATATTTCTTTACATTTCAATTATTACACATTCCTGATATTTTTTTATATATTACATGTCGAAGGGGAAGGGCCCAAGAAATGCTGGCTTGACGTTGTGAAGGATGATATGTGAACCGATGGTCTCAAAACGGGGGATGCTAAAGACTGCGCGAAGTTGAGTAGAAGAAGTAGGAAAGCGTGGCCCTCGGAGAGAACGCTCCGAACGGAACCAGGATTTATTGCTTGGACTTGGATTGATGATTATCATCGCACTTGTAAAATAATATTATTAAAAAATTACCTACTGTTTAAACAAGAATTTAAACTGTATACTTCTTTAATCTTATGACGTGTTACATATTTTATTTGCTCATACAAAATCTAGAAGACTGTGACTTTTGTAAGATGATACAAAGGGCTTTACTTATAATCGTTTCTTAAATTTAAAGAAACGGCTCAGCAACTGATTAATGAAAATCTTACCCATAAACTCCTCTTTAGTCGAATATTTTGAGTACAACCTACGTTAACCATTCAAATTTCGTTTATCTGTGCTCCTTTAGGTAAACAACAGGTAATACACGTTTATAACTGAAAAAAAAGATATTCAGTGATTAGGGTCTGATTCTAATTATCTTACTTAACAGATGCCTAATCCTTTCTTAACGAGATTATTATAAGTAAGGTCGAAATACGTCAACTAATTTAGACTCTACCTTACTCATTTTAGAAGAATTGAGCGTCTTAGATTAATTGTACTAGTAAAAGTGACAGTTTGGTATCAGAACGCAATTATTTTTTAGATGGTGTTTTATTTCTTTAATTAATTTATTAACAAGTCTCGATTTCAATCAGATCATTGATTAGTGAAACCGCATTAATTTGATAACTCGACCTCACTTTCATAAGTAATATTTCATAACCATAATCGTATGAATCAGCTGGCAATCCCATGTGTACGCGCATCGAGTTCCGCAGACGTGACCTTCATATTAACACTGCGAATTTATCGATTAACTCGTAGTAATATAATGACAAGCGATTTGTAACCTCTACGTACGTTGACAATATGTGAAAATCATTAGCATTATTTGGGCATTTTAATGGTGATTCATTATTATCATTACCTATGTGAGCTTCGTGATTTTATATTGTACTAGTTTTTGCGATGACTTCTCCCGTGTTAATATTATCCCACGGGGACCGTACATTTTTCCGGGATAATAAGTTGACTATGTACTATTCCATCTATTGCTGTGCTAAATTTCATCCAAATCCATTTAGCCGTTCTGGCGTGATTGAGTAACAAACAGACATCCAAACTTTATAATATTAGTTCAGATTTTCAAGTAGTACCAGAGAGAAACAGCTCTCCTAAACACCACTTTCTTAAAAAAATTGCATTTTGTAGATGTTGAGATGATGAGATGAGAACAAAAGATAGTTAAAAAAAAAAATAATTTACACAATTTTATAATACCATAAAATTATTTATATTAAATACAATTTAATAAAACTCAAGTTGCCAATGACTATTATATAAGAGATATGAAATAATTTTGTTTTTTTGGTTTCAGAAACGAGCTGTATCTTAGGTGCGAGTGAGTGGAATACAGGGTATCCTTCAACGACGACTATGTACCCGCCATATAGTCATCTACAACCTCCTTTCTACAAACCAGACCCTACACTACATATACCAACAGGTAAATAATAATAATTCGTCCCTTCCGAATCTCATGCCTCACATTCACAATTAGGATTATTCGCTATCAGGACGATGTTAAACCTCATTTCCCTGAACTACTTACTACCTACCTATAACCTAGAACATTTCTCCTGCATATAATAATGGTCCATAGCTCATTAGAGACACTCGGCATCTGACCAGCACAGGATCGCTCACTCGCATGGTATCTCCGCGCGGACACCGAGTGAACCACTCGGTGACAACCCACTGCTCGAAATGATGCATTTATGCATGTGTGTACGTTCACTCATTGACCACGCGAGGATCACTGGTTGACATCGCGGCGTCCACCCGTGGACAGCGTCAGTTGTCGGATACCGGGCGGCTCTAATGAACTATGACCCTAAGAATTTGAGTAGAACTTCCTACCGGAGTTATTTATGGCTACAAATCTATTGAGATTCTAGAACTAAAACTTTATGTTATACTCCAGTATATCTTAAAGTTTTAGCAAAGCGCTGGAGTCTGTTATTCTTATGGTGCCGCTTCATCTCGGATAATGTTACAGATATAGGTCGTTTCGTGCAGATATGGCGCTGGGCTTAATGCGTTATTTAAGAGACGCATTGTTAATGGCGCTAAATATTGACAGATTACGTATGTACGTACACTAATGTGGCTATGTGTTAACGACGTTATTTTTTAACGCTTTAAGTATGATGCATTCGGCCACAACCTAAATCTCTAACACCAACGTAGATGAAGCCCCAGCGTTACAAATATCCAGAAACAACAGTAACAATTTCGACCACGGGAGTTCCTAAAGCGGTCCTTCCGCGTGACTCCACACATCTACCGTATCATATTCATATCCAAATCCAATACTTATTTTTTTATCCTTATGTATTACATAAAATTCTATTGTTAATGAGTTTGGTTTATTTGTATGTTAGTATAAGCGCTAATAATGATCCACAAAAAATAAACAAATTTTCATAAAATTTGGTATAAAAGTAGCCGCAGATTCATGTATGTTATTTTTCTCAAAACATGCTTTCATTCTAATTAGGTTGGGGCCATAGGTCAAAGGGCAAGATCACGAGAAAAGAAGCCAGAATATAACTTTGTGCTTTCAATATATATACTCGTGTTTATAAAAGCTAGTAAATATGCGTGACATGTTAAATGTAATAAATATGCAACCGTAATAAGCAAACAATTGATAATTAATAATAGTATTTAAATGGGTCAAGGATTAAATATTACTTACATGAAAGGAATATCGACTCTGTCACAAACGATTACGAAACTCCTTCTCAATGAATTTATTTACTTATTTAATAGACTTTTATGAAAACAAAGTTCCTAATAAAATTGCTAATATGGTACATGTAAAATTTGAATACTTTAACATGAAACAAATAGTAAAATATTATTTTTCATGTCAGTAACTTCAAATAATATGTCGTAAAGATTATTGGAAAAATATTCTAATACCAATATTTTTCAATTTCTGTAGCAATCCTATTTTGTCCTATTATGTCTTTAAGTAACAATATAGGCTAAATTAAATGATATTTACTAACACTGAGTTATGCTTGTTTTAATACAAATCTTAAGTTCTATTTGTCACCCACACCAACACCATTGCTGACCACGCTAGGAACGATTGATCCGTCCAAGTGGCAATTTTAATCTAGTTTAAACGCTGAATCCACGTTCTTTACTTCTTACTTCGTATTTAGTCCTAAAACATTGTGTACGTGTACTTTACTATTGTAAAGAAATTATACATGTATGTTCCGCAAGACCGCGGGCCGAAAAAATGGCCCGGTCTTTTGGATGCTCGCGTAGGGCCATGGGAAGGCCAACGCGTAGAGGCCCCTTGACAAATGTAAATGAGGCGTGACACTGACCGGCGTTATTCCTGTGTACATCATATAAAAATGCACCCAAGAACAAGTCGAACTATCGTAGGAAATGACAACAACATTAATAATAAATAATTCTTTTTGTCACGTGACTTTCGTCCCTCCTCATTTTATGCCCATACCAACTTAATCTTCTTCCTCTCAATTTTTCAGTTGTCTAATCTATTTGAATTAAATATTTCCACATTTATATCTAATAGGAAAACATTATTTTGTGACGAACTCAGAGTAGGTACATTATATATTGTATTCTAAAGTGTACATTATATTGATAAACCAACTTCCTCTATAATAATAGCTATAACCACCATAATGAAGCGGTTTACCACATGATGGGAATGTATTGTAATTTACCTGTAATTCAGGAATGAATAAAATGTTAAATTAAAACACTATATAAAAATCAGATCTTTAATAAACTGTTTCCTCTTTTCAGTTCTACCAGAAATACCACCACTAAGCCATACAGACTACAGCGGCTTCCAACCAAGTTCAACAAGCTTCAAAGGCAGTCCGAGTGGCACGAGCACGTCTCTGACAGAGCTAAACTCACCAGCAGCCGTTCCAACACAACGCTACGACCCGAACCATTACAATCTCTGGCCATCGAACTCCTACAACTACAATAATTACCAATATAATAACATCAATAACAATCCTGCATGTATACAGTCTCATGCGCCGTATATTAATCCAAATCCTCCAATGATATTGCCAAATTTATATTCGACAGTCAATCAAAATCAAATACATGTACACGTTCACAGTTCTGGTGACAAGTATAATTTAGAACAATGTATACCTAGTGAGATTAAAATCAGTGATATAGAAGGTGGAGGGATATCGATAACAACCGAACTGCAGGGTACAGGGGAGGCCAGTGGGCTAGTGCAGACATGCGACATGAACGATGAAGTCAAACATGGTCTTTACGGCGCTGCGAACCAAGAAGTTTGGCGACCTTATTGACAAATCGTTCCAACAATTAATAACAGTAACAAACATTCCATTGTACATATTGTGATATAATTATTATATTAGGTAACGTTTAAATATATTGTAAAGAAACTAGTTTTAAGAATAAATTAATGTTAAACATTGATTCGAATTTAATTGTTAATAAATGTATTAAAGTAATTATAAATTAATTGCTTGTTTATTACCGAAATCCGGATTTTTTTGCGATTTACCAATGGCTGGTTCCTAGATCTTACCAATCGTTTATTTGCTAATTGCTTTACTATCTGTTAAAGTTTGACATAAGCTTCTTACTTCTAATGTCAAATTTCTACCAATAGTTAGGCAAGTGAACGAATATAGGAACCGGCCATAAATATGCTTCATATTCTTCAAATTACTTAATTACTTTAATTTTGGCAAAGTTCTCTTTAGGTGCCTAGAACCCATCATCATAGCATATAATGGCAAAATAGTAAAGTGTAGTATGTGGAGTAAATTAATCAAAGTAACCAAGATCTGGCTAATCTTTTTTTGTTAGAAATTTAAAACCTTTTCATAAAAATTTTACACTTAGTCTAAATCAATTGAACCTACTTATTGGTAATTTTTAACCAGATTTATAAAGTTTTAATAAATAAAACTAAACAGCAATATAACTCGTCCTGCTGATTCTAATCAAATGACATCTTAAATCATAGATAATAGATATATACACTTATACACCACCCTACCCTAACAGGCCTTACACACTTATTATACACTATATACGAAAGCAACACTAAAATTAAAAATAAGGTACCTACACATTATGAGACGTGTTCATCCTTCGCGCGAATAACAGACGCGTCCCATAATGTGTAGGCGCCGTATTTTTAATTTGTGTTACCACAAAAGGGCTGTTTACATTGCGATAAGGGTTCATTAAGTTTCTTTTAATAAAATAATTGTTCTGTTAATTATTGCAAGATATCGCTCTTGCTTACAAAATTATAGTCATTATTATTAAAATAAACACCACATATTTTGAAAAAATACACTCTTGTCGTAAATGAAGTAACCTGATCCTTGCATCATGTTTCGCGTGGTACTTCCTCTGAGATAACATTGCAAATATAGGCAGTTTCACGCCGATGTGGCGCTGGGTTTTATGCTTTATTGTGTTCTAATTGGGCCACAATACATATCTTTGACACTACCACAGGTATGACCATCAGCACAAAAGTTGAGTTGCTAGTATTTCGACAAATTTACGAAAGTGGTCCCCCAATTATTTTCTAAAATTATTTGCCACACTATAAGTCGCGTTCGCGACCTTTAACGTTCGAACGTCTTCTTAAAGCAATCTGCAGAGTATGTTAGGGTTCTGGCTACAGAGACTTTTGAACTACAGCCCCACAGCAAAATTAATAATTCAGTGCTGCCAACTCTCGTTATAGAAACGCGATACAAAATATCAACTCCTAAAAAGCCCAAATTTTGGCGGAAACTAAAAAGTGAGGTGGTGTTATGCAATTTTAATTTATAACAATGATAAAATGAACAATAGTTGTAAGAAATTGATAGTTTTTGATAGGTTAAAGGATAGTAAGAGAAAATCTAAAAGATTTTGTTTTTCTACAATATAATTTAAAAATACTTGGATTGTTAGTTTAAACAAGATAACATAATATTTTAAAGGTATAAATAACTAAAACCTTTTAGTACGTAATATCAAACCCATATCAAAGCTCTCAGCCTTATAATCCTTACGATTTTTTTGTTGTTGTATTCTTATTCGATTTTATTTTGTCATAATATAAAATAATGTGGACATGCTGGGAAAGTTTTTGGCATAAAATACTGAATTCTGCTAACAGAATATCGAAATATTAAGACTTGTACTCCAGTTAATAACTATAAACATTACCATACACCAGATTTTAGTCGTTATCTAGATAATACTTCATATCAAAATCCCATAAAATCTGTAGTACTTAACGTTACTTAACGCGTTTGAAACACAAACGACGCGGGTTCAATCTCGGACTGGAAAAAATGCACAACTCAGACACATTTTCTGATCTATATAATATTGTCACAATCACTATATTGTGAGGGTGAAGAAAAGCATCGTAATGAAACTTGCTTATCGAGATAACCAATGTGATAAACCATCAGAATCCAAACATAAAATACTTCATTTAATTACAATTTACATACATACATACATAACTTCACGCCAGGTCCCTTGCAGGGTTGGCACGAACAACAGAGCGCCATACAGGCTTTTTCTTACACGACTTGCTTCTTTGACATTCATAGCTCTTGTCATGCACGCTCGTCTGTTCTTAAAGCTTTTGACATCACCTTCTGCTAGTACACGATCAATTTGATCATGGAAGGTGTGTCGTGGCCTTCCGCAACTTCTGCATCCATCCACTTTTGCATTGTATATCTGTTTAGTCATTCTTTCATCATACATTCTTTCCACATGGCCGAACCACCTACAATTTACAATGCAGATATTAGATGGATTATTTGGATAACGATATTTAATAACAGGAATATTTCGAGTTTATGATTACATGAGTCACTTTGGTTGATTCATCTACACTGAAAGATATATAATAAATTATCGTATATTAGCTTTACGTAATAAATTTCTAGAGGGGCTGAGTCCAAACTTTAAACAAAAGTCCAACAAAGACCTTGAAAAAGGGCAAAAATTAAAGGGATCAATTTTAACCAGCATAAAACATTCTGAAAAGACAGCCTCGAATATTTCCCTATCGGTAAGTCTTGCCGAACAACACGTTAAAATTGCTGAACGGATTCAAATGAAATCGGACACTGAACCAGCACATATGCCCGGTGAATATTTAGGACACTCTTCACCTTTAATTTGTTGTCTGAAATAAGTAATATCTGTAACAAAACAATTGATATTATATCCCTATAAACCTTAGACCATTCAACCAACTATAAACACTCAGAAAAGTCCACAAGATGCATACTGTTGCCAAATTAGCACTCTATGTGCTAGATTTTGATCTCTATGAAAACCCAAACTTATTATTCAGAGCTTAGTATGTTATTTAGCGCTTTTTAAAATTCTAAAATTATTCACAAAAATATCAACGTGTATCGTAATATTATTGTGCAAAGACTAGTATTTATAATAAAGCCATTTACATATTTTTATTTCTCTATTTTCAGCGTTTTCTTCGAAGATAGTTAGCAACACAAAAGCCAGGTTCGATGCGTCCGACGCTGGGTGTGCACATTGCTCGGACGATGCGTCAGCTGCGGCGGTGACACACTCATCCGCCCGTAATGTGTAGAGACCTTAATATGCACACACCTTAGGTTTAGAATTTAGAACGAACTGTCTAAGACTGTCATAATAAATTAATACGACATAAAAGAATTATAAAATTTCATGTTATTTCGTTTGAAGGAAAATAATAATTGAAATATGTTCCATCACATTATATAATGCACCAGTAAAAACATTATGTTATATATGTCTATATTATCAACTAAATAAATTATTTGCTATTGGCTTTCCGTTATGTAGATTTAATTTAAGGTTACATTCTCTATACATTCTTAAATGTCAAGTCGGGCTTTTTATTTTGTGATTTTTGTAATTATTCATTAATCAACCTTAATATAATGCACATTTTCTAAAAGGTATTTTAAACGACTAAAAAAAAGCAGGTTCTAAATCGTTCTGTTTGTCTGTTCTCTCAATCATCCTCCTTCCGTCCTTAGGGTTTAATAGTCGTGTATATCGATAATAAACCTGTAATCGATGTAAAAATGGATCTCCATATATTTAATGTACTCTTTGGAAATCACATACATATTCATACAAGACATTATATTTTGTGTCAAGTCAACACTCAAGACGGACCTGTGTTGCTAGTACAGAAAGATAAATTATTACATGTGGTACACTTCTGTTACACTTTAAAAAATTTAATATTAAATACTGAAAGAAATGTAATAATATAACAATCAAGTTTTTTACATTACATTATTTGAAATTATTTTAATCAAACTTCATTTTTAATATATAGGTTACAGTTTTTTTTTCAAAGAAGCAACATTAATACACTATCAAACAGGGCTGCCACCTAAGCGCTTTAGGCGCTAGATCTAGCACATTTTAGAATAACCTACCTAGGACTTTACGTTATCTCAATGTGCAGGTTTTTCCTTCACCGTTGTTAGCACGTGGTAATTGTAACAATATGCACATTAGATCAGAAAACTGACTAAGAGGTGCATGCGTTCCAGTCAGGATCGAACCCGCGCCCTTCGATTTAGGGGCGCGTGCGCTAGCCATTATGCTACCACGACATTTACTGATACATATTTACATTAAATCTATCGATTCATTTATGGAAAGCAAATATCTAATTAAGTACTAAGTATGTTCTACATTAACGGCGTTACTGTAATATTACTAACAGTTCTTTTGCCTTATTACAGGTTAAAATTCTCATAAGCTCCATAATAATATAAATAATTTCAAAATTCAATTGGTTAGATAATGATGACTAGTTCCTATATCTTACTTTTATTCATTCACCTTACAATCTTGAGTTTTGACATTACTTGTATGGAGCTTCATGATAAATTTTATCAGATAGTAATGCAAATGAAATTTTTAAAATTTAAGAACCGGCCTTAAGTGGTCAATTGGTCCAAAGGTTGTATTTCATATGACTAATATCACAGTTGTTTACTGCATGCCTGACTTTTAAAATGTTGATATTATAGCTAAAAGTGCTTTATTCAAACTCATAAAGCGCTCGACAAGTACACAAAACACTCACTCACACAGTTACACAGGTGACATCCCTACTGCTATGAGATAAAATGGCGTCTGTCGTGATGTTTCTATTTAACTTAGTGACCTCGTAAAATATTCTAAATATTATTAAAATATACTGTACAAGTGTTGTATTTAGTAGTGATAGGTATTTAACTGTGTTGAATAAGTAATATAAATTATTAGACTGTAAGTATACTACTTGAAAAACTAGTTATACAAATTTCTGTCCATAGCCATGAGTGTGTTATAGCCAAAGAAAATGTAAATAAATTTCGTTCTAGAGTCAACTGTGTCTGTTTGCTTCCAGTCGAGAAGGGGCTCTAAACCTTGTATTATAAGAGTGCAATGTCCGAGGAGACTGAACGCCACGGCGAGCCGGCGAGTGATGGCACCGCAGGTGGAATCACAAACGCTATTCGCGTGTTATTGACCCCTCACCAGCTGGACGCCGCGTCTGCGGACTCGCTACGATCCGCGTGGAGAACCCAGGACTTATACATTGACCATCTCGAAACACTGAACAAACAATTGGAAGGTATTTAAGAAATTACGGCTTGTAGCGTGCCGCGGTCAACGCTCGAACCGCCAGTTATAATGTTAAATATCTATCGACAATACTTTAACTAAAATGTTAGTGATACTTTGTTTCTGTGATATAATTGTTTAGTTATGCAAAATGTGTTACGGGGTGTATTTAGATGTTAAAGTTGAAGCTGAAGAAATGGTGTTTGCTGTGCAAGTGGAGTGTTCAGTGGAAGTGCATACGTCGGCATGGCGCCCAGTGTTGTCTCCAGATTTCCTTGGAGTAGTGTCATTTATAAGTGTTCGTAAACAGTATTCTCCTGTTGAGGAGAATCTACACACCAGCTCAAAAAAACAAACTAAAGTAAATATCTTTTCAATTCTTTTGCTATATCTATAAGGTTTTATGTTTTATATGAGCTTGTTATCTATGACATGGAATAATTGTGAACAAATGTCATGCTCTATACACTTGTGTTATTTATATATTGGACAAAGTATTACTTACTTGATCAATTATTCACTATCATTGATGTATTTTTAATATAATACTATATAGAACAATAAATTACAACACTTTTTGAATAACTATTTAAATCTCTGTTTGCCCAAAAATTAATAATGTTCTTTTCTGTAGTGTGTGTAAACTTTATGTGTAATAATCCACCACCACCATAATGTAATGTATTCATATCATAATCAAGTACTTGTTATTAGAGTGATTCTCAAATTTTTTGACAGTGATATGAAAATTCTTTTTTTATTAATTACCTTTCTGATTATTCAGTACTATGCCATAGTAAAAAAAAAAACAAAATTAACAAACTCATGGCATATAAAACCTCCAAAACATATATTCTTTTGTAAAATGATACCTTTAAACTATTAATCTAATAAGTTCTTTAAAAATAATGACAAGAATATATTAAAAATACTGTGATATGTTGGTGCAAGCAAATTTCTGTAATTCCAATTTCCAGTGTACTGATTTTTATAGTTTTTTAAATAAAATTGACTTGGGTTTTATATTGATAATTTGATAAATTGTGAAGTCACTGAAACTGAATGTCACCTGTATCATTAATGGGCTATTATAATTATTTTTATTTGCAAAAATGTGGTACACCACAAAATTATGATAGTCAAAAATTTAGAGAAACAATCATTTGTCAATATTTGTACACTACTAAGTGTCTAAGTTTGTGCCACATGACCTGGTCCTATGCTATCCTTGTCTAGCCCCACCTTATGACCTTCTGCTGGTTATAGATCCACCAAGCCGAAGGGCATGCTACATTATGCTTTCTGATCGACAAGCTCCACTCTAGGACTTATCAGTTGCATCAGCTATCATTCCTGAGACAGGACCTATTTTGCCACTTCAGCTTGCCTATATTGTGAGCTATGTTAGTTACTTTGGTTCTCATTGGACAAACTATGTTTTGTTTGCACCCATAGCTACTTTAAATTTGTCTAGTGGCAGTCCAGTCCAAAGTGCCTATGCCATCCCTGCCTGTCATAATTTGTGGGAAGTACTACTCAAAGACTATCCTCTCCAAGTATTGTGAGTTATTTGAGTTCAAGATTGTCACAGAATTTTCAACTAATTAATATCTGCATTCTTCTTTGCTGTCTTTACTACATTATCAGTTAACATATCAACAATATATTTAGCGCAGTGTACTTTGGAGCTAAAGTTCAAGCAGAAACTTTTAAACCTTGTAGGTGATTTTTAAAGAGCCTCACAAATTCAATACATATTAGTAACAACTATAAATAAGAATATCGTAAATATTTTGTGTTGTGTAAATTATTTCTAAACCATAATTGGCCTTATTTGAAATTAAGTTGTGATTTTTAAGTGATCTTATATAGATTAAACACAGTTTATCTATAAAGGCAAGGTGTAAATAATAAATACACTATTTTTTATTTTTTTTTAATACACTAGTAAATAAATATATTGTAACTAGAAAGTACAAAATAAATGTGAATAGTTTCCTCAATTACAGAATCACAATTATATTGGTGTGGTGTTATTATTACTAGTTATTTAAAAATGTTTCAGATAACTATATTTTTATTAGTTTTTGGGTTCAAGATATGTACTTTTACAGTTATCAGTGAATTTTTTTACAGCTGGACATATCCTAATTAAGAATGTGCTTCATCTCGGTGTCAGTTCAGGAACTTGTACATTAATTATTTCATCAAAATTGTCAAATATTACCTACCTATACCTTTCTTATCTATTAAGAAAAAAAATTGTTGCAAGCACCTGCACTGATACTGAGAATATGTGGTTCTCTTGGAGGGATTTACTAACAACATAAGCCATCTTAGTATATCAAAACTACTGTAAATGTACTTGTTTCTCGATGCAACATTGTGTCTGTATTGTGCATAAAATAATTAATAATCTACTTTTTAATACAATAATTTTAAATATCAGTAACTGCTCAACTATCATGCATTATGTATACTAAAATTATCTTCCACTTTGATTGTCAGTACTTCAGCCAATGTATTCTTTTAAAACATCTTTGATAGTAAATGACATTTAAGAATTGTTTTGAAAATCATCAAAATAAATACATCAGTCTTTACAAAAGTTGCAGAAAGACTGATAATATTTAATTTATAAAATCATGAAATATTAGTATGAAATTTTTATTGTAATCAATATTTAATAATGTTTTTATTTCATAAAATTTACTTGTGTAGGTTAATTGATGATCACATACCAATTGTAATTTAACTGCACTCATATACAGTGTGGGTTCATGTACAGATATGAATAGTGCACTCATTATTGGTCTTGTCCAGACCATACCATACCATTCTTCAAAGGCTTATTGAGCAAAGCATGATTTTTTATGGAACTACTGTAACAGTAAAGTAGCTTATAGGAAGACAGATAATATTGTTCAATTTACTAACAAAACACATGAACAACACCTCTTAAAAGATCTCTTCCTGTTAATAGTATGTTATTTATATACTCCTATTTTAGTATGAAGTTACTATTTCTATACTAATAAAGATGAAAGATTTGTATGTTTGTAATGAATAAACTCAAAAACGACTGAACCAATTTCAAAAATTCTATCACCATTACAGTTCTACATTATCCCTGAGTGACATGCTATATTCAATAATTGGGGCTCTATATTTTTTCAAGGCAAGAGAATGTCTGCCGAGATTGCTAATCTTAAATAAAGAAGATATTTTCTTTATAAGAAGATTTTAAAGGGTTTTCTGCAACTTTTAAGAGAATTAATGTACAAAATAGTTTTATATACAACTTTATTTTCAACAATTATTTTCTTTTGCTAGTGCTTTAGCTTAACAACACAGATACTGCCTATTGCAACATACATAAAAGTGCTAAACATTTATATATAATTGTAATAGGGAATTTATTTACAAGTGATAATATGACAAAACAGGCAAATAGTGATCATGTGGCTGAATTGTTAAAAATATACACAATGCTTGAAATAATATGAATGACACATGATTGATTTTGTTAGCTGATAAAATATGGCAGTGTCAAGACTTTAGATAAATGAGTAGATTAATGCTTGTTTTAACTACTTGTATGTGTTCTTATTACAGATATGATAAGTACTTGAAAATGGGATTTATTGAAAAAACATTTTAAATAATTTTTTATTTCAGCTTCACTAGTGTAAAGTTTTCAATTCTGCATGAGGTTTCTTTTTTGGGGTAGGATGTGAATTTTTCTAAATCATGTATAATAAATAGCTTAGGAGTTGAAAAAAATCATATTTTTATGTATTATATATTGTTCACATAAGGATACCAAAATGAGTTTTGTGAACACAATTATGTAATACTTTAAAATTGATAAACTATACCCTAAATTCAACCAGGTTTTATCCATAAAAACTTTTAAAAGAAGTAATAGGTTGAGAACAAAGTCTTTGCATATAGTATGTATGAACTTGTAATAAGATCTCTTTGGCTATACCATTTGTATCTGGCTGGTTTTGGTATCATTAAAAAGTTTTAATTTTAAAGAAGACATTTCCAAATTCATATTAGGAAAATGTGTGATTTTCATTTGTTTTTCTTATTGTTAAAATGAGTGAATCTAACGAAGCAATTCAATACATTTTAAAATTTTACTACAAAAAAGGTAAAAATGCAACACAAGTCACGAAAAAGATTTGTGATGTTTATGGACCTAATGCAGTATCTGTGAGAGTAGCGCAAATTTGGTTTAAGCGTTTTCAATCCGGAAAGTTTGATATCAAAGAGGCACGTCGCTCTGGTCGCCCTGTTACAGACAAAATTGATGCCATTTTTGAAAAAGTTGAGTAAGATCGGCATATTACTAGTTACGATGTAGCTGGAGAACTGGGAATTGACCACAAAACGGTTTTGGCGCATTTAAAAAAAGCTGGGTACACAAAAAAGCTCGATATTTGGGTGCCTCATGAGCTCACTGAAAGACCTGATGAACCGTGTACTCATTTGCGATTGTTTATTATGACGCAATGAAACCGAACCATTTTTGAAGAAGCTGATAACTGGTGATGAAAAGTGGATCACGTACGACAAGAACGTGCGAAAAAGATCGTGGTCAAAGCTTCACAGACTGTGGCGAAACCCGGGTTAATTGCGAACAACTGATGAGATTAAAGCAAAAAGTTGAGAGAAAGCGGCCGGAATTAATCAACAGAAGGGGTGTGATTTTTCACCATGATAACGCTAGACCTCACGCGTTTTTAGCCACTCAGCAAAAATTACGAGAGTTTGGCTGGGAGGTGTTAATGCATCCGACGTATAGTCCTGACCTTGCACCTTCAGATTTTCACCTGTTTCGGTCTCTGCAGAATTCCTTAGGCAGTGTCAGGTTAACATCACGAGAGGACTGCCAAAACCACTTGTCGAAGTTTTTATATCCGAAGCCCCAAAATTTTTATAGCAATGGGATCACGTCCCTATCTACAAGATGGCAAAAAGTTATCCAACAAAATGGCACCTACATACTTTAGTCAAATGTAAATAAACTTTATAAAAAAACCTTTTGAATTTTATATAAAATGTGAAGAAACTTTTTCCTTAACCTAATTAATATAAAAAGAAAACAGCATACTAAAGCCACACACATCTATCTTGTCTCCATTGAAAACAAAAAATGCTTAAATGAAACTCATGTTGCTATTCTCCAGGGATCAACCAAACATTTATTTACAATAGGTATTATGCAATTATATTTTTTATTCATTCATACATTGCACTGGAACCTGTTGTAAGAATGTAAGGACCAAACAACATTAAAGTGAACACATTTTACTAAAAATGTGTTAACTTTAATGATGTATGCTGCATAAACAATATTTTCATAAGTTTTTGTGACTTGTATACATAATAAAACTTACAAACATAACATAATAAAACTACGTTTTAACGGTTTTTTTCGCGGTAATTAAAACTAAATAATTAAAATGAACAAGTTGGCGGTAGGCTAAATAAAACTTTAACAATACTCATTGGCACTTGACATCTTTATCTTTTGTGATCACAGCCATTCAAAAATGGCTGAAACGTCGGAATAACGCAAATTAAAAAAAATACCGCACTTAAAACTGTTAAAACATAGTTTTACAATATTTTCTCTTCATAAATCGGGAAGAAAACATGTCTCTATTGATGCATTGGTTCATTAAAGAGAAATCTGCAATTATACTTTTTTAATAATGTAAAATATATTTTATAAGAATTGGTTTTTTTTCTATTACTTATATAAGCTTTACACTGTTTCTTAGAAGTTCGTACACTTTCAGTTTGTTTAAAGTATTTTTTAAAGAATTATTGTAATATGTGAAAATATTTAGTTAAGGTGTTGTCGATTAGGATTTTGTAATCAAGATATGACACCACTGTCTTTACCATTTATGATGTATTGTTTATTTTTAATTTTGAAAATTACCCATTTGCAGTCATGATCTATTGAAACATACACAAAATGATAAGTACAGAGCAGTGTCAACAAATGCTTACATGTTAAAATTGTAAAAAGTATTATCTAATAGTAATAATATTGTTAAAAGAAATGATGATTGATTAATGAAAATATTATGTGCAGGTAGTTTGGAAAAAGCGAAAGAAGTAGAGGATAGGATCAAACAGCAGTATGCTGAGTCACAGCACAGGGAAAAAGTTCTTGTTAGGAGGCTTGCTGCTAAGGAGCAAGAAATTCAAGATTATGTAGTAAGTTTCTAACTCAATATAAGTACAGTCAATATTTGAAAACAATAAAAGTATAAATACACTGGTTAGGATGAAATTAAAGCAATGCAATCAGATTAAAAATAAGTGTTTTTAAAATAATTTTAGATGTATGTAGATGATCTTAGTAAGAGATGCTTACTAAGATTAATTGTAAAAAATTGGCATATCTTTAGTAAGTAATGACATCTTGTAAACTGAAATGTTTATTAAGTTGCATTAAAGTTTTGGGTTTCTATTGTAATTTGAAATTTATATTTCGGTATGAATTAAAATTTGTTAAGTCTGTTTGTAGAGTAGATTTATCTTTTAGCATTTATTTTTCAATTGTTTTAAAAACATGTATAAGAACCACCTAAAAGGTAGTTGGTATGATCACCAAGTACAATTACAAAATTTTAACTCCCTGGTTTTGCATAATATGTCTAAGGAACTTTGTTTCCTGGTCACGACTGGAAGTATTCCAGTTTATGTGGTGTAAGTTAATTAACATAATAATCTAGGAACTTTTCTCAGGTTTCAAGTCTGAGCTTAAATATAAAAAAATTACATGTCATGCAATATTCGAAATATTTAGCATTCATAATAATGTTTAATTTGATTAGATATTCGTTTTAGATTTACAATTGAGACACTGTTTCGGAATGTAAAATTCAAACAAGTGGTCTGCAGGCAATATTAAACATTTTTTACCACCGAAGTTCCTTATATGTCATTATTTGTATATTTCCAGAGTCAAATAACTGAACTGAAATCTTCACATGCGAGTCTCAATGGAAGACCAACACTTCTGGACCCAGCTGTCAATGTTTTAATACTCAGACTAAAACAGGAGTTAACTTCAACAAAAGCTAGGTTAGAGGAAACTCAAAATGAGTTATCAGCATGGAAATTTACACCAGACTCAAATACAGGAAAAAACTCATGGCTAAATGCAGGTTGTTGCACCAAGAAAATGAAGATTTAGGTCGTATGACTTCAAGTGGTCGAATAGCCAAGCTAGAGGGTGATTTGGCACTACAGAAGAGTTTCAGTGAGGAAGTTAAGAAGTCACAATCAGGTTTGTAGTTATTAACTTTTTTGTGTGTGTTTTGAATCTTTATTAGTATACAAAAAATATTGTATAATGTCTTATAGCTGTGAAGTTCTTAATGACATAAGGAAATGGCACGAGTTACCTTGCTGCATTGGATGTGTTGATAAGTACTATGGAAGCTCCAAGAGATCACCCTGCAAGACTTGTTTACTAGTCTGTTAAATAACCTAAAAGTGAAACATTTCATGGGCCATTAATGTGTGGCCATGTTGCCCTTGTAAATATGCGTGTATGCCAGTGATACTATATTGAGAGAGATCCAACAAAATGTCCGAAAATGTAAAAGATAACTCCAAGCAGGATTTGACACTCTAGAAAGATTAAAAACATCGCTTTCTTCACATATGGATAGAAACACCTGTAAATTTTATTTATTTATTATTATTATTTATCTATTTATATCAAACATGAATGCAAGTGTTTTGTGATCGACTTACACTACAGTGTATTGGTATAAGTGTTAGCCACCCGATTCACTCAACAAGCCCTGGTTCATAGGGGAGATTCACGTGGTTGAATCTGAAGATAGAAAAATAACTAGTTAGATGTTCTGTAATATTAGCCCAAGCCGAATGTTCACTATGTTGGCTGTTGAGATCAACGCTGTTTATCTGCATAGTCCGATATGCTGATATGATTGTTTGTGTTTAAATATATATTTATATTATTTATTTAATTATTTATGACGCCTAACGAAATAGGCATGGGAACTCCTGTCAAATATGTAACAGCAATAACATTCCATGTAAGAATTGCACACTTCCTCGTAAGAGGCACTACAAGCTCTTTCAGTGTTTGTTAATTAATTAAAGGTTAAACCATAATTTGCGTGCGAGCATTTTTGCGTTTGTATTTTTTATGACACACAGCAAAGTGAGCACGGTCAGCTAGCTTTTTATAATTTCTTTAAACATGTATGTAAAGTGAAGTCGTGGTAGCGTAATGGTTAGCGCACGCGCCCCTAAATCGAAGGGCGCGGGTTCGATCCTGACCGGAACGCATGCACCTCTTAGTCAGTTTTCTGATCTAATGTGCATATTGTTACAATTACCACGTGCTAATAACGGTGAAGGAAAACATCGTGATGCAACCTGCACATCGAGATAACCGAACCAAGCGTGGCGGGTATTTTTTTTAATTTTTTTATTGGAGGAGTTCAGCAGACAGGCAGATGGCCCACTTGTTGGAAAGCGGTTACCGTCGCTTATGGACACTTGTAACACCAAAGGTGCTATAAATGCGCTGCTGCTCTCTTAAGGGAGACTGGAACCTGGTCACTAATGCCGAAACACAACTCAAGATTGTTATGGCGACGTACTTTAGACCAGGGTTGGTAGCCATCCAGGCTGTGGGGTGTTTTGTCGCCTCTTACGTCCGGCCGCCCGGCCGCAGGAAATTGTTTCTTTCTCCGTTCCTGCACGGATAATGTCCGTTCCCCCTATAATGGGAGGCCCGATCCCAGCAGTGGGACATTTATGGGTTGACATTATTATATGTATGTCGATTACAGAACTGGACGAGTTCCTCCAAGAGCTGGACGAGGATGTGGAGGGGATGCAGAGCACGGTGCTGTTCCTGCAGCAGGAGCTGCGCGCGACGCACGCGAGCGTGAACGGCGGGCGGCGGCCGCACTCGCCGCACACGCCCGCCGAGAAGCGCACGTACTCGGGCAGCGAGTGCAGCGACGCGCCGCTGAAGCGCCGCCGCGCCTCCGTGCTCTCGCTCGACTACAACGAGGACGAGGAGCCCCTCACCGGCCACGCGGTCAACGGCGACGCGGACTAGCGCCGGCGCAGGCTGTTCCCGAGAACACGCCCGTACAATAAAACCTAGTGATACGTGAATATTGTTTGTATCCATTTAGCCGCTTCAGGCCGACTCGTTGACTAATCAAATACATTCTGATGTCATTGTTGAAGTGAGTGAACAGATGTCTGTGTGATTCGCTGGTTCGGTGTCAGTCACTCATAACTATCATGTGGAGGCTTATGTATTAGCACGTAAAGTGTATTCTAATAAAAAAAATCTAATGTACTTTAGAAGACATAATATATAGACGAATATGTGTCATTTCCATTGACATTTTGATTGGTGATGATTGTGTCGATTGTGAAAATGAAACTAAGAAAACAATTGGGGAATAGTTTGCGTAATTTGCACATCAGTGGACCACGTGACATATTGAAATAGTGAACCATTTTTGACATTGTTTTTTTATATTTGACATATTATTGCCAAGACACTCAGTTGACAATTTAATAATTTATTTATTATGTAAGTGGATTGATTATTGT
Source organism: Dendrolimus punctatus (assembly GCA_012273795.1). Taxonomy (NCBI): domain Eukaryota; kingdom Metazoa; phylum Arthropoda; class Insecta; order Lepidoptera; family Lasiocampidae; genus Dendrolimus; species Dendrolimus punctatus. The sequence continues at coordinate 13,493,411 of CM022543.1, forward strand.
GATATATACAGACACCAGTAACAGACAATTGTTGCAGTTGACTTATATGTTGCTGAATTTCTAAAATCTAGCTCGTAGGTTTAGATAGGCTTGTTGAATATGAAGTCTAATAACTTTATTAAATGTCACATTTTTTATTTAGGTAATTTCTATATGAAATGATTCTATTTTTAATTATAATGAATGTATATAAAGCTATGTTAATAAACATTATATTACAAGCATCTTTGCGGTTTTATTATTTACTTTAATATAAAATACTCAAGTATGTTAACACTTAAACAAGCAACAGTCCATAAAAGTTATCAAAGTAATAAACCGAGATATAACTGAAGTAACAAGTAAAATGTATATTGTTATTTTACAAATCCTCTACAGCATGCGTAAGTATAAAAAACAATACCCTTAATTTTATGAAATATATGAGGAATTATGCGGATATTTTTTATTTATTTTTACTATTATAGTGAGCTCTGGATTATCTACAGATTATAAACGTGTTTCCTACGAAGGCGCTCAAGTATGGCGGACGGAGCTGCGAAACGGCGATGACATTCTATTAATCAAAAAGCTCGGTGATTACCAAGGTTATTGCAAATTTTAATTTTTGAACTAACTTCTGTAATGAATTGTGAATGAAAACAGTGCTGCCACGTATTAAAATTAAAATGAACGATACGAATATACCAGAAGAGACTGTTTGATAAATAGCTACAAGAAATCTCGTGTCCAATACAATCTTCTTACATATAAAAATGAATGTTTGTCTGTATGTGCTTTATAGAATCGTAAACTATACATTTGATCATGTGATGATCTTTAGCAAAGTTGTTGCGTATGAGCCAAAGAAGGTTTCTGAGTTGGTTCACAATTGGACTCGGTAGGTGGCGCTGCTGTCGGCATATCGATTGAAGCTTTTCTGGGCAGGACGACGTCTGCCGGGACAGCTACTTTAATATAAAAGAACTAATTCCTTCTTAAAACTCCCAGTACCTACATTACTAGTAATTCTGGTGGTGCTAAATGACAGAAACCAGTATTGACTATCAGGGCCGGCGGGCCGGCCTTAATCATCTAGACGCCCCGAGCGATTCATGCATTTGGCGCCTTTTTACATCGTACTATAATATCACGAACATGAAAGTTTGTGAGGATGTATGGATGCATGTATTTCACTCTCCCACGTAAAAACTACCGAACGGATTTTGATGAAACTACATTAGTATAACTTATAACATCAGAAATTAATCTGGCGCCCCGTAGGCCTCTGCAGCCTCCTTTGAGCCGGCACTAACTAATTTTACATGTTAAATATAATTAGTAACATACCTGCGTGGAGTAAGTACATAATATTGTGTTGGGTGTTATCAACGCTTCGACTAGAACAGTGTTCTTCAATTTGTGGGTCGCGACCCCTAGGGGGGTCGCAGAGCTCTTGCTCGGGGGGTCGCCGGCAAAAGGGAAAAAGCAATTTAAATGTATACCTCGTACTACTTGAGTACGAGGTATACATTTAAATTGCTTTTTCCCTTCTAAGCTCAGCAGCTTTTTGCAGGTTATAAGGCCCTAATAATGGGTATGGGTAACAAAATAGACATAAACATAAACGTAGTCTTTTAAATAACTAACTTTTTGTCTGTCTATCGCCCAAGGGTTCGCCAAAATTTTTCAACCTGTAAAGGGGTCGCGTATTCAAAAAGATTGAAAAGCACTGGTCTAGAAGAAAAATAGTAATAATCACAATCTCCTAGTAAAAGATGGCGCTACTGGTCTTTTATTTTTTAGATGAAACCTGTCAAACAATAAAATAATATTATTAATGAGCCTTTTTACTTCATATTCATTAAGAAACGATATTTTTAAACAGATATAGCGATATGGAGTTTAAAACCACGACAAGTAGACTTTTTGATTACCGCTGAAAACAAATTGAACGTACATCGTCATTTGCAAGCAAGACGGCTAAACCATACGGTTCTCATAATGGACGTCCAGACAAGAATTGACGCATTTGCACCGGGAATAGAGACCTGGACAGAAAATTCGTTAAGATTGGGTAATATATTGGCATAACGCCCCTTTCTAGATATTGCTATCTCTTCAAAACAGTATCTACAGCTATAAAGACAGTAAACTCTAAGGTATATCATAATGTACCCTATATGTCGATGCTATTTAGTGACTTTTTTATTTAAGTGAATAATTGGGGAGATGTTAGCGTCTATTTCTTTTACATAAATATTATTGCGCTAAATGTGGCCCCTCGCCTTGACTAGAATGTTCAAGGCGCAGAGGGGGCTTTAGGCTTTAGCCGGGGGTGCTCGGCACCCCACCCGGTCGCAAGGACCTACAGAGCGCAAGTCGCCTGACTTCAATATTATATATACTAAATCAGTGTGTACCGTCAAATAGACTACATGTGTTAAATATCATCAATACGAACTGGGTAGTTACTGAGGAAAATGCATATGACATACAAAAACGGACTGGTGGACTACCAAAGCAAAATTCTTCATTTTTACCAAAATGACCTGGTTCGGTTCAACGTACAGCGATTTGCTGACGCTGTGGCCTATAATATTAGTATAAATAGTGCTCACAAATACTCTATGATTGAGTTGCTATTAAGTCGCTACTGAATCCCCACGAGTTGCTATTAGTCGTAACATACGACTTCAACTATCACTAAGTTGAACCCAGGGATCAGCATACAAACTCAACTAGGACGAGAATAAATCCCTGAAAGCAACAAGGTGTATTTTCTTCACTCTACTACTAGAAAGCACCAGCACGCCACCAATACTGCCAGCATCCACCACTACAAGCAAAAGCAAGTGTACAGACCTTAAAAATTCAATGCAATTTCTGTTATTAGTGAGGGAGACTTAAGCTGATTTTCGCACCCCGGCACCTAATGTGCTGAAAACAGCCCTAGCAAGGCATGCGTAGTAATTAAGCGAAGGGACTCATGGCCGCAAACCGATCGCGTTATACCTACACATCCTCTGTATTTGTTTGTTTTGTAAATTACTTAGAATACATTAATTTAAAAATGGGAATCAATAGCTAAATTTAGATTTAAATTATATATACACAGTAATAAAGTTCTAACAAACACGAGCGGCAAATTCAAAGATTCCTTTGCCTGTGGGCTCTATTTCACACCCGGCGCTCAACGTGTAATATAAAACGTTTTTTTTTCATATTGCAATAACAATGACCTACTTAGGTCTCAATTCTTCTAACATGTCCTACAACTGTAAATTTCAATAGTCATGAGGAAAATATTTTATCTTTATTGTAATATCATGTAGCAATGCACCTTACCTGCAAAAACTGATTTAAAAACCTGCATGACCTGAAAGCAATTATTACAAAGATAATTGCTAATTGATTATGAAATGAGGAAAAATACATAACATTCTAAGTCTAATTTTAAACGTGTATTATTTTTGGTGGCTATATACCTGGGTATGGTATGCCTCTATGATTAAAAATCTAAAAATAGATATATGATTATACTACCATTATTAGAATGAGACGCGGGTACATTAGCCACTGAGGGTCTTATATTGAGTAAGTTTGAAGGTTTCTTTAAGAACCATAAACATCCTTCAAATTTACTCGAATTGAATATGAATAATTAACTAAGTTGCTTAACTACTTCACTACTACCTCGAAAAAACTATCGTGAATAAACTTAATTTTTATAGTTTACTCCTGTGTAATTTTATATCATTCGTGTTTGAATGCCACAGGTCATCGTTTGGATTGGAAGAGCTATCCTAGTTCAAATGTTATTGGAGAATATTATAATTATGTCGCAGAAAACTTTCCTTCCATTTTAAAGTAAAGAATATAGGATATACCAGCGAAAATAGATCAATAAAGGTAGGCTATACTCACACCGGTTTGCTCTTTATATTGCTTGAGGGCTAGTACGCACTATAATGTATTTAGTAGTATATGCAAGTGTAGTTGCGTATATTATTTAGTATATAAAGTATGGTGAATGTAGGTATATCATCAGTGGACACAAAACCGCTAAGACAGTTGTAAATAATGAAACAGCTCGATAACGTACTGAGAAAACAGCAGATTGCACTTTTTTATATAAGGGAAATCGGATTGAGGACCATAAGCCACGCGAGGGGGAACGGTCTCAGCCTGTGTGTGGGATTCGCCAGATCGAGATGGCACTAGCACCTCACGTATGAAGTGCTATTGCCACATTACAGTTGGGATACCCACTAAAACCCAGTCCTATCCTCGAACGTCCCTTGTCCGGGCAGTGGGCTCGCTTGCGCATTCATCTTCAGCCCGGACGGAAACATTGCACGTCTTACGAATAGAACGGTCAAAAGTAGTGTTCTAATTTCGTATAAATTTAAATTAATATTTCGTATTGCTTTCGTGAAAACGGACAGAGTTGCCAGTAGTCAGAAATATCCCCAGATTAAACTTTTTTTGGCTTCTTTTTTATAGAATATAAAACTTACAATATATACTTAGTACATAATTATTATAAGAGTCTGTACATCGGTGTTTTTCAAAAAATATTTTTAAGTGAACTGGTTTGATTTGGTTTTCACGGCTTGCTTAACATCTTACTATATATATATATATATATATATATATATATATATATTATATATATATATATATATATATAATATATAATATGTAACATATATATATATATATTATATATATATATATATATATAATCTGGGGATATTTCTGACTACTGGCAACTATGTCCGTTTTCACGAAAGCAATGCCTTGTCTCATTTTAACGTGATTGGTTGGACTATGGAAGAAACGAGACAAATATAGTTCACTTTGGCAAACTGTTGGCATTACATTAGATTTCAAAGCTACGTCTTTTAAACTCGCAAGTGGCTACGCATTTTAAAGAATTATTTGTATGACGTTGCTAGTCTAGTATATGTAAGCTCACTGTTTTTAGGTATCAAATCTGATCTATATATATATATATATAGATATATATATATATAACAAGACATTTTAATAAAACATGTGCAAAGGTTCAATTAACGTTGAGGGCCTAAAATCGTCTACTTTCGAGAATCGCTACGTATCTAGATATACTAGTAAGACATTAAAGATGTGTAACTCAGGAGTGATTGATTTAAAAGATGTGTAATCTTTCAAAATTCGAAATCACTCTTTAAATCTTTGGTTTGGAAAATATATCTTTAACTCAGTACGTTAAGATTGATTTTAGTCACATGGAATGATGAAAACTAACAAATCAGATACTTAGATGTAGTATGAGACAATAGATACAGGATATTGTGAATTGAAAAGAGATAACATGCGCACTCTAAGAAATACAATGATGATACACAGTAAATTAAACTCTGTAGCGTTATTGTAAAGCTTAAAACCGGTCAACTGAATAAATTATATCATTCGAAACCAAAGATTTAAAAGAGTTAAAGATTTAAAGGAGTGATTTGCATCTTTTATGGAAAAAGATTTATAAATCACTGATCTCATTGGTGATTTAGTTTGCGCATCGCTATAAGACATAGCGTAAAGTTCCAATTTATATCTATACTTGCCAATTTCGTCATATAAATCTGCGAAGATGACTTCCCTCCCTCTGATAGTAGAATGACCGCCACTTTTGACTTAGACAAACAAATAAGGATCATTCTAACTGCTGCTGAACCTAACACTATTTTATAAAAATTATTGACTATCTAGTATCTTTAAAAAAATAAGCATATTAGAGTCGTTGCCGAAATCTATATTAAAGCACACAAAATTTACTGGCGCACGCTTCCATCATTCACTTTTTCATGATCTACACTCCAAAAAATTGTTAAAAATAAAATCGTTTAAATTTTAATTCGTTTTACTGGTAACACGGATGACAAACAACAATGCACGATATATTTATTTTGTTTTCTAATGTTATTTTAAATAACGCGATCAAAATTAAACAAACTTACTTGTGAAAGCTAACGTCACTTGCTTTATTATCATTTTGGACGTGATACACAACTTTTAACAGTACATTTCACCATTTTGAATATGTCTAACTCACAACTGGGACCAGATATGCCTGCAGGCATCTTCGAAGTGGCAACACGTCGGTGCCGTAAACTGCGCATCTAGTTATTATAAGATCATTGCCTAAAAAAGCAGAACAAAAGTGAAAATAAATAAAATACGATTATTGTTTAAAGAGTATCGCCTACGAAAATAAAATACGTTTTTATCCCAAAGCGTACGATAAAATTTCTCCCTGTAAATGGTCCTTAAGACTTAGTTACCACCTAATACATATTTAAGATTTCCAAATGGTCGAGTCTTAATGTTATTTACGGACCGTTCTCTCTCTCTCTCTCTTCTTTGTTGTTGTTGGCTCCAACGCCTTTGGCATTGATTTTGCCAATGTCACAGTAAAAGAGGCAGGTGTTAAAAAACGCTAATACCGACCGTTCATCGTTTGCCTTATTATGGATGACATTTGACATAAGCTCAATATTTGGCCAACTTTAAAAAAGAGGATGTTTCCAATTAGAAGTAGATAGTAAGGTAAGTAAGTAAATGAATAGTAAGATATGGGAAACGATTAAAAATATAGATTAATTAGTTAATTAGGTTCAATTATAAGTATTTATTCTTTAAAATGCAAAACTCGGTTATATTAATTTTTCGATACTTGACATTATCCGTCGGTCTGTTGTCACCGCCGGGGCACCAGCTTTTCTTGAACCAAATGGGCTGTGCTGCGAAGATCGTAGTGGTAAGAGACCAGACAGGATGTCGTTGGTGGCATGGTAGATGGGACGCCCTTAGTATGGGATGCAACTAGTGTCGATACTTTGACTGAGTCCCATCTTCTAGACTCAACCGTGACAGCCGGGGCGGGGCTGCTGCCGCACATCAGGAGACCCTGAACTGTCGCAAATATGTGTCCATCGGTAGTGGGTACGTATACGAGGCTTTCGGGGTCGAGACCCCGGGGCCGTGGGGGCCTGGAGCTCATGACCTCCATCGAGACCTGTCAACAGGCCTAATTGAGGCCTCGCGGGACCAAAAGGCTGGCTTGCACCTAGGGCAACGAATCGGCCAAGTCATTCAATGCGGAAATGCGGCCAGCATTTTGGACACATTCCCCGCCGAGAGCGATTGGGAATCAATGTTTTATTTATAGATATATGTTATTTTGTAAGTATAGTTTTATTTCCAATGTTAATATTCTCATTTTGTTTTAAATTTTAGATGATTTCCATATCGGATGGAAACCCTAAAAATAAAAGGATATTGATAGTATCAGGGATGCATTCTCGAGAATGGATAGGGATTACATCAGCGTTGTACATCCTGGATAACATTATAAGTCAATTCGATCTTTTGTCAGATTACATAAAAAATAAAGATTGGTGAGTTTGGGCATATTTGGGGTTAATAATTTTCTATCCCAAAAAAGTATGCAAAGCCGTAGTAGCTGTCGTAAAGTGATTATTTTGTCCTTACGATTTATCCTTCATTGCCCAGATTCAATATAAATAAATATAAGATATAATAATGAGTTTATGTAGTGTGAGTGTAATTTTGTATGGATATATTAATAAATACATATACAAGATATCAATCCTTATCAATGTATACACGAACTCATTTCTTTATGAATAACCAATGTGGAACTTGACTGTTCCCATCATAGGTATAATTTAGCACACAATATAAGAATGATCTTTGAATCATTCTTCTTTTATGACTTATATTAATAAGTCCCTTTGAATGACCTCTCTTTACCTCCCCTGCAGTCATTCCCCAACCACCGAGTCTGACAATAGAAATTCACATGATTCAGTAAGTAATTCACAAATCACTTACCCAAATCGGCTGTACGGCTTACCTACACGTTCGTCCGTTTCGCCATCTTGTTTTTGTCTCTTTTTACAACTTAACAACTTTTTGAACTAAACTAATTCCTCGTCGCGCTCTCTCACCCCCGCCACCCCTTTCGTTCAGAAATGTATTAACCTTTTCGCATTTCGCGACACTCCCGGCCGCATTGAGATAGGGTAAAACAAAGTCATTTATGTCATTAAAGTGTTTATTTCAAAATCATTACACATCAGACAATCATTACTCATTCGTAATCAACTTAAACATACCTACATATCTCTGAGAAATACGAACTACTATGCTTACTCTAGTAGTAATTTTGTCCACTGCTTGAGTTTTTCATTTGCTCGTTGTGCAGCACCTCTGCCACTCTTTTTTTGACACACAGTACCGGCACTATCGTGACTAACGGTTTCTTTATTATTTGATGTTTTGGAATCAGAAACAGGTTCTGTTTCACTGTTTTCTTCATCATCTGTTATTTCCAGTGGATAAAGGTGTGCAATAGATCTAGTGAACTCTTGATCTCCTATTTTAACTCTTGCTACTCTTATCTCGCCATCCTTGCTCCTAATCAGTTGAACTATTTTTCCCGTTTTCCATAGGGACCTGTTACTAGTGTCTCCATGAATTTGTACAATTTGACCAATTTTTGGTGTTTTATTAACAACACCACGAGACTGTTTATGTTTATATTGCTTTCTATTTCTTAATTCTAACAAATACTGATTAACAAACATTTTTATAAACTCATCTAAGATGATTCTTCCTCGTTTCCACCCTTCAATCAATGCCGTTTTAGTAACTGTGTCTCCCATATTTAAATAAGGTTTATCTGATTGAACAATGATACATTCATTTAAGCAAAGAAAATCTGATGGTTTGAGTATATGTTCAGGTTCTTCACTTAAATATGTTAGTGGCCGATTATTTAAAACATTTTCTATTTCTTTTATTATTGTGCATAATTGTGTATTATTCAATAGATGTTTATCAACTGTCCTTTTAAGACAATGTTTGACTAACCCAACTAGTCTCTCATATACACCACCATGCCACGGGGCTAGTTCAGGTATAAATCTCCACTGAACTTTATTTTGGACACAATAAGGTCCTTGAAGAACCTCAGCTGTAAGTTTGAATTGTAAAGCATTATCTGATGTAATCAAAATTGGCATTCCTCTTGTAGCGATGAAACGCCTCAGTGCTAACAAGCATTCTTCAGCAGTAAGATCATTGACTACCTCCAAGTGAATTGCTCGTATAGCCAAACATGTGTACAGACAAATCCATTTCTTTTCCTGTACTCCTTTGCCCACAGATATTAAGAGTGGTCCTAGATAGTCTAATCCAATATATGAAAATGGTTTTTGATAGTTGATTCTCTCTGGTGGCAGAGGACTTATACTTGGTAGCTTATAAGGACCTCCTCCATATTTCTGGCATTCAAAGCAGTTTTTAAGAATACTTTTAACTTTTATTCTTCCATGTGGTATCCAAAATCTTTGTCTGATTAAACTCAAAGTTTGTGTTACACCAACATGATAATTATCTCTGTGGTATTGTTTTATTATGTTATCAGTGAAGTCACAGTTTTTTGGTAATAATATTGGATACTTTTTGTCATAGCTCCATGTTGCAAAGGTCATTCTTCCCTTACATCGAATGACACCATCATCATCCTTGAAAAGACCTAGGCATTGGGAAAGACTTGTTTGTTTTCCTGCCCATTCTAGTGGAAAGTTAATTTTTTGGATTTTTTGAATTCTTACTATTTCAGACTCAGTTTCATTATTCTCTTCATTTTCTTCAGAAGCAATTTCTTGTTGTAAACTATTTTGTTCTGTCAACTCTTTATTTTGTTCTGTCAACTCTTTATTTTCCTCTTTATCTTCAATTTGTGATATTTCTACATGGCCCTCCCCAACACAAAGACTTTGTGTGAAAGACCAGTTTTCTCTATAGTTATTCTTTTTGTATAAAAATTTAGGTCCTTTTAACCAATCTTGTTCTCTTTTATGTTTTATAGGTCTTGTGCCAATGTCTGCAGGGTTATTGCTAGATTCTATGTAAAGTACTTCTATGTCTTTATGTGTCTTTATTTCTTCGACTCTTCTACCGACAAATGGGTGAAGCAATTTGTTAGTTTTAATCCAGTTGATAACAATTTGACTATCAGTCCATATATAGGCCTTTGATATACATAATTCTAGATTGTTTTGTACATATGTGATTAGTCTTGTTCCTATTAGGCATCCTAATAGTTCTAATCTAGGAATCTTCAAATCATTTTGGTCTTTAGGTGAAACAAGTCTAGTTTTGCCCATCATAAAGGATAATTTGATATTATTTAGATATATAGTTTTAAGATATATAACGGCAGCATAGCTTTGTAGAGAAGCATCGGTAAAACAATGAAGTTCATATCTAGCTGTCAGTTTACAATTCTTAAATCCAGTGTATCTAGGAATTTGAAAGTTTCTTAGTTTTTCAAGGTTATTCAGAATAAGCATCCATTTATCTACCATTTCCTTAGGCAGTATAGTATCCCATTTGTATTTAGCTTTCCATAAATCTTGTATATAGATTTTAGCTTGTAAAAGTTCCGGGGCTGCAAAGCCACACGGATCGAAGATAGAAGCTACAGCACTCAATATCTTTCTTTTTGTAGGATTATGTTTGCTATTTTCTAAATTTTCAATGTTAATTTTGAATTTTAAAGAATCTTTTTTTGTGTCCCATGTCATACCAAGAACATTTGTAACTCTCTTTCTTTCTTGTTGGTCTTCTTTTACCTTTTTAATGAATGACAGACTATTAGAGTTCCATTGTCTTACATTCATGGATATATTGTCAAATGCTTTCTTAGTTTCAATATATGTATAATAAGCATCTTCGGGAGTTCTTACACTAATAACAAGATTGTCTACATATATATTCTTTGCTACTCTACTTAGTATTTCATTCTGGTATTTTTGCAGATGAAATTTGATAGTTGCGTTTAGTAAGAATGGACTCGATATAACTCCAAATGGGACTCTACAAAATCTATAACATACAATATTTTCTTGAATAAAGCCTTGTTTAATATTGTTTAGCCACAAGAAGCGTGTCACATCTTTATCTTCATCTTGAAGACCTAGTTGAAGAAATGCCTTTTCAACATCAGCAACCACTGCAATTTCATTTTGTCTGAATCTAAGTAAAAGACCTACTAAATCTTCTAACAATTTGGGTCCTTTATATAAAAGTTCATTTAAACTGTAATGATCTTTATTGATTTTTGCTGAAGCGTCATATACAATTCTTAATTTTGTGGTATTGTCCTGTTTGACAACATGATGATGAGGTAGATAATGTATTGGGTGATTAGGAGCTGTCATATAATCTTTTACTTTCTCAATAATACATAGGTTTTCTTGTTCATTTAAAATTGTATTGTATTCTTCAAGGAGATTCATACTTGTTCTTTTCAGAAGGCTTTGAAGTCTTCCAATGGCAAGTCCAAAATTAGATGACAATTTTTCATTTGTATCTGCCCATGGCCATTTCACAAAATATCTGCCCATTTTAAATTCAATTGTATCATGGAAATGTTGTAAAGCCCTTTCTTCTATGGATCCTTTGGGTGAATCTTTAATACCAATTGTTTCTAGTTCCCATAACTCTTTGATTTCTCCATCTCTAATCGGTGGGTCTGGAGATGTAAATCCAATCTCCTTTGCTAAATGAGTCTGTAAATATGTGGTTGTACTCAATATGCATTCTGTTGATGATTTTAATTGGCCGCTACATACCCATCCAAATTCAGTATCAATTATGTATAAATTTTCTTTAATGTGGATTCTTTTATCTTTAATAAATAAGCAGTAATAATCATTGCCAATGAGCAAGTCAATTTGAGTGCCCAAAGACCCATCATCCGCTGGTTCTATTTCGCTATTGCAGACATAGTTTCTGAAATCAAACCACAATATTTCCTGAGTTATTATTGGAACAATATTTACACTGATTTCTTTGACATCGCCAGATGTGCATTTTATATTTATTATAGCCTTGGGACTATTTACTTTTTTAGGACTGTTATCTCCAAATGTGTAGATCATTAATTGTTCTTCTTCAATAAAATCAGCCTTTAATAATTTGATTAGTCTTTTAGTGATGTATGATCTCTGACTGCCAGTGTCTAACAATAACCGACATTTTACTAGTGATTGGTTTTTAGATAAAATGTGTGTAATAGCTGTTTGTAATATTGTATTGTGCTTACTTGAATTATTGCCAGTAAATGTCTCCTTCTTTGAATCACAAAGTGCACTATTGTGTTTGCTGACTGCACCGCAATGGAAACACTTCCTTTTTTCCTTACAAAATCTCGCCTGGTGGTTTTCTTGGAAACAAATGTAACAGCGATTCTTTAAAAGTTTCTTTCTTTCAGAAATAGATTTTATTTGACATTGGTCATTAAAATGGTTACCCTTACAGAATATGCAAGGGTTATGTTTTCGCTTCTTGATATTACTCACAGGTTTAGAGATGTATCCTCGTTTTACAGTTCTTCTTCCGTTTTGCTCCTTTAAGTGAAATGTATGTACAGTAGATAATTGGTTGTCAGATGGTGTTAAATTAGAATGAGTTGTCATCTGTGCTGATATAATATGTTCTAGTTCTTTTCGGATGACATCAACTTGTGTATCTTCAGTTTTCAGTATTTTCTTTAATTCATATATGATATCATTGGGGAATTTGTTCAATATTATTGTGCGGAGGTTGTTGTGGTTTGTGTTTTCCCCCATTCCATTTAAAACTCTGAGATGTCTTTCAATTTCATTGTAAACTTCTAAACAGTCCTTTGCTGAAGAAGAAGCTTTACGCAGATTAAACAAAGCTAAGTAATGGGCATCTATCACTAATCCTGGCTTACCAAATCGGTCTTTCAAAATTTTCAGAGCTATAGGATAGTTATGGTTTGTGCACTCTAGGCCCCTAATAGAAGCAAGTGCTTCCCCCTCTAATGATGTTAGTAGATATGCTAATTTATCAGCTTCGCCTATGGGTTTCATGTCTATTGTTGTATGGAATCTATCATGAAATTCTCTCCAATGTAGAATATTTCCATCAAACTTTCGTAGTTCTAATTTAGGTAGCTTGGTTTGATTATCTAAATTTTTATTAACAATCTGTTCTGTGGTCAACAATTCTGCCCTTAACTGGAGTTCAGTATATTCTTGAACATCATTTTCATTTATTTTTTCAATGAACCGATGGATCTCATCCCCGAAGCGCTTGGTCATTGTTTTCAGATTCATTTGCATGCTAATTTTTTGACCATCATTTGCATTTTCGTAATTTTGAATAGCATTTACGACAGCCACTTTTATTATTTCGATTCTTTTCCTCCAACTGTCCATCTTAATAGTTTAATTAACCAACTTTTGTCTAAGAGTCTATATGACACACCTGTTGAGAACAACAGTTTATGAGAATGTATAAAGACCTCAAGATCCCTTCTATTAATATAGTTTACTTATGACAAGGGATGCTGAGTGCAATAATTATATCTGTCCGACTACGTTTTATTTTATTATTTCAATTTATTAATAATACTTATCTGAAAACTTTTAAATCTTCAGATAGCTGTTATATTATAGCAAAACCATAGTTAAGTCTCAATTTGTATAAAATAATTATTTTAATAGATTAATAAACCAAACAAATTAATTAACATGTCTTTAAAATTTCAAGTAAGGTTATATTTGTTATGGAAGTTGTTATTGCACCAAAAAACAAAGTATCTTACCTGGCTAGGTGATAATAACTTATCAAATTAGTATATATATATATCGCGTATATTACACACTTTTAACTTCAGATAACTAGCTGGCTTTCGTACTTTCAAATGTTAAGAACACAACTTTTTACGTCAAACAATTAACACGGAAAGTAACACACAAGTCACAATTAGTCACAAAGTAATCGCTTTCTTGCGCAGTGATGCGACGCAACGTTTGTTTCGTTCGGTACGACTTATCGAAATTGATATCGATATTAATCGATTTAAATTGTATTAATTTTTGAATTCATACGATAATATTTATACCATCATTTTATCGTTATAAAATTAAGGACGCTGTGAGGAGCCGACTTGGAATTAAATTACTTTCATTATCTTTATATATAATTTGTCATTTGTGCCTCTTTTTGATTTTGGTAGGCATACAAACATTTATTTTGTTTGGACTACTTTTATGAATATGTAATCACAAATTATCTTTTTTGAGTCTAGATAGCTTTCTCTCAGACTCCTTTTATAAATGTGTGATCCCAATTCATCTTTTAAATTAGTCCATTTTACATGACTTCATAATTTTTGAATCTTACAAAACATTCTCGCCGCTTTTATTTGTCATTTAATTCTTTTAAATTCATCAAGACCTTTAAACAGTAAGTTTTAGTCTTTTAACTTTTTACAATGGATCATTTGGTGTATGTTTTGTACAGTTTAACTTTTCACAGAATTTTATTCACGGATAATTTTAAACACCGTCTTTTAATCATACCTTCCTGCCTCTTTTCTTAAATTTGTGTGTGTAACAATAATTTAATTACTTTTAACTATTTATATGCAACAATATTGATATTATTGGTACGACTTGATATTCATTTTCAATAATAGTCGATTTAAAATTGTCTGATAGCGGAAGTAGCATCACTATTATGTTCAACAAGCAACCGAAACATCTGTTTTGGTTTTTTTTTTTGTTCTTTCAAGGTTACCAAATTTCTGTACTTGTTACATGCCAAATAAGTTTTAAGTAACTTATTTTAACAGAATAGCACTTTAATATGAGAAATGTATATTATAAATAGTACAAACATATGATCTAATAATTTTGTTTGTTCTATATTTCGTTAAGTGGGCACGCAATTTATAGATAGATTAATTGAAGAAACAAATATCAATTACATTTTGCAATTAATTTTTAACAGCGATTTTAAAATAAATTAAATAGAAATATGATCCCACCTCCACCATGTCGTAAAGTGATTATTTTGTCCTTACGATTTATCCTTCATTGCCCAGATTCAATATAAATAAATATAAGATATAATAATGAGTTTATGTAGTGTGAGTGTAATTTTGTATGGATATATTAATAAATACATATACAAGATATCAATCCTTATCAATGTATACACGAACTCATTTCTTTATGAATAACCAATGTGGAACTTGACTGTTCCCATCATAGGTATAATTTAGCACACAATATAAGAATGATCTTTGAATCATTCTTCTTTTATGACTTATATTAATAAGTCCCTTTGAATGACCTCTCTTTACCTCCCCTGCAGTCATTCCCCAACCACCGAGTCTGACAATAGAAATTCACATGATTCAGTAAGTAATTCACAAATCACTTACCCAAATCGGCTGTACGGCTTACCTACACGTTCGTCCGTTTCGCCATCTTGTTTTTGTCTCTTTTTACAACTTAACAACTTTTTGAACTAAACTAATTCCTCGTCGCGCTCTCTCACCCCCGCCACCCCTTTCGTTCAGAAATGTATTAACCTTTTCGCATTTCGCGACAGTAGCGTAGTGGTTAATGTACTCGCGTCTAAAATAGTGTGTGTTCGGATTCTGTCCAGAAAGTATACACTATATAGGCGATTATCAGAATTAATGTGCATATTGTCACAATTACCACGTGCATTGTAATGAAACCTGAACATCAAAATAACTGATGTGTCAAACCCGTCAAGCAGTCTTGGACAAGACTACTACTACTAAAAATAATTACGTTACGTCTTTATATTTATAACTATAATTATTTTCTATCCTTTTATTGCGCTTTTGTCTTATTGAATATGCACTGTTTGCTACAACTCCATTAATTCTTCAAAAGTTATTCTGTAACATAATTCTGTATAAAATCTTTAAAAAAAAAGTACTTAAATGTAAAAAATAGAACAACAAATATAAAGAAAAACAATTTTTAGCCAGACGTGTTGCTGGGGAGTTTCTTGCCGCTTCTTCTCCTTAACAGCAATAACACGTTGCGAAGCGGTGTACATAGACTAGGAAGTAAAATTAAATTTTAACCTATATGTATGACCTTCAAAAAGTGTTCTCCAGTGGAACTTATTTTGAATAAAAACTTTTGAATTTGAATTGCAAGGCTGGTAATCTGTTTCTTAAAAATGGAGAGCTCCAAGTCCAGTAATAGATGGTTTATGAACTAGTTATATGCGTGTCAAATGAAGTAGACCAAATGAAACTTGACAGTTAATACACATTAGTAATATATAGTTTTCTAGGGTAAGTAACAGATTTTATTGATATAAATCATATCAAGTGGCATAAAAATACTATTATAGCCTTAACAAATTCATCAAATTAGATCCTTCCTTCAGGCAAAGAAATTCTACAAATAGTGCAGTTTCGGAAAATCTTTTGTTCAGCCGTTTAATCGCGAAAAAGTAACAAGTTTATTTTCGCATTTTTAACAATTAGTATAAATATGTAAAATTTGTGTTACAGTTTTAATGAGTTGAGTATTTGATTCATAAAATTAAATTACTTACAGGCATATAATTCCTTTGCTCAATCCAGATGGCTATGAGTTCACTAGGCTCCATGATCGACTATGGCGCAAAAATCGTCACAAGAGCATCAAACGTCCCCGCTGTAGGGGTGTTGATATCAATAGAAATTTTGAGTAAGTAGGTATAAGTATGCAACAATAATATCTGCACTATGAAATTGATAAGCAAATTTCGACGTTTGCCGAGATGTGGTCTCTTCTCCAGGACTCGTTTGCTCCATCGGCCGTCGGTCGGATATCCTCATTTCTGATTTTATCCATAAGAGAAACACCTAACATACATTTAAGTCATTGTAATTAAAAAAAGTTCTTGGAAATATGTTGCAATCAAGTGTACAAATGTCACCATAAAATGATTTTAATGACTGTTTAAGCTATTTGAGTGCATCCATGAAATTCGTCATTCTTCAGGGGGGAGGGGGGGGGAAGGTCCACGAATTGTGACAAGGGGAGGGATAGGACCTAACTTCGTGACGTCACATTTCAAAATCTCTATATCAAATAAAGTCGTGTTAGTTACTCTATTTATAACTCAAGAACGGCTAAAAATTGGTGGGGAGGTAGCCTAGAACCAGGAGACGGACATACTTTTTATCCCGTTGGAACCGGCGCAGAAATGCGGTTCTAGAATCCTCTTAATCACCTGCACCGATTTTGGTGATTTTGTTTATGTGTGTTTGAGTGGTTGGTGGTTGGTTGGTTGGTGGTGGTTTAAATCCACAATTGGAACCGGTAGGTGGCGCTGGGATCGGGTCCTAGATTTTTAATTATTTAGAGCAGGACAACGTCTGCCGGGGCCGCTAGTCTAATATATTTAAACTAATTACGGAATTTTTAATTTAAAAATTCCTTGATGTAAAATTGAAAAATTTGTGATGTCATACTAGAAAGGGACGAATCTCACGAGTATCCAACTATGATAAGTATCTATCTGTGAAGTATCTTACTACTTAATTAACGTAACGTAACGTATTACTTGACTAACAATTTTCTGTTTTAACAATGATTAGCACTAACTCGCCAGTATCGCAGGTTGCAAGTTTATGTCAGGCCTTGGCATTACTTATAACGATTGGCATTTTATTAATTAATTATTATACAGAACAGATTGGAAGATCGCTGGCATAACTGTGACAAATGAATGCGACCATAGCTTTTCAGGCCCTTTCCCATTTTCAGAACCGGAATCCCAAGCATTACGTGTAAGTATTATTATTATTTATGTACGTATTCAATCCTTGTGATAATCGCAATGTTGCTTTTACGTGAGGTTCAAGATTTAATAAAGCCTGCATATTTTTTGGTGGAACCCGTCACGCTTGGCTAATTGGTTATCTCGTCCATTCCATTCATATTTTAGAGGTCTTCAGGTAGAAGTGAAACAATGTTGTGTGTTTGAATTGCAGTTCAGGAATGCATGATGTAGGCTCGCTCCGCGCTTACTAAAGTACTACAAAAATGCAGACGCTTAGCAGCTAACGGAGCGAGCTATGTCCCCGCGGTAGGCGGGGCGTGGGCGCACGGGCTTTACGGGGGTGACAACAATTTGTGAGCGGCCGCCGTGGTGATCGGACGTCTGCGGCTACAGGGCTCCCCCTCAAGCGAAGCGTACCGGTGGTTTGACTCGACGTCCGCTGCGGGTGTGAAAATTTTCTGTGCCAACTGCCTTTTTCAAGGCAACCATGTTTCCGCAACGATCTTTACTGCAAACTGCCTTTTTTAAGGCATCCTTCTGGTTTCCAACTGCAGGGTGAGTTGGCGTAGTGCACAGCTTCAGGACGTAGGCGGGCTTCAGACGGTCGATAGAGACGTTGGTTTCTCTTCCAGGCAGCTTAATTTTGAAGAATTTATCATTTCGTTCCAGGATTGGGTAGGGTCCTTCGTAGGGAGGCTGAAGTGGTTTCTTCACGGCGTCGAGTCTGACGAATACGTTTTCACATGTTGCTAGGTCGTGATGTACAAATGTCTTCAGATTATTCTCGTGTGTAGTGTCTGTGGTTGGAGTTAGGCTTCTGATAGTTGCTTGAAGTTTATGAACGAAATCTTCGTGTAGTGGTATACTTTGTGGTTGGGTAGGCGTTATGAAGGTTCCGGGAACGCGTAGGGCTGTGCCAAAAGTTAACTGCGCGGCGCTCGTTTTTGTGTCTTCACGCACAGCGTTTCGTAGGCCGAGTAGCACCGTTGCCAGTTCGTCCGTCCATTTTCCGCCGTTTTGCAAACGGGCGGTTAGTGCTGTTTTAAGCGTGCGGTGCCATCGTTCAACTATCCCGTTGCTTTGTGGGTGATAGGCGGTCGTTCTGGTTTTCTCTATTCCGAGTAGTCTAGTTAATGATTGAAATAGCTGGCTCTCAAATTGTCGACCCTGGTCCGAGGTAATAGTTGTAGGGCAACCAAAACGAGCTATCCATTGGTCGTAAACAGTCTTGGCAACTTGTTCCGCTGTTATCTCACTGAGTGGTATTGCTTCGGGCCAACGAGTCGCGCGGTCGATCATCGTGAGTAGGTATCTGTGTCCTTGCGCTGTTGTAGTTAGCGGTCCAACTATATCTATGTGTAGATGTTGAAAGCGTTCGGTTGGCGGGAACGATGCGGGTTCGCTGTGTGTGTGTCGTTGTATTTTGGCGCGCTGGCACGGTACGCATATTTTTGCCCATGTTCCGATATCGGTGTTCATAGATGGCCAAAAGTATTGCTGTTGTATCATCTTGCGTGTAGTTCGTATTCCAGGGTGACTAATATTATGCAGCGCGTTGAATGCTATGCGACGATAGTCATTAGGTAGATAAGGACGGATGTATGCTGTTGATGTTTCGCAGTATGTTGGTTTTGTTGAGCCGGGAATTACGATCTTTTTGATTTTTACGTTGGACGATTGGCTGTTGCAGATCTGGGGTAGGCAGGTGTCCTTTTCTTGTGCGCTAGCGAGTTCTTCAAAATTAATTAATGTAGGTACGTCGATTGTTTCAATGCGTGATAGTGCGTCGGCTCCGGGGTTGTTTTTGCCGCTTACGTGTCTTATGTTAGTTGTGAACTCGCTAATGAAAAGTAGCTGGCGGGCGCGTCGTTGGGTCTCGCTGTCGGATGGCGGTTTGTGAATGGCGTATGTGAGTGGTTTGTGATCTGTGTAGATGATGAGTGTTCGTCCTTCGAATAGCTTCCTGATGTGTTTAACGGCCATGTAGATTGAAAGTAGTTCGCGATCGAAAGTGCTGTATCGTTGTTGGGCGTCGGATAGTTTCTTCGAAAAATACCCTAGCGGTGTTCACTTGCCGTTAGTGCGCTGTTGAAGGACGGCGCCGGCACATGTATTGGATGCATCGCACATGAGCGTTATTGGTTCTGACATTGATGGTGATGGGTGAGCGAGTAAGGCTGCGGTCTGTATGCTGGCCTTACACGCTTAAAATGCTTCTTCGGCCTCTTTTGTCCACTCGATCTTCGTTTTGTCCCGCTTTTTGCAGTTATGTAGGTAAGTGTTGAGTGGTATTTGGAGTTCTGCGGCCTTCGGTAAGGAGTCACGGTAAAAGTTAATCATACCGAGGAATCGACGGAGCTCTTCGATGTTTGCTGGCCGGGGGTAGTCAGTAATGGCTTGAACTTTTTCTTGTGGTGGTTTTATACCTTCGGTTGACACGTCATATCCCAGGAATGTCAAATTTTTCTTTCCAAATACGCATTTTGATGGATTGATGGTTATACCATAGGCGTCAAGTCTTTGTAGGACTGTTTTCAAATGGTGTTCATGTTGTTCTTCATTTTCTGATCCAATGATGACGTCATCGATGAACGGGAATGCAAAATCGAGTCCATTGAGAACTTGGTGGATAAATCGTTGGAAAGTTTGGCCTGCGTTTTTGAGCCCTGGTACCATTCTGGGAAATTCGAAAAGTCCGAATGGTGTTGTGATGGCAGTCTTTTGTATGTCAGCTTCTTGGACTGGTAGCTGATTGTAGGCTCTGTTTAGGTCGAGTGTGCTGAAGATTTTCTTCCCGTGTAATAAGTACGTGAAATCTTTAAGTCGTGGTACGGGGTATCGGTCGTCTATGGTAACTGCGTTGAGACGTCTGTAGTCGCCGCATACACGTAAATCCCCATTTTTCTTAGGTACCACGTGTAGTGGGCTTGACCATGGACTCTTGCTGGGACGACATAGGCCTTGCTGCATCATATCTTCAAATTCTTTTTTGACGGCCATGTAGCGGTGCGGTGCGAGTGGACGAGTGCGGCAGTGGAGTGGTGGGCCATTCGTTTCTATGTAGTATTCAACGTTGTGTTTTGGTGTTTCTTTGAAGCACGATGGGCGAGTAATGTCGGGGAAAGCGGCTAGTATGCGATGGTATTTTTGTTCCACGTCGATGCTGCGTATTGTGGGTTCCGTTGCGTTGACTATTGGTGCCTGTACTGAGAGGTTTGTCACCTTATCAATAAGGCATCGGCTTGCAACATCGACGAGTAGCTTGTGGTGCTTCAAAAAATCGGCTCCGATAATGGGCTTGCTCACTGCTGCGATGATAAATTTCCACTTGTAAGGCCGACGCAGTTTCAAATCCAGCTCCAATGTCTTTTCGCCATATGTTGGAATGACTGTGTTGTTGGCGGCATATAGTGAAAAGTTCGTAGGCTTGGCTTTGATGTTGCCGAACCGCGGTAGTACCGATACGTTTGCACCGGTATCGATGAGAAAAGATAGCCGTGATTTGCGGTCATAGACGAATAGGCGGTGAGAAGTAATGTGGGCGTCGGATTCCGCCGCATCCAACGCTGGGCTTAGTTTTCCGCCGGTTTCTGGTAATTGCAGGGATGTGTGCATTTTCTGGCTGCATTTCCAAATCTACGATGATAATAGCAGATAGTTTGGCTGGGATGGTTCTGATTGTATCGCTCTCGGGAACGTGATCTTGATGAGTTACGATAGAAAGGTCTCGTTCGGTGTTGATTAGTCTTCAGCTCAGCTATTTCTTGGGTGAGGCAGTCGATTTTTGAGTGAAGCTCGCTGAATGCATTTGTAGGTGATTGTGGCTGTGGCGGTGACGTCGCTCTTGTAGTGACTGCGAAGATCGGGTTTGTTGGTGTGGAGTTTTCGACGACTTTGTCGGCCACCAAAGCAAGCTCACTAAGTTGAGACTGCTTGGCAATATTTTCACTGATGGCCAGTACTGCACGGGCTGCTGGTGGCAGGTGACTGATCCACATTAGGCGGAGCGCTGTTTCAGACACTTTGTTGCCAGCTAGATGTTGCATACGCCTTAGTAATTGTGATGGCTTCAATTCTCCAAGTTCCACTTCAGAGATTAGTCGCTGTAGTTGCCTCTGTTCAGATTCTTCGTATACGTTGAGGAGTCTCTTCTTGATGGTGTCGTATTTGTTGTCAGCTGGTGGGTTTAGTAAAATGTCACTTATTTCGTCGATATCCTGTCGTTCCAGTTGTCCAATGACGAGTTCATACATCGCCTTGTCGCCTTTTTTCTGTGCCGAGACGATGGCTTCAAACTGGACAAACCATAGCCTTAATCTGTCGCGCCAGAGTGGTGGAATTCTTGGTGTCAAAGCGAGGCCGGATACTTCCTTCAGTTCATGGCTGGCTGCTGCTGCTTTACTGCAATCTTCCATATTGTCTGAGCTTGATCGGCTAAACAGACGAGCAGAGTTTTCTATCCTGCAGGAATTTTGATTCGAGATGATCCTTTCTTCAGAAGGTGGTTTTCTTACGGGGTCACCACTTTAGAGGTCTTCAGGTAGAAGCGAAACAATGTTGTGTGTTTGAATTGCAGTTCAGGAATGCATGATGTAGGCTCGCTCCGCGCTTACTAAAGTACTACAAAAATGCAGACGCTTAGCAGCTAACGGAGCGAGCTATGTCCCCGCGGTAGGCGGGGCGTGGGCGCACGGGCTTTACGGGGGTGACAACAATTTGTGAGCGGCCGCTGTGGTGATCGGACGTCTGCGGCTACAATATATTTTCCTACATCATCAGCACGTAGTAATTGTGACGAAGCGCATTAAGTCACAAAACTACGTGATTCGTGCATACTTCTTTAGCTAAGATTTGAACTAGAATCCTTACATATACCGGTCGGCGCGGCACACATGTCTTATTAAGTTTGACTTTTGAAAAACGAGTTTGTGACTCGAGAGCGTTACCTGCTAAGCTACAATACAACCGCTTAATTTGTTTACATTTTCAAGTTTTCACATTAAATATAATATTTTATAAGTATAGGTACTCTGGCGGCCCGCGGTTCCGAGCTGACCGGGATCTTCAATAAAGAGACTGGTTCAGAGAATATATTTTATATTATCAATCAAGAGACTTACAACCATGTGTTCCGTGCGCGGCCCGATAAAATTCTGTTGTCGATTGTTTTGCGAGGCGTTCCTTGTAATAAATTCTAATTATTATATTTCTTAATATAAATGATGACTAAAAAGGTTAGTCGTTACAGTACTTATAAAAT
This sequence comes from Dendrolimus punctatus, assembly GCA_012273795.1. Taxonomy (NCBI): domain Eukaryota; kingdom Metazoa; phylum Arthropoda; class Insecta; order Lepidoptera; family Lasiocampidae; genus Dendrolimus; species Dendrolimus punctatus. The sequence continues at coordinate 13,516,368 of CM022543.1, forward strand.
GTTAAAAATGATACTACTCCTATTAATCTTCCAAATATACTTTATAGAATGCGATTTCTGATATGAAGAAACCCCATGCTTTTTTCGATCTTCACTCATATGGGCAGCTGATTTTGTATCCTTGGAGTGCTAAAAAATCACCCACCCCAGATTATTCCAAGCATCTAATCACTGCAAGAGAAATGGCTCAGGTAATAAGAAAACTATTTATATATGTTACGGCTAATACCCGAAGTGCGGCTACACCTAGTTCTAGCCGGCTAAAACTAGGTGTAGCCGCACTTCGGTTTTTAAACCTAGGTGTAAAAGATTTGTTCACGGCTAATATTAGGTGTAGCCGAGGCGTCTTTCCATTCTGTACAAGGCCAGATCGCAAGGCTATGAAACTAATCACGTATAGATTGGAAATAAGTTTTTTACGAAGTTCTTCCAATCCATACAAGAGCAGTACTACGCAAATACTGCCAGTACACATAGGGACTAATCGTGTATGTTTCGGAAAAATATTTTTGGGTGGTTATAAAAAAAATACCACGAAGGCTAAGGCGGGTGCGAAGCGAAGCGGAGCACCCGCCTTAACCTTCTAACCTATATTAAAAATGAAAACATGTCCCTACAGACCAACAGACTCCACGTAGGATTGGCAACATCTAGTTGTAGCCAGCATAAAGAAGGCTATACCTAGTTTTAACCAAATGAACTCTGCTACACCTAATATTAGCCGTGAACTAATCTTTTACACCTAGGTTTAAAAACAGAAGTGCGGCTACACCTAGTTTTAGCCGGCTAGAACTAGGTGTAGCCGCACTTCTGGTATTAGCTGTGACATATACAAACACCAGAATTAATAGTTTGTCTAGAAGTAAATAATCGGCCGACACACACATTGTATATTCCTAAGATAAGCAAATTCGCTTGTGTGGCAATATACCACGAACTTTGGTGCCGATCTAGGACGCCAGACCGATAGTAAATAACGAAAAATTCATTTAAGAAATTTACTATGCTAGGAATCGAACCCACCCAGAACCCAGAACCTCTGCGATCCCGTGAGCTCGGTTGGTAAAAAATGCCCACTCAACCATAAGCCGTCAATATTTCTATTATCTTTAAGTTCACTAGAGGCCGATTATGCCATCGTCAGATAAAAATTATTCATCTAATAAAATACAACATAAATTAAAAATTACAGTAGCGTGAACAAAGCAGATAAGCTGTTTCACTTTTACATTCAGTCAGGTTATAATTTATACCATGATTAGTGTTTAGGCCAATTATTTCGATTGGTTCATCTCCTTGATTATATGATCGGAATGAAGTCAGTCGCGCCAACATCTTCCGATCTGTGCCCTGCTAATGAGGCTCATTGGCCAACGACATTGTGTCGTCACGTAATGTGAATGGAGGGACAATCCGCACCACCGCGACAATAAGTCGAAAGTCGCCTACCTGACCGCGCGCGTATAACGACCCGCGCCGTAGTCATATGAACTACCTATTTAATATTTAACCGCCATTGTGTGAATGTGTGTATCACCAAAAAAGACTTTATTATATTCTACTGCGTGTGCAATCAAATTGAACCTCGACGACCGCTGCCAGACGTCTCCAGGCTTGCCGATTTGGAGAAGTGCAGTTTCGGGAGGTCAAGGTTAGTGGCATGATTTTCCTTCCATATAATCAATCGGATGCAACGATTGATCTGATTGTCCTGCCGTCCACTGCTCTTGAGCTATATTATCGAAGGCCGCACCAGTCCAGGAGGTAGGGCAATATATATTACGACCGCCGCCACGTGGTGTGCTATAGGGGAGGTGGGGAAGGACCTAAAATTTTACCCTGGCACCACCAATTAGCTTTTATCTGATCATTAAAAAATAGACCCTTAATATAATAATCGGCAGACAAACACACACAATGTAAATCCCCAAGCTAAGCAAGTTACGCTTGTGTTATGGGTGATATACACTCTGGGTCGATTCCAGACATCCAGATCATAGTAAATATCAGAAAGTTCGTTTCCAAAATTATCTTGCCAGGAATCGAAGCCGGAGCCTCTGGGCTCCAGCGAGTTCGGCCGCCAAAACTTAGCTCGTTCAACGGCGTTCACAGAGACCGTCATATATATATTCAAATTCAAAAGTTTTTATTCAAAATAAGTTCCACTGGAAAACACATTTTGAAGATAATACAAATAAGTTAAAATTTAATTTTAATTTTACAATTTAGCATGTAAAGATTGGATAATGGGAATAAACAGCTATTATAAATTAAATGGAATAGTATATTTAATTATTATTAAAGTTAAATGTTTTTTAACCCTTCTGAGTTTGTCAACCAGACTTTTTCAGCCAATATCCTAATAACCTATTATTTTTATACCATAAACTATGATTACCTATATAGGCAATCTACAACACCAGCAGCCAGTTATACAAATTCGGAGCTACGTATAACCTGGTCTACCCAGCCACCGGTTCAGCTTTAGATTGGTCATACTCAAACGGGATTCATCATGCATATGCAGTAGAAACCAGAGACTTGGGACTAAACGGATTTCTGACACCACCAGATCAAATAGAAGATGCCGGCAAGGAAATATTCGCAGCGGTTAAACATTTGGCCAAAGTTATGGAAGATGGGTTATCGAATAGAGGTTCCGAAGAGAAGTCTTGGTTTTAAAAAAATATGATTTTTTTTTTAATATGTGTGTAGAGTTGGCGGTTTGTTAGTTGTTAGTTCAGAGTTTTTTAAAGACGAGTATTTTAAGGTTTCTTTTACTTTATTGTGTTTTAAAATATACGAGTTTGAATATTGATAAATAAATTATTTCATATCCTATATTTATTTCATTATTTTTACATGTATAACAAAACTTATCTTCCGTATGTTTATGTCCGCAAAAGTCAAATGTTTGTGTCAAGAAATTTAAGGTCAAACAAAAACTGCTTGTTTGACCTTAATTTTTTTCATAATATTGCATTTTGATGGCCTGGCCACGACCTTGTTGAGCTGTAAACGATAACTAAGTGCGACAGAAACAAAAGTGTTGAGATGTATAAAGAATAATACATGTTGTCGCGCGCGGCACCAATGAGTGTAGTGTCGCTCGTCGTTAAGCCCAAGTCCGTGGCCAGGCCGTAGTAGAAGTTTATTATATAGGTACTTTTTATTCAATTATATAAAAAAAATTCAGCGTCCATATTTTGCTGCCCGAAAAAGTCCTATATCTATACTATAATAAATCTTTGTAAATGATTCGAGTTTGTTCACTGCGTTTAAAAATGTGGAAAATATCATAGAGCTAGCTTATATCCCGGGGCATAACTTAGGATACTGTTTATCCCGATAAATGACGTCGTTTCCACGGATAGACGAAAATAGTGAAAAAGATGGCGCTCCTGTCGCATCCATTTTGAAAACTACGGAAAATATATAAAAGAAAGTCACATAGCTGACTTATAACCCGAGTCAACACTTAGGATACATATCCCGATAAATGATGTCGTTTCCATAAACTAGATAGATTAGCTAAATATGTGGCGCTGCAATCACGATGTAGACAAGCATCGCTGTAATTCAATAACAAATACGTTGTCATGTTCTCCACATATCATTCATTACGTATAAAATACTTAAAATCAGGTCAGCTGCGACATTTCTTTCTTTTGCTGTGGAGTTGTCTACACTATATGAACTTATTTTTTTATACTTGTAGTGAATTGAACAAGAAACTAAAATATTGAAGGTTTATATATATAAAACAGCTAATTATTTTTTTATGTACGTAACATAGATTCATACTAATCAGGGTTATTCACGCGGCTCAGCCGTGTGGGAAAGTTTATTCTATACTATAATTTAAAATCAGACAACGCCAGATCGAAATGTTACAGAATTTAGCTACTAATATCATAGCAAAGAGTACATTGTATATATTGTCATAGTTCCTGAATTGATGGATAAACGCAAGTCATTAGTTGTGGACATCCAAATTTCCTGAGGTAGGTATCAAAACAGAAGATACTAATTTTTCACTATCAAGTCATCGGCCAAGAAGTTTTGTATCCGCAAAACAGACAAGAATAGTGGGCGGAAGTCAGTTTTACAGAGTATCTTAAAATAACATATATACCGAATTTCAGCCAAATCGCTCTAATAGTTTTTCCGTAAGAGCATAACAAACAGAGAGACAAATATATTTTTATCCCGGAAACTATCCCGTTTTTCGTGATAAAAAGTATCTTGTTCATTCTCGGCATCGAATATCTATACTGAGTTTCAGCCAAATCAGTCGCGTAGTTTTTCCGTGACTTTCGCATTTTTATACGAATAGGGATTTAGTCGTATAAACCACAATGAACACTTTATCATAATAAAATAGGTACTCAGTCTTGTTACAAGTAAATATGGATGAAAAAATAAAATACTTTTATAAATAAATAAACTTATTTATTACGTACGTATAAGAGAAGGCACAATCTGCCAAATCGGTGGGAAGTTTCTATAGTGTTGTCAGTTTTGCCTCAATCTGTATACAACTAGCTTACTGCAATCAGTATACGAGGGGGGTAGTTTCAAAACCCGCTATAATGTTATGACCTCGCATTCAATTTTTCCATCGGAAACTTTGAATGAATTATTATCAACTCTAAATCTCTTGTTATCCAAACAAAAACTAATACGTATATAAAAATAGTCGATTATAAACAACTAAACCAAATCTAAGAACGTGGATTGGCTACCAAAGAAATGTTCACAGAAATATTTGACTAGATTTGTAAGTAACAGTCATCGATTACCTACTTATACAATAAAAAACTATAATTTTAAATACATTTTATATTGTGCGTTATTATCACGACTAGTATACATCACGACATTTTAAGGATAAGTTATATAATATTAATGTCCAATCGAATTACCTGAACAAATCACATTTTACGTATTTTAGGCACTCTGAAGCAAAGACGTGGCTAGTGGAACAAGTTAATGATATTACAAAATATCGGTAGAATGATTATTAATATATTAAACAGCATTTGAAATATTCAATTCTTCCAAATTATCAAACTGATAATAAGATTATTAATAAAAACATTTGACCTATTTTCAAATATTTCAACACGAAACGTTTAAAATTCAAGTACTTATCTTAATTAATTTTTTATTTTTACGTTTTAAAAATTTTGGAGTTGATCGAAATATTACCCTTTTTTCACCACTTTAGTTTCCTCTTCTTTCTCTACTTCGTGTAGCTTTTAGCTCCAACTCTTATAAAGGCACATGTATCACTCCCCAAGAAAAAAAAATATATATTCCCATTTTCCGTTTTCTTATACGAGAAAATTTTAATTAAATTTAGGAAATAATTTTAATATTAAAAAAACCAGGATCACAAAAGTAAACTTAACATCGATGACGTCGAAGTTTTACAAAATATATAAGAGACAAACAGAAACCTTTAAATTCATATGAGATTATTTCGTAAAGTAGGTGAACTAGCCACGACCTTACCAACGACTTACATCTAAATATTTAATATGGTCCACAATAACAATCGGCAATCAATACATAACAAGGTACATTCTTACATAAATTTTGTAAAACACATGATCCTTACTTTTACAGTAATCACATTTACATTGTGATTATCGTCTAATAATGAAGTTCTGCAAGCAGTTATAAAGTACATATTAGGCTCGATCGACACGATTGTTTGGATTATAATATACAGTATCATAGCATCTATCTATATCATATCAGTAGTACTTAAAACGTTTAGTATATTTAGCTCATAAATAATATGAATATAGGTAATTCTAGAACTTATAATGTAGAAACAATAGACAGTTCTTAACGCCTAAGAACACACCTTGAGTAGGTGTGTTATTTAAGACCAATGTCAAAACTGCTGCTAAACTACATTGTGCGTTTTATTATCTTGCCCCTTGATACAGAATAATAAATGATCCCCAAACTATCATCATTCTACAAACACTATATTTCCAAGGTAATCTTATTTTAATACTACGAAATTCTAGCCTCCCGAGTCTTTGAAAGAAAAAATATTGAAAATTGGAATTTGTGCTGTTGCTGTGCAATTTTATTTTCAAAAAACGTATCATTTTCCTTCAAGACCATCAACGCTTATTATGGTTGGGACATTTTTATGGGATTGGAGATGATATAAACACATTTAGCGTAGATGCAAGAAGTCTTGTAATCATCAAACATAATTTAAATATTTTTGGCTCGTTTAGCCAGAACCTAAACTAAGTAACAACACAATCTTTTACGCACGTCCGCAATATTTAAATTCAACACTACTTTTACTTAAAAAACGTTCTTATCAGTTCTTAGAATTCCGAAACCCTTAAAAAAATTACCATGACCATTCGCTAGCTTAACCTTCATATTTAGTTTTTCGAGGTATCACTAAATCATCGTATACAGCATGAAATACATATTAGCGAATTTCATCCATAAAAACTTCGTTTTTGAGACAAATAGCTGTAACAATGTGACATATACAAGACGGACGGAGGTCGTACTTGATGGCTTTATTTACAAAGATTGCATATTTTCTAAAATGGCTACTATACAGAAAATAAAGCGGTGTAAGATATTTTAATTTTCTGCTGTACCCCTTGACAGATTATTATCTGCACCACTATTGACATCCATATCTTTAACCCCACTTTGCTATGTAACAAGCTCGTCTTCATTATATTTACAAAGACTGACGGACGGACATGATAGTCGTATAAAGGCTAACATTTTTACCAAAATTGCAAGTCAATTCTAAGAAACCGTGTAAGATATTTTAATTCTTCGCCTTACCCCTTGACAGATTATTATCTCCACCGCCATTAACATCCACATCTTTAGCCCCACTATGGTATTTAACAAGTTTGTCTTCGGCGTTTCTGACTCGTTGTTGGAGAATCTCAATCGTCCTGTTCAACAATTTGATCTCTTCTTGCAGTGGATAAATTTGCATGTTCATTTGCATCAATTCCTTCTCGTGGGCTAACTGCAGAGTGTGGAGCTGTATCGATACATTGAAGATAAATCAATACCTTAAAACAATAGCAGGTCCCACTGCTGGTCTCGGACTTTCCCGTTTCAGCGGACGGAACGTACGAACAAATGGCACGCGCACCATGTTTGTTGATGTTGTGTCTGTGTGTATTTGTCCATGTTAAACAAGCATGATGGGACTATTGTCTAGTCACGTAAAACAGGGAGCTCAGAACCCCACAATGACGTATTATCCCCGCAAATTGCTAATGCGCTGGAACCTTGTCAAATTAACATTCACGTGATGTCAACCGCAAGTCGATATGTACGCGTACTTGCCGGCCAGTGATGCTAACAGTACTGAGTGTTCGGCTACGGTTACGTCACCAAAATATATATTATATATAGACTGATAATAATATAGTTATAGTTATACATGTGAGAACACACTGATATTCAAAACACAGTTAAAGGCTGTGTTTTGTGTTGTTTGCCTAGCTCATGAATAAAGGACTTCATAATTACTTACTGCAACCTGAATTATCTGCAATGAAAAATATTAATATTGTTGCAAGTAAATAAATGTAAGTGATCGTTGTTTTTTTAATGTTTAGACAAATAGATTTGTTGATTCTTTTTTACCGTCTTGTGGATGAAATGATTATAATGTAATTGGTATGGGTATCTTGTATATGTTCATGCAATGACAGAAAATACATACACTTTGTTCACGGCAAATTAGATGATTCCCCCATAATATGGATTCGAAAGTTACGCAAGCGAAGCCGCATGGAAAGTTCTAGCTTTGTTTATTACACCTAAATTCAAAGTTCTAATAATAAATACCGATCAACGACCCACAAAGGTAGGGACGTATCTGATGACTCACAAAATTACCTCTCCTAAGAGCGTTCCACATTATCGTGAGAAAAGCACAGACAATGCGAATGTGGAGGTGTGAGTGTCGGTTCCACATTTGCGTTTCTCGTATTGCTGTCGCATTCTCGCGAGAATGTTGAGTGCTTTTTAACACGTCCACTGCGGTTTGAGTTTAAAAATGACCAAAAAGCCAAAAATAGACTTCGCTATGGTGTGGGGCTCGAAACTCTGTCTACTCTCTGGTATGGTATGGGAGCTCTCTGTACTCACCCTCTACATGAATGCTAAAAATTTATAATACTTTATGTTTTAGATATGTCAAAAATAATAGTACAAAAATGAATCTTTGTGTCTAAAATAAACTTAAAATGGCCTCAGTTGAAATTTATGCAGTGCGGATTTATTACCTTAAGCTAACTTTGTTTAGAGTTCAAGTTGGGCCCGATTCTACCTCAAACGCACTTATTGATAGATTATTAAAACGCGCTGCAGTGAACGTGTTAAAAAGATTTTCTTACTTACATCTTGGATTCGCTTCTTCTTTAATAAAATGAATTCTTCATTCGTTCTCTTTAAGGAATCTAGCAACTACTTTTTTCCTGCACTAACGTTTCGTTCTTTCGCCTCACTTCACATAACTCTGATTCCATTTCTGCATTTAATTTTGCATATATATTTTCCGTTGATTTGGCTTGTTTGCTCATTTTTTTGGTTGGATTGAAGTTTATCAATACTGCAATAAAAGTTACAACACAGCCTATGTGTAATAAATTAAGTTACAGTCTAGTGTTTGAGTATAGAGATCTAGTTCATAGGGAACAAAAGTTTAACATAACATATTTGTCGTTCATTCTCGTTGATTTTGCTAGAAATTTAGGGAAACTACACTACAACCGTTGTAGCTTAGTTGTTAAAGCATTCGCGTCTGAAATGGCAGGGGTTCGAATCTTAGCGGGCAGCATAAACCATCCGTGTATAGTCTATCCGTGCAGGAACGGAGAAAGAATACAATTTCCTGTGGTCGGGCGGCCTGTCGTGAGAAGCGACAAAACCCTCACAGCCAGGTGGTAGGGCATTTGCCTGACTGGATGGCTACCACCCCTGGTCTAGAAAATATTAGGACGTAAAACAAGAATAACATCTTAAATTTTCGTGTATGCTCCATTTCGATATTTTGCCGGCCTTAGAATATTGAAAATTTAAAAAATGAACTGCATTAGCGATAAAGGAAACTATCAAACTTATATATTTTTCAAATTTCTAATTATAAACAAAAAGGTGCAAAGAATTCGAAATTATTCCCACTTGATCGATATAACAAGAAATACAATGATTTCCTAAGTATTTATAATTTTGTTTGTATAATAATCTTATATCGTAATGTATGTATAATTTTAAGTGTCATCATTTACCTTCTTTCTCCTTTTGCAAATTGCGCAAATTCTTCTTTAAATCTTCTGTTTCTCGATTTATTTTAGAAATAGTTCTTTGCTTAACAGTCAACTCAGCCTGTAGTCCTTTTATTGTTGCAACTAAGTAACTATCCTCTTTTAATTTATTCAATAATATTGCAGAGTTTTGAGAAAGTCTACTAACGACCGAAGATGCTCTATCTGGTTTTGGAAAAGTCTGAGTTGCAATAGTATGTTGAGATCTAACAGTCGTTTGTATAGCAGCATCAACCATAGTAGCTTTATTCAATTTATTTTTCAAATTATTATTAACTTTACGATCTTCCATCAACTGTCTTTCAACATCTATTATGTGATTTTCGTATTTTTGTTTCATGTCGCCAAACTTCTCTTGTAGAGTTAATAGAATACCTTGAAAATGATTTTCCTTATCTTTTAATTCTTGTTCTAATCTAGCGATACGTTCTTCTAGTAATTTCTTTTTATTGTCTTCAACGGTAGATGATTTTGAAGCCACTAAAACATTATATATTATAAATTTATAACCATTAAATTATGATATAACATACCAAAACCATTGATTTATCATGTCATACAAACCAATTAATGCGGACACAGAATCTGGATGTTTTCGTTTTAGTATCATTTCCATTTCCTTCACTTGCCTTTGCAAATCTTGAATAACAATAGTATCTTTCTCATGCTGTGTTGTTAAGTTTTTTCTGCCATTTCTCTCTTTGTTCAACTCAGCCAAGAGTTTGTTTTCGTTTTCTTTCACTATAGTTAATTCCTTATTTCTATTATCATATTCTTTGCCGAGTCTACTAATAAATTTTTCCGATTCAACTAGTTTTAAACTAGTGATATGTTTCTCTTCGTTGACTTGTTCAAGCTGTTTCCTCAAATATTTATTGTCTTCTGTCAAATGTACGTTTTGTAGTTCTAGACCTTTAGCTCTTTCTATAGTATCTTTAAGCTCTTCGATGAGTGACTCATGTTGTTTACACGTTGACTTTTTTGGTGAATTAGTAAGTCGGTTTACTTTAACAGTTTCTCTTTTCTTGGAATCAATGACACCGGCAGAGAAAGGCCGTAATTTTGGCTTCCGACGAGCTTCGATATTTTCCTTGCCAAGTTGTTTTGGCTGGTTCGTCTAAAAAATCGTCATGAAATAATCAAATATCAATACAATAACCAAATAATAGTACTCCAAAATACAATAAAACTTCCAATATCACTAGAACAATTAGAGACAGAAATAAGTAAAAAAATATAGGACGCGAGATAAATAAACCATTAAAAACGTGTTTACAGTAAACAAAGTTTGTCACCAGAGTTAAATAACTGCAACTTGAAGCCAATGACCGGGCGAACCGCCCGCGCAGCCTCACAACTGCCTCGTCTTTCGAGTTCCGAAATAAGTCGATGTCATAGCTCGATTTGCGAATCCAATCGATTGTTTTTCCATTTTATGATAAACCCAAATGTACAATCAATTTAATTAGCTTGTTAGGCTATCTCATTACGTGTACGCAAAAATATTAATTAGAGATTGCGTACATAAAATATATACTATTAATATATAAAAATCTTGTGTCACGATGATGTTGCCAATAAACTCCAAAACCACTGAACCGATTTTAATCAAATTTGCACACCGTGTGCAGTTTGATCCAACTTAAAAGATAGGATGCGATTTTGTTGATTTTGTTTTTGTGTGTTTGAGTGGGTTCCCGGATGGTTTAAATCCACGATCGGAACCGGTAGATGGCGCTGGGATCGGGTCCTAGATTTTTATTTTTTCAGAGCAGGACAACGTCTGCCGGGGCCGCTAGTACTACTATATAAAGCTGAAGAGTTTGTTTGTTTGTTTGCTCAAACGCGCTATCTCAGGAGCTAATGGTCTGATATCAAAAATTCGTTCAGTGTTAGATAGCACATTTATCGAGGAAGGCTATAGGCTATATATCATCACGCTAAGACCAATAGGAGCACCAATTAAGAATGTTTCAAACTCGAGTGTTTTATTAGCTTACTTTTTTACTATTCCACGCGGAAGAAATCGTGGGCAGAAGCTAGAAATTTTATTTTATATCGTTTCGTTAGTGCATGACCTTTGTAACTACATTTTTTGGTGAAGTTATTTTTTTCGACTAAATTGTTAGTTTATTGTATACTAACTTGTGACCGCGACTTTGTCCATGTGGAATACTTTTAAAAAAGTAACTTAATAACCCCCCGATTTTGTAACATTCTTCATTCGTACTCCGCTCCTATTGGTTTTAGCGTGATGATATACAGCCTATAGTCTTCCTTGATAAATGGGTTATCTAACAGTGAAAGAATTTTTCAAATCAGACAATCAGCAAGCAAACAAATAAACAAACTCTTCAGCTTTATATATTAGTATAAGATAACAATTTTGTGATAATAATATAATAATAAATAATTCAAAACATTTCCAGAAAGAATAATGAAGAGTATTATTGTGAAAGGAAACAATTAGCTACATCTGCATAACAAAACTGAGAAATAACTGTAATTTCAGTACCATTATAGTTTATCCTAAGATATCCAGACGAATTTACAACTGAACACAAACATCTCTACCGATACTTACCTATTTTATTATCAAGAATTCCATCAGGAAAACCTCGAGAGTAACAATGTTTATACACCTGCATTTGTGTATACCCTTACGTTAGATACGTTGCAGTTATTATTTTGTGGCATCGAAGCTTAAAAGGGGCAATCGAGGTGCGTGTGCGCATCAGTCCGACCGGCCACCATAGGCCGAGCGCAGTCAGTAGCCATGGGGTCTTTTGTGCAGACGCTCGTCCTCCTAACAGTGGTCGGGAGTGCTATAACTTCACCGCTAGTCAACGAACTTCAACCAGGAAAAGGTAATATATATTCTTGTTTATATTTTAATATTGTTCTCGATAACTATCGGCGGAGACTTTTAAATTTACTCGAAATAATAAAGTAGCTGAAATAAAATATATGCAATACGAAAGGTAGAAAGTCCTTAATGATCAATATCGCGAAATTTTAAAACATTAATTGTTTATTATCAAAATTTTAACGGAGATAAATTGGAAGAGAGAAACTGTAAAATAATTTCTTTTAATATTACATTAGTAGATAGTAGTGTATTAAAATTAGGGAGTAGGTTTGTCATACAAAATGAAAATATTATTTGGAGTTTATTGCATGTAAGGTATATAATTATACTCAATAAATATACTCCTTTTATGTTCAGAGTAAGGAGAAGTTACTGGGAACGGCCTTTTATTATTCAATGGTGATATAATAAATAAATAAAGTTTAACTCATATAAGGTCTGATAAGAAACCCTTTTTAAAGTCTAATATCTTTCCCCTTCTAATATTACATTTGTGGGCATGAAAATATCAGAATATGTATAATTTTTTAACAGTTTATTATTAGTTTGAATGTTTTTTGTACCCTCATCATGGCCTTCGAAGACATACTTTCATGATATTTATATTTTATATAATGTGTATGTATAAGAAATGTAATATATTTTTATTTTAGTAAATTCGAGTTTCCGCTTGATGCATGTACAAAATATATGCGTGCAACGCTGCAAGTCGTTACCTAATCTATATTAATATTATAAAGATGAATATTTTTTTATTTGCATTTAATAGGCTCCGAAACTACTGAACCGATTTGAAAAATTCTTTCACTGTTGGCAAGCTACACTATCCCCGAGTGACATAGGCTATTTTATTTTTTTAATTAAGTACCCGTGCGAAGCCGGGGCGGGTCGCTAGTACACTAATATAATACGGTAAACAGGTAAACATTAGATATAGAAATTTCAGTACAGGCAACGAATGCAAATGCATTACCGATACATTGTTTTTTAATCAATTGCGATTCCGGACGTAAAGTTGCCTTGGTGATACGTGATATAAATCGGAGATATCGATTTGCGGACATAGACCATTCGACATTCAATTAATTGTCAATCTTTAATCAAGAATCACCTCTGGCTGCTCGTCGAGGGGTGAATTATCTGATAAAAAGCAGAGAAGTAAGCCGTTGCCGACCTTGCTCACTAGAACGCCGAGGTTCTGGGTTTGATTCCTGGCATAAAAACTTAATACAATGTGTAACCTGTACCGCCTGGTGCTTTGTTATTTATTTAAAACTTAAACTAAAAAAATTGGTTACCTATACTACTATTTGAACCAGAGATACGCACTAGAGGATGACCCGCGGCATACTTCAAATCTAACTTGATTCATTCGTTTCGACTCATTTGTATGTTTTGCTGGGCAGTTGTGTAGGTCTAAATGGACTTAATTTCTTTGTCATTGTAGTGAATTTAACAAGAAACAGTAAATGTTTGGTCTACAAGATTACTGAATAATCCACTTTTAACCAGATATGTTATTTAGCATTATAAAATCCCATCAGAAATCATAGCAGTAGTATATATAGTATTTAGCTCTTTTACTTGTTGTTATATATTATTTAAAACATAAAAATGACAATGACTATTTAGTTAATTTAAGTAACGTACATACTTTACGTTGTTGTTTTTTATCAAAAATTATTTATTTCTTTTACGTATTAAAATTATTATAAAGTATTACATAAGTAGAATTCGTTTTGTTAATGATTTTTATTATTTATTATTTTATTAACAAAATTGGGTCGTTTTCGTCTTACGCCAAAAGATAGGTTTGCACTGAAAATCAGCGTTGTGTCGGATATAATTCCAGCACAGCAATATGCCGAGTGCTAACGTTGTTTGCTGAAAATGCGGCGTACAAATTTTCAAAATATGCTCTGTGTATAACAATATATAAGGAATGTAATTACTATACGTCGCTATTTTTGCAAATAAAGTTTTCTTTTTCTTTTCTTTCTTCTAGTTCATGAGCTTTTGGCTAATTCCACTTTACATTTGAGATAACGTTATAGTTAGTGACTGTATCACACAGATGTAGCAATGAGTTTAATGCGTTATTTGTGATGTGATATTGTTATTAATTGTTAATGATGTTATATATTGAAAGATAAAGTAAGTGTATACAATAATGTAGGTATGTTTTTTAAGCGATTTTCACCATCAGTTAGATACATTTTCAATGAAAGTTGATATATACAGAAAACCTAATTGAGTTTTTATATACGTAACATAGAGCCATCACTTATGACTTCTCATGGGGAACATGCTAGTATTTTGTATATATAATTAGGTTATAAAGATTACAATATTTAAAATCAAAGATTATTTACAGCAGAGTAATGGATATTAGTGCGAAATGTACGTGAATCCCGGAAATTCTTCTAAAAACCCGAGATAAGTGAAGACTAAAGTTAACAATAACAGTGTACTACTAAACATTATAAAAATTGTAGAAACTGTCATAGCAAGCAAATCCTAAAGTAACTTGGTTTCGAAGGTAGGAAATCCTGGGAAACTTAAACAGAGGATTTAGTATTCAGTCAGATATGCAAAATGTTAAGTAGTACCAATCTATTCTGTAATAAGAATATCAAGGCCTATTTTCATGCTATTTTTAGCCATGTGATTGATTTTCAGAAAATGTCTACGATTCCCAGGATATAATGTACTACAGTGTTGTAATTGGTAATGTCTACGGTCAAACACTTCTATCTAGACTCCAATCGTAGCGTGTCGAACGAGAGCGAGAAATAAATGAAAGTATATGCACTAATTGTCTTTTTTATTAATCGAAATAAATCCCACACAATACAAACGTAATACACAACTCACTCTAGGGCTGACGGGGGGCGACTTAGCAACTAGGTAACAGTGCTTCAATATTCGAACATTACATTTTTTGCTGAATTGCAACTACCGCCGGCCACCACATACAGCATTTAAAAAAAACGTAAACTGTCATTAATAAAAATCGTAACGAAATCAGCCAATTTTTATACAACCTAACCACTTTAAACAACACCCGGGAAAATTCTCACCGGATTCCCGGGACATAAACTACAGAATAGTTTGAAAAATAACGTAAAATTTATTTTAGATAATTTTTATGCAATCACTACAAACCACTCCCGCCAAAATTCCTACAGCATTCCCGGGAAATGAAACACCGCATTATTTAAAAAAAAAACTTAAACTATCGTTGTAATGAAATCGTGTCGTAATCAACTATTTTTTAAGCAACCTAACTAATTTGTACCAACCTGAAATAAAATCCCGTGGGATTCCTGGGACACAAAGTACCACAACATTTAAGAAAGAACATAAATTATTGTTTTAGTATAAGTCGTATCAGATTCAGCTACGTTTTATGCTTACTTATAACTTTAAACCAATTTCGAGAAAATTCCCACGGGGTTCCCAAGACACAAAGTAGCATTTTAAAAATAAGTAGAAATAGAAGCCATCGATTTAGTAAAAAATGTCTCTGAATAAGCAAATTTGTATGCGCCCTAAGAATTTTAAATTCACGGGAGATTTCCGGGATAAAAAATAGCACAGATTTATTTCACAAAATTTGCTATCCATCAATGAAAAATAAGATCGGATTTAAAAAAAATTTTCAACACAGGTTTAAACCATTCCCAGGAAGATTTCAACGGGATAAAGGCAAAACACTTGTTATAGACACAAACAAGTACATCAGTGGAGAAATACAGCTAAAACTTAATCTTTAATAATTCAAAAGTAACATTTTGTGGGTTGGATCCTTTTTGCGTAACAACGTCCATTATGTGAATGTGCTTTTTGAGTGACGTCTTGAAATAAGGTTTTAGTGGACCAATATTTCTCAGTGTAATATAAATTTAAAAAAAACAATTTTAAGTAATCAGACGTCGTCACTACGGAACACTTCACTGTGTGTAGACCGACAGCGACACGCACTTGGCCGACTTTTAATACTCACAAATACAAGTCATTGCCGATCTACATCTTACTAACCATTAATTTGTCTGACTATCGGTTAAAATTTGACTTTCAAGTAATGACAAATTTTTACCGATGGCATATAAGGCAATTGAGTGAATAGTAAGATATGGGAACCGGCCATCACAGTATTCTTTAGTCTTCAATAAAATGGGTAATTTAATACTTTATCAGAATGCAGTCAATACAAAAATCCTGATTTCGAACATGTATAATAAAAAATCGTAAATATTGTATATTTTTTCCGGTATGAGTGTGTTTGGGCAAATGGGTATGCTAATATCAGAAACAGGTCCGATTTGATTTTTTGGTCAGTCTTTGACAAATAAAGATTTTAGTCTGTATATAACGTCAAGATCTGAGCAAAAGAGCAGTACGTTTGGGCCCCATAAACGTCAAAATATCTAAAAAAACTTTAGATAAGTACGCAAAGCTGAAGTATCGACATATGTATGAAACACGTATACCAACAACAGACCGGGTGCAGTGTGTCGTTAGGCGCACGAAGAAAACCAAATAAACTTGAGTGAGCCGAAAGGCGTTGATAATATTGCAATAGAATTTGTATATTTTAGAGGAATATTATATTTACAATTTTGTATACATGCTCAGTATGCAAAATCATAAAAAAGTACAAATTATATATTAAGTTGTCAATATTAAATAAGATATTAGAGTGGCGAAGTCATTATAAAATAAGGCGTCTATTGATTTTCTTACAGTGAAAAACTCCAGATATAAAGAAAAAATCTGTACCTAGTGAGTTGTCCCTGACTACATTTGCTAGCATTCGAAAATGGATTTAAAAGAGAATCAATTTAAAACTAGAATCTCCCACTATAGGTCATGTGACGCGACAAACACCGTTAACCAAGATCAGGTCTAACCGCGAATAGAAACGTTACGACCAGAGAAAGTCATTAAACATGTCACGGGAGGCACGAGCGGTGCATTCTAATTAAAATTTCTATTATATACCATACATTTTGTGCTTCTAGTGTTAAAAACCTGATAGTATGAATGCAGTATTGAAGTCAGTTGAAATTAAAACTGGCGCAAAGCAGTAATGGAATTGTTTTCTTTTATCGCCTATTGAAAATTTTACATATTATGTATTGTTTTATTTCACTTCCATATTCGGAAGGAGTTAACACATTTGTACTTACACATTTACAGATACATAATAGACCTAATCATATGCCTAATCATAGCAAAAACTAGGTCACCGTTGTTGTTACCTAGAAATCATTAATGAAGCTACCGGCAATCAAAAAAGCCTATTTGATCAATTACATGCTCACGAATATAGTTAGTAATTTTAGTCATTGAAACTATTGAAATAAAAGAATAACGCAAAATAAAATAGTGACAGACAATAACATATTGAAATCATGCTTATATTACAGAATGGCCAGCTCGAAATTCAGTTAAACAACCCTATAACTATGAATCTCAAGAAGCAACTGAACAACCTATACAAGAAATTACTACAGATCATGGCAATTTGAATGACGACGAGAACGAAGCAGTGGCTATAGTTCCAAAAGCTATTGGCCTAGCTAAAGAAGAACCTCAAAAAGTTGATTATTCCGGTGCCCAAGTCTGGCAAGTATCTACGAAAAAGAGTGGTTCTAGAGCTGTCCTTGCAAGACTAAGACGACGAAACCGTGAGTTATTAGTAAATTATAAGCGTTGAAAACAATAAATCATATCTCTATGCATAATCACGTATTGTATTAACAGTTATCTCGACATGGGGAGGCAATCAGACAATGGTCGATGTACTGGTCAGACAAGAAGCCTTACCTAATGTCACCCGAATATTCAGAAGAGAAAACATGGACTTCGAAATCGTTATAGATGATTTACAAAAAAGGATAAACGAAGAGAACCCTCCTCTAGATGCTAATGAAATAGAACTGCAAGATCGTAGAGGTTTGTATACAGTAAATAATATTTATACTGATCAAATATGCATAAACAATATTCCAAGGGCTTACAAAATTTTGTTACAGCTAGAGCTTACACTTTTTGGCGTTACAGGGCCTATCGGCGCCGAACAAGTTTATTAAGTGCCTATATGGGCTATAATTCCCTCAACATACCCATGGAGTATTGGCCGAGTGCGAATTGGGGTTCGTTGTTGACATTCGGCACCGAATCTTCATTGTTATGCACGCTAACAGTTTTTTCGAGACTCATTTTTAGGTTCTTAACTTTCTAAATGTCAATTCGTTTTTAACATTCTTGGAGTTGACAAATGTATGCATGCATGTTTGTTTTTTCTTTCGTGAATAACTTAATGTGAAGTTATTGTTAACATGACGACTGAATGTTCGTTTAAATTTTAATATTCAAATAAAATAATCTGTAATGTACAATTTTAATTAAAACATTTTTTCAGGCCATCGCATGACATGGAAACAATATCACAGATTAGAAGACATACATGGTTTTATGGATTATTTGGCTAAAACATATCCTACTATAGTCAGTGTGAATACAATCGGAAAGTCTTTTGAAGGCCGCGATCTTAAGGTAGAACAACATACGCCTGTTATGTTAACAAGCTTTTACCGGAATCTTCTCTTGAGAAAACGGTCTTGTCCTAATTATCACTTATCCGTAGAGAATCTTAGCATCTCTAATGCAATTCCGATTATAGACCGTTGATCTTAACTGGCTTCTAGGCGAATGTGTTAATGCTATTGGAACGGGTTTAAGGTCTTGTGGTTTATAAATAGTGTTTCTTGTTTAGGTATTACGTATATCGAACGGTAAGTCAGGCAACAAAGCGGTATTCATCGACGGCGGGATACATGCTCGAGAGTGGATCAGTCCGGCGACAGTCACTTATTTCATTAACCAATTCGCCGAAAACTTCGACGTTGAATCGGATGACATCAAAAACATTGACTGGTAAATTATACATGACATTTGATCTTCAAATCATGTAATAATATAAACTTGAAAGCAACAAACAATGGACAAACATATTTTTATTAAGTTTTCGCGACTAGTACACAAATCAAAAGTATGGATGGGCTAACGGTTTTAAGGTGAATCCATGCTCCTTCTTCCGTAATCACGGCTAGTGAAAAGTGGCCAAAACATCGAAATAAAAATCAAATACAATTCCGTGCTTAAACGTGTTATAAGTTAATAATTATTTCACGTGTTTATTGGACTAGATTATAAAAGAGTTCAATCAGTTGGGAGTTCCACTAAACTCGAAACATGGAAAATAAGATTGTTGAAATTTATACTTATTTAATTTCAGGTATTTCTTGCCAGTTGTGAATCCTGATGGATATGAATATACACATGTTACTGACCGGCTTTGGCGAAAGAATAGAAAACCTGGTTACGGTAGTAGACTCTGTACAGGAACTGATCTTAATAGAAACTTTGGGTAAGAGATAAGTTATTATTCGTAATAATAGGTAGAAGACATACAAATCAATCTTCGTTTGGCACTCTTTTGCCGTATCTACCAAAACAATGTTAAACTGGAAGATCGAGGGATATAAATTTAAATAAAAAGATTTGTTGTATGACAGTCAGAACATGAATATCTGAACAGAATAGCAAAACAACATATACTCAGAGTCATAATTACATTATGGAATCGAACTCGATTAATTCAGAAGAGACTAAGCAAGAAAAGTACTTTGAATTTGACTTTATTAATCAAATGTATTTCTTTTGATAGGTGTTCTGTCCTTGCCTATATTAAGTGGGTAAAACAGCGCTCCGCTGATTTTGTTGACTACCCTCTTTCTGTGTGAGGCGACGGCCAATGGACAGCAGAGGAAGGGGCAGCCATTTTGGGATTCTCTCTGTCAACGTATCGTGACATCGCGCCGTGCGCTCACTTTACAAGACTTAATTAATTATTACTGGCCGTGCCGAAACCTTTATATTTATAAAACCTAATCTATCTACATTTGTGCTATAAAGTGTGGATATAGTGCCGTGCGCTGTTCCTGAGATCCCGAGTGCATCAAACCTGAACCAAGCCAGGAGAGGGCTGATCTCAAGGTTGGTGGAGCTTCCATTTTTATAGTGCAAGGATTCAGGTCATATTTCCGCTATAAGTACAGTCCACAAAAATACCACCATAACCTGTGGGTTAAAACATCCCACATTATTTGGCCTTCGAGCCGCACTACCTCAGATTAACTTCCCACCCTACTTATACCCATTTTCGTTACATTTTAAAAATCTTTTATTCAAATTAAATATTATTTGCATCTACATTACTTATTTATTTATTACATAAAAGTTGAACGTAATCATGCCTCCTAAACGTGATATTCCATTATCCATAGAATATTTAAACCAACAAAGACAAGTGTTGTTTGAAAAATTACAAGAGATCTACGAAATGTCAAAAAATACTTCCGATTCAGAAAATCAAGATCTATTTTTGTTAATGGCCTCGGAAATTGACGAAATAAGATCAAAATTCGAAAAGGTTATATATAAAATTTTTGAAATTGAACTGGAATTGAATCCTGATGCTACTATTCGAAATCAGGAATTAAAGAGTTTCGATACCATATTCTACAAAGTTAAATTAGTATACAATAAACTTACGTTGAAAACGGACAACGTAAAATTTGAAATCCCTACTAGTTCGAATGAATCTCGTCCCCGTCTACCAAAATTAGAGCTATTCAGTTTTGACGGTGACATAGAAAATTTTGCAACTTTTTATGAAACCTTTTGTTCCTTAGTACATAACCAAGCGCACATTCCCAATATCGATAAATTTCACTACTTGCTTTCGTGTACAAAGGGTAGCGCATTGAACATTGTTAAAAGTTTGCCAATTACAGCTTCTAATTATGAACTTGTATGGAAAAGTCTTTTGGATAAGTACCACGATAACCGACTGTTAGTGGGGCGATACTTAGACAAAATGTTAAACTTTTCTCCACTAAATAAAGAATCATCTACTAATTTAAATACATTCATTGAAACCTTTGAACATTCGTATAAAGCCATTCAATCATTAAATATCAGTAATCTTAGCAGTTACATAATGTGTCATATAGCACTACGGGCTTTAGACCCACAATCTAGAAAATTATTCGAACAAGGTTTAGATCAAACCTCTATACCTTCGTTCAACGACTTAATATCTTTTGTTCACAATCATATAAAAGTACTTAATCATTCCATGTCGTATTCTAATAGTTTATATTCCGAAAATGTACAAAATAAACGGCAAACAACAATCATTAACCCTGTCAAAAGTAGGGCATTCACTCATGCATCATCATTTCGTACGAACTGTTCGTGTTTACATTGTGGGGAAAATCACATGATATTTAGGTGCGAAAAATTTCGCGAGCTAGACATTAATAAGCGTATTAACCGTGTAAATGCCCTTATGTTATGTTACAATTGCTTAAAACCGAACCACAGCGCGGATAATTGTAACAGCAAATTTAAATGCTTTGTTTGCCAGCGCGCGCATCATGTGTTATTGCACGTTGATAACAAACCGGTTTCGAGCCCGTGCTTCGGCGAGTCAAGCGCATCCCACACCGCGGCCACTTTATCGGAGCAACTAGCATCTGATGCGAGTATACAAAATATAAATAATAATTGTCACGCTTCACTTAAAGATATACGTAACAGTACCGTTATTTTAGGTACGGCTATGGTACACATTTTGGATAAAAACAATTGTTATCAGCCTTGTCGTGTTTTGATTGATTCTGGCGCTCAGACTAACTTTATTTCTACAGAATGTTTACAACGCTTAGGACTTTGTTCGCGTAAATGCAAGCTGGAGATATTTGGTCTTGCCGGCGAAGGAGTTAAAACCCATGGTATGACGTCACTGACAATGAAGCCGCGTCAGAGCAATGAACCTTCCTTTTATTTTGATGCTGTTATACTCACCAAGATTACTGGAGATTTACCGTCACTTCAAATAGCTGATAATATAGTAAACCAATATAAAAATCTTAATCTAGCTGACCCATACTTTCATAGGCGTGGAAAAATAGATATTATTTTAGCCAGTGATATTTTCCCTTATATTTATGACGGAAAAAAAATTAGCTTTGGTTCTGAAATTCCTCCCGCTTTAAGCAGCATTTTTGGTTATGTAATAACTGGCAAGTTATATCAGGCCCAAAACCATGACGTTCATGTTTTTTCTGCCACTACCTCTTTGCCAGCAGTGTCGTACACTGCCGAAGAAAATAACCTCAATGACATTCTAAGACAATTTTGGGAAGTGGAGTCTTTGCCTTGCGAAGTTCCATATTCAAATCCGCAAGACATTCTTGCTGAAAAAATATTTCATGATAATCATTATCGCGGCGAAACCGGTCGTTATGTCTCCCCTATTTTATTAAATCCAGACCATGAACTTCTTGGCGATTCTTATAATTTAGCCCTTAGACGATTACTTCAATTAGAACGTAAGTTAAATAATTCACCGGAACTAAAAATTTCGTACATTAACTTTATGAGAGAATATGAATCTTTAGGGCACATGGAAGTATACAAAGGCACTGACTCCAAATATTTTATCCCACATCATTGTGTGTTGCGGCCCTCTAGCACAACCACGCCGTTACGCGTTGTATACAATGGCTCAGCCCCCACTACTAACGGCTTATCACTTAATGACACTTTATTGACCGGCCCAAAACTACATCAGGATATATTTAAAATTATAAGTCGTTTTAGATTATATGATGTTTGTTTTGCAGCGGATATATCGAAAATGTATCGATGTGTAGAGATTGTGCCATCCGAAAGAAAGTATCAACACATACTCTGGCGTGAGTCCTCTTCTGAGCCAGTTCGAACTTATGAACTAAAAACTAATACTTACGGTCTTAGAAGTGCCCCATATATAGCAGTGCGTACGTTACATCAGCTTGCCTACGACAACCCAGACTTGATCGCTTCTCACGTTCTTATCCAGGGGTTTTATGTTGATGATGTATTATGGTCTTGTCCTACAATCTCTGAAGCTTGCATGTTACAAGATAACTTGATATCTCTTTTAAAGAGTGGAGGCTTTGAACTTCGCAAATGGTCGAGCAATTATACTGACCTTCTCACTCGTATAACTACTGAGCAAGTTACATCTATTAACTTCCAAGATGACACTTTGTCTTCTTCAATTAAAGTTTTAGGATTGATTTGGCTACCTAGTTGTGACTGCTTTTCATTTAACTATAACTTTACGGACACACTATCAACAAAACGGTCAGTTCTTAAAATATTAGCCAGTATATTTGATCCCGTAGGTTTTTTGTCACCATGTACATTTGTAGCTAAATGTATAATGCAAGATTTATGGAAACTCAGCCTAAGATGGGATGACTACCTACCTTCAGAAATAAAGAAAAAATGGAACAAATTTTTTTCTACACTGCCTTGCCTTTCAGAACTACGAATTGAAAGACATTTGTTAATTAAGGATTTTAATTCAGTCCAACTCGTAGCGTTTTGTGATGCTTCATCGCGTGGATATGCAGCTTGTATTTACATTCGTAGTATTAACTCTGAAGGAAGTACAAAGGTTAGACTGTTGATTAGCAAATCAAAAGTTTCACCGTTAAAACCATTATTGTCAATTCCCAGGCTTGAGCTCATGGCAGCAGTGCTACTGTCCAAACTTGTCAAGTTTGTCGTACAAAACTTGAAAGAGTTAAATTATTCGATCATTGCATTCACTGATTCAAGTGTAGTTCTCTCTTGGATATTAACGCCGCCTTACAAATTAAAAACTTATATTGCAAATCGCGTGACTCAAATAATCGATATTGTGCCTCATAATTGCTGGTTTCATGTCAACAGTGAGGATAACGCTGCTGATATTTGTTCTAGAGGTATATTGCCTGATCAATTTGCTAAGTTTGCCCCTGCATGGATCCACGGTCCAACTTGGTTGCACCAAGATCGCGATTTGTGGCCTATTCGTTCATTTTATATTAAAGATGAGGATAACATTCCAGAATTAAAATCAACTGATGACGCTTTTGTTTTAATGCAACTAACTCAAATTATTTTAAAAACGATTTGGAGAAAACATTAAACAGCTTTTCTAATTTTTTTAAAATGCAAAGAGTGTTGGCATGGTGCCACCGTTTCATTAATAACCTAAAATTGAAAAATAAAACTACAGGACCTCTTACATCCTGTGAACTTTCTCAAGCTCATCTTACAATAATTCGTGTAGTGCAGATGAATCATTTTGAGTTTGAGATTACATGTCTCAAGAAAAAGGGTTATATTAGCTCTCTTCGCAAACTTTCACCTTTCATTGATATGGAAGACTTTCTGAGAGTGGGAGGTAGGTTAGATCAGGCTAATTTACCTTATAACACTAAACATCCCTTATTATTGCCAAAAAGGTGTCACGTTACTTCACTTATTATAGAAAGTTTTCACAAACGCTATATGCATGCAGGCCCCCGGACATTGCACGGAATATTAAGCAGAACTTATTGGATAATCAATGCTCGTAACATAATCAGGTCCGTGTTATCTAAATGTGTCAACTGTTTTAAATTCAATCCAACTTCAATTCAGCCCATGATGGGCACTTTACCGGCATCGAGAATCCAACCAAACAAGGTTTTTAGCCATGTAGGATGTGATATTGGAGGCCCTTTTATCGTGAAGGAAAGCACCCGTCGTAATGCGAGGACTCATAAAGCTTATTTGTGCCTATTTGTATGTTTTTCAACTAAAGCCGTGCATCTCGAAGTGTTGTCAGACATGTCTTGTGAATGTTTTTTAGCTGCATTTGATAGGTTTGTATCTCGTCGCGGTTTATGTAGTTTCTTGTATTCCGACTGCGGTACGAATTTTGTAGCCGCATCAAAATACTTAAAGGAAGTGTTTAAGTTTTTTAATAATGTACAAAATCGTGATGAAATTTTTAACGGTCTAACATTTCGTTCTGTTCATTGGAAATTTTTACCACCCGGTGCGCCATCTATGGGGGGCCTGTGGGAGGCTGGAATAAAATCAGCAAAACACCATCTCTTTCGTTCTATTGGAAATCGAACTTTAACTTTCGAGGAACTCTCAACTGTATTCTGTAAAATAGAAATGATAATGAACTCACGCCCGCTATGTCCACTTTCAAACAACCCTAATGAATTCGATGTGCTTACCGCCGGTCATTTTTTAGTCGGTCAGAATATGCTAACTGTACCTGAATTTGACATTGAAGAAAGATCATTAAGTAGATTATCACGCTGGCAATCCGTGCAAAGGATCACACAATCCTTTTGGAAACGTTGGTCGCATGATTACCTTCACACTCTTCAACAGAGAGCGAAGTGGTTTTCGTCACCACCTAACTTGAAAGAAGGAGATTTAGTTCTTATGAAATCAGACTTAGCACGACCATCCGAATGGCCGTTAGCCAGAATCGATAAGTTACATCCGGGTGTTGACAACATTGTTCGGGTTGTCACCGTAAGAGCAGGCAACAAAACCTTTAAACGACCCGTTAACAAAGTTTGTCCACTGCCTTATGCAAATTAAATAATTTATTTTTCTTATAATGTATGTCTTTGACGACATTATTTATTTTATTATTATCTTATTTTTCTTTATTATTATTATTACACTATTATAATTACACTCTTAATTATATTTATAACTAAATCACTCGTAGTTCCCTTTGTTTTTCGGCTCGTAGCCTTATTTCAGCTATTAAACGAATTGCTTAATTTATAATTATACATACATTGGTTCGTAACCACATATTTGTTTTTATTATATAGCTCGTAGCTGTAGTTTTTTTTTTTTTTTTTTTGGCTGAACCTATTCCCTTCAATTATCCTTCTGTCAGAAAGTCGCCGATCATATTTTTGGGTCATATCCGTTCCAATCTTTTACTTCTTGTGACTGGAAATCATCACAATGATTTCGGTGGCGGGTATGTTCTGTCCTTGCCTATATTAAGTGGGTAAAACAGCGCTCCGCTGATTTTGTTGACTACCCTCTTTCTGTGTGAGGCGACGGCCAATGGACAGCAGAGGAAGGGGCAGCCATTTTGGGATTCTCTCTGTCAACGTATCGTGACATCGCGCCGTGCGCTCACTTTACAAGACTTAATTAATTATTACTGGCCGTGCCGAAACCTTTATATTTATAAAACCTAATCTATCTACATTTGTGCTATAAAGTGTGGATATAGTGCCGTGCGCTGTTCCTGAGATCCCGAGTGCATCAAACCTGAACCAAGCCAGGAGAGGGCTGATCTCAAGGTTGGTGGAGCTTCCATTTTTATAGTGCAAGGATTCAGGTCATATTTCCGCTATAAGTACAGTCCACAAAAATACCACCATAACCTGTGGGTTAAAACATCCCACAATAGGTAATAAAAATAATAAAATTATTTGCCATTAGATACCGGTGGGGAGGAAAAGGTGCCTCTAATAGTCCGTGCAGTGAAATTTATCGTGGAACCAAAGCTTTTTCTGAACCAGAATCACAAGCCGTTTCGGTAAGGAACCTAAATTTTCCTCCACAACTTTAATTTAGGTTTGAAAACAATATCTATTTTTTTTGTTAAAATTACTTTTACAATCTATATTTAACTCTAAAGACTTTAAAATAGTGCCAGAATGACTTAACAATGATGTTAGTAATCTACCAAAACAACTGACTACTACTGGAATAACTAGATTAGGTAACTTGGTGGTCGGTTTCTATAAACTATTATACCTACAAAAGATCAAGCATAGTACTAATTTCCTGTAATGGAGTGTTTGATGTTGTAAAATTGAACTTGAACTATTATATAGAATGTTTTCTTTCTAGGATTTCATCAAGAACAGCGCTGCAAACTTCTCCGCGTATATAACGTATCACAGTTACGGACAATACTTACTGTATCCATGGGGATACGACAACGCGTTGCCGCCTGATCACAAAGATTTGGAATCCCTCGGCAGGAAGATGGCTCAAGTAAGATACGTTATTCAAACACGCCAAAATCCGTTCCAAATTTGATTTACCTTAATTTATAATCTGGTGAAATACAGACCTAAAGCAATTATCTTCCCCTAATCCCCCAGAGATTCTAATGATATCTTCATCTGTTTTCTTTGGTGTTAACCTTTTATCGCAAAATCCTTTAATGGTTAAAGGACTTAGCGATATTTCTTTAACGAAACTAAAAGGGTTTTAGAAGTCCTGACTAAAAATCTTACTGTTTTAATCAGAACAATTTCGGCATGTAACAGAATGACTACTTGAGACTTAGTTTAGAAGCTAAAACAGGTATGAGTGGCGCCGTCTTGGAGAGGCCTACGTCCAGGAGTGGACTGTGAATGGCTGACGACGAATTTTTTGACTTGCAAATTTTTGGTCTGGATAAAATTTAACAAAGTTCGGCCTATTCCAGCTATTTAAAATAACAAAGCAAACGTTTTTAAGAGTTCTTTTTAATAATTTTCAGGCAATTATGACTACAGGCGGCACTAATTACCAAGTGGGTTCATCAAGTGGCCTTCTATATCCTGCTGCGGGCGGATCCGATGACTGGGCCAAGGCTCAAGGCATCAAATACACTTACACAATAGAATTGAGAGATACTGGGCGTCACGGATTTGTGTTGCCAACGTCTTATATAGAACCGGTTGCTAGGGAATCCTTAGCTGGTCTTAGGGTATTAGCTAGCCAAGTTAGCAAAGAATAATTTGATTATATTAATGTCTATTAAGATGAATGATGAACAAAACAAAGTTGTTTAATAATCTATAATTTTAAACATGTTAACTTCTAGATAACCAAACAATTCTCCTGAGCGCATCAGATTCAGCAACAACTTTTTTTTAAATCTCATGATAGATTATTAATTTTTAGCTAGAAAATCACTGACAAGTGCTCATTATTGTTATTACTGACTTTAAAATAAATGTTGTTGCGGACAATGACGCGCTCGGGAGATTCACCTAACAACCGTATTTTGCCGGTTCCTACATCATAATATTCATTCACTTGCCCTACCGTTGGTTGAATTTTGGCATTACTTGAATGGAGCTTATCTCAAATTTTAACCGATAGTAAGGCAAATGAATGATAGGTAAGATATAGGAACTGAACCTTCAGGAGAAACAAGGACCACACGATCTGACCGGGTGGAAAATTCGAATTATTATGCCGCATGAGAATGCGACCTGCGACCCGTAACTGTAGCCGTCGCAATTACTGTAACCAAAAGTAGTAGTTTGTACGCGAGTCGCGAGTGCACCGAGTCAAAACTAGACAAAGCTAAGATCGATGTCGGCGCACACATTAGAGCACCTTACTCTAACCGCTCGGTTACACTTTGGGACCATCCATAAATTACGTCACACGTTAAGGAGGAGGAGTGAGTCGACGAAGTGTGACATTGCGTGACAAGGGGTGGAGAAGTCATAAACTTCATGACGTCACATTTCAAAATCTAATATATTTAAACTTTAAAACACGATATTTAAACTATCAACGAAAAACTTCGATTAATTTGTAACTCTACATCCATTAGCAGTGTTTAAGTTATTACAAATAATATAAATAGAAATAAAACTATTTATGGAACTGCTGTTTTAAATTAATAATTTCTCGATGTAAAATTGCGAAATATGTGATGTCACACTAGCGAGGAAGTAGTCTCATGAATGTGACAAACTGTGACAAGGATGGGGGGAAGGGTCAATAAATCAGGAAATTCATGTCATGTAATTTATAATGGCCCCTAAGGGCTCGCAGACTATGCTGCTTTAACACTGACAGTATAAAATGAGCGCTCTAAGCCAATTACTTTACATAACATAGTTTTGTTCTCAAAATGGTGTATAATTTGTTATTTTAATAAAACAAATGACTATTCATCTCAATAGACATTGGATTAATTGCCTATATTTATTTATTTATTTCTGATAGTGTTTATAAAATATGCCAATTTGGTATATAAGGAATAGATTTTATAAAATAAAACTATGTAGATGGTTGGATGGATGGTTTTAGTATACATAGATATAAAATAAATGCTATTTATAATGAAAAATATTTGTTATTATACCCTAAGACCTAAAATAATAAAGAAACACCATAAAGAAACTTAATATCTAATCATATTTATGACCCTAATTAATGTTGAGTAATGGATTTGACTGTCCAAAGTTTATGTACAAAATATTTAATTAAAGTAATAGCCGAAAACTCAGTTGAAGAAGCAGAAAAGAAGCAACAAGAAGACTTTGACGAAATCCAAAAATGGTCACACACTAAAAACAAAACTACTTTACATTCACTCAGCACACAATAAAACAAACTACGGAACCAAACTCAAAGGCCTCAACCACATTTGGCAACCTAAGAAACAACAGATTTCAGCATAATCTTTATTAGTCTACTGGCTGTGCGCCACAGTGTCATCCACACTATACTTAGATTATGAATAAGTCAGGATGAATAAATAATCAATAATAATGTGTAAATTTATTAAGGTAGGTAAGGAAACATCCTCAATACATTTATATAAAACTTCTAGTGCATTTGAATACATTTAAAAAGTATTCAGCTATGTATGGATTAGAACCAACTAAGAACAAAGTAAGTAATGCGAGAT
The DNA here is from genome assembly GCA_012273795.1 of Dendrolimus punctatus. NCBI lineage: Eukaryota > Metazoa > Arthropoda > Insecta > Lepidoptera > Lasiocampidae > Dendrolimus > Dendrolimus punctatus. The sequence goes on from CM022543.1 coordinate 13,546,231, forward strand.
TACACTTAAACTAAAAACATAACCTTGGGAATATACAATTGTCATTCTGTGAATATCTATGATTTAAATTATTTAAAATTGAAACATGCACACTATCACACTTGTTCGTAATAGAGGTAGGCAAAGCAGAGATTATGGATTTCCATTAGATTGGTACAATCCTAGCTTAATTAATCCCTATACTTGTATCTATCATAAAAGATGGAATACTATAGTATTTAAAAGTACTTGTAAGTACTTGCCTAACTAGAAAAATAAACTTATAAAGACAAAAGTTCTGATTAGTGCTGGTATATAATTTTTTACCTTGTGGTTAGGTGAACTTTTATTTTCAAATGATCCTATATTGTTTTCAAATGGCTTTGTAACCGTTATTTGGGGAATTCCATTTGCGGTATTCTGATCGTCATTAGAAGGGTCTTGGATTTTAGCAGTAGAGGCAACAGGACTGCTTTTCAATAAATTTACTGTCTCCTGTGCTATGTCTTCAGCTCGCTTTAATATTAAATCAACATCCTCCACATCATCTCCTAATACATTGTCCTTATTGTTTCCGCTAGATAACCTCTTAATTTCATTCAATATTAGCTTAATTTCTTCATCACTATCTTTGTACGCTTCACAAGTCTTTTCAAAATCCAGAAATTCCTTAGTAGAAAGACTATTGTCATTTGAAATAAGATCTTGAGGACACGCCAGATCCATCAGGGCCATCGTTTCCTACAACCACACAAATTAACAAACTACTTCATCGACTGAAATCAATAATCGTAAATAAAATATGTGATATTAGACATTCTTTCTGCATTTTCAAACAACAAAACAATTTTCCGTTGCCCAGCAACCATAGCTTTTTTTCTATCGATAATTTACCGGTTTTTATTTTGAAATATTATATTTCTTTCTTTATTATAGACTAAAATTTCAGAGTGAAACGTTAATATTAGCCTTTTACATACCTATTTAATTTTATTTGTAATTTTTGGTAACAAGATTAACATTATTCAAAAATAATAATGATTTGCAAAAAGATAAACTTGTCGTCACAGGCCACAGATCACATATTCACATAGCTTTCAACTGTCATAAGTCATTGAGTTTAATGAATAACTAATAAGTGTCATTTTATTGTAGAACGCGAAATTATAAATTTAACATTCTCACTTAGTTTATGCAAAAAATTGTTTATTTTAATATAAGTTAATATTTCAAAAATGTCTGTGCCACCTCAAGCATTTGTTAACAAGAACAAAAAGCATTTTCTTGGTATTCCAGCCCCTTTAGGTTACGTAGCTGGTGTTGGTAGAGGGTTTGTATTATTTGTTTACCTTTGATTTTTGTCGATAATATATAATAATATGAAAGCGTTTTTGTTTTATCTAACTAACGTTTTATTCACAGGGCCACCGGTTTTACTACTCGTTCTGATATTGGTCCAGCCAGGGATGCAAATGATGTATCGTAAGTTTGCTGCATATTTATTCTGTTATCTTGGTGTTTATACATTATAAACTGTCAGTATTGCACGTTCGAAATAATAAACTGTCATCCCTATGAAGAACATAACATCTTTTCTATCTTTAAATTACATTTATGCGACAGTTTATGCAATAGATGATATTCTATACTATCCTTAAAGTAGTCCATAACTATAAACAGCCCTAATAATTAGTAGTAAATAAATTTGATATGTCTTTATGTAACTGCTTTCCATCAGGTGGGCTATTTATTGTCAGTCTGCTGAACTTTGCTATAAAAAAAATGAATAAAAGAATGTAGGGCTGCTGCTTAGATACCAGGTGTATGAATAATTAATGGTGTTTCGAGTTGGGTATACTTACAATTAATCTAATATCTACTAAATATGTTCCAGTGAGGCTAAATATGTTTTTAGGATCCACATATAACAGAGAAAGTTGTGTCACTTATTATTATAATAATAATAAAGTATAATTTGAGTTTAATGTACTTGGGATTGACTTATAACCACCAAAACTATTTTACAAACACTAAAACTGTTTTTAAAAGTAGAAAACAAGTTTTAGAATTAATTATGAGATACCCATACAATTAAACACAGTTCTGTCATTTTTTTACTTTATGGTTGGGCTAACAAAATGACACAATAACAGATGTTATTATGATAAACATTAATAATTGCTCTAAAAACTCAAAATTTTAATGAATAATTTCCATCTCTATTAGCCACCATTATGAAGTTTTTTTATTCTACTTTTCTTGTAGTGTGTCAATGTAGCTCTGTTGTACTTTTCTTGATTTTCAATGACTTATGCTGTTTTTTGGTTATATAGATTGACTTTGGACCATATAAGTGCAATATAACAAAAAAAAAATGAGGCTATGCTTATCAAAAAATTAATATTTCAAGGACTCCGGACTATTAGGGTTGCAGAAGGTGTAAACTTGCCTCCCCCTCTTCTTGATTCACTGCTTAAAATATAGATTTATGTTCTGACAAATTAAAATCATTTTATAAAGTTATAGAAAAAAAATCAAAATACATGGTCAGTCTTATTTTGTAGGTAAAAGGGTTTATGCACACTACAAATAAAGCAAGCATGTATTGTTTTCAGAGATGACCGTCATGCACCTCCAGCAGCAAAACGTAAAAAAACAGAAGAAGAAGATGATGATGAAGATTTGAATGATTCTAATTATGATGAGTTTTCTGGCTACAGTGGGTCATTATTTTCAAAGGTAATATTAATTTAATATGATAATAAAGAAGTAATAAATTTATTTATTTTTGTTTTGCTTAGATTATTTCAATAGACTTATTTATTAGAAAAAAATATTTGTTTAAATCCAAATAAAAATAATAATAAAATGTTTTCCTTCGCTATCCACTATTTTGTATCTTTCAAACAAGAGATAATATTGCACCAGAAAAACTTCTCGTTATGAAATCCATGAACCAATCCATTTTTGACAATCTTCATAGGAAGTCAACTTTTTCTCAGCCAGGCCACAAGCTATTGATTGGAACAGGTGGTAATGATGAACAATGAAATATTTTCTAGAGAGTACAGAGAGTGAGATATAATATCCAAATATGTTTTTACCGGTTTTGTGAAATGCGGATGAGCATTTTCATACAGGAAAAGAATCCTGGCATATCTTTCGCTACATTCTGGTTGTTCTTCTTTTAATGCATTGCTCAAATGTAGTCGGTAGCGATCTCCAAATATGGTTTTATTAGGATTCAGCAGTTTATAATGACAAAGTCAAACACATTGAAAAATCTTTCTTCTATTCCAACTCCTAAGTTTTATTCTTAGTCCTTTATCTGAATGTGACATTAAAAGTGCTATAAAATCTATATCTTCAAATGCAGTCGGCAGTGATGGTATTAGTCGTGGCATGATCATGCCCATTCTTGATGCCATAATTCCCATTATAACCCACATCCTTAATTCCTCCATCACTTCTTGTACCTTTCCAGTTGCTTGGAAAGAAGCACATGTTATTCCTCTCCCCAAAAAACCAAATCCTTAATCCTTTTCTGAATTCCGTCCAATTTCCATTCTCCCTTTTCTTTCAAAAGTATTAGAACGCCTAGTCCACAAGCAATTTAGCTGTTTCCTTTCTCTAAATTCATTAATGAATCCCTTCCAATCCGGGTTTCGTCCAGGCCACAGCACAGTCACAGCATTGGTCAAGATTACGGATGACATCCGGCATGGGATGGAGAATGGCCTGTTGACAATACTATCACTGTTAGACTTCAGCAGCGCCTTCAATAATGTTCATTACGACTTATTGCTTGGTATTCTTCGCACTCTTAATGTATCTCCATCAGTAATCGACTGGTTTCACAGTTACCTGAATGGGCGCCGGCAGAGAATTCGTATCGATGAGGCGTACTCATCCTGGTGTGGTTTAACTGCCGGTGTTCCTCAGGGCGGCGTTTTATCTCCTCTTTTTCCGCTGTTTTCATAAATTCTATCTCTGACCAATTGTCTTCTTCCTACCACCTATATGCTGACGATTTACAAATTTACGAACAAAGTGATACTGATTCACTAAATATTGCAATTAATAAAATCAACACTGACCTAGATCACATTCTAAGATGGAGTAAAAAGTTTGGACTTGACATAAACCCACAGAAAACTCAGTTGATAAACGTCGGTAGCCCTAGGATGAATGCCAAAGTTAACTGGTCCTCCTTACCACAGGTTATTTTTGACGGGACACATATTCCTCTGAGCGATACTGTCAAAAATCTCGGCATAATCATCGATAGAGAGCTGTCTTGGCGGCCTCACGTCACCGATTTAAGTCGCAGAGTCTTCTTATCTTTTAGATCCCTCAGAAGATTAAGAAACTTTCTGCCCACTGATACCAAAATTACGCTTGCTGAGTCTCTCTTGCTTCCCATACTTGATTACGCTGACGCCTGCTATCTAGATTTAACCTTAGAACAGCTTAACAAGCTGGAGCGGCTTCAAAATTTTTGTATTAGGTTCATATTTGGTTTGCGAAAATATGACCATGTTTCCGAATATCGTAAAAGACTCAAGTGGCTTCCTATTCATTTTCGCCGAAATACTCACATACTCACTCTCTTTTATAACATATTATATACTCCTAATAGTCCCCAGTACCTTAAAGAACGTTTTAAATTCCTTCGCTTATCCACTGCCCACAATTTGCGCCATGATACGTATCGAAAACTCTTGACGCCTGCACATACTTCATCCTATATGATAATTCTTTTATGGTGCAGGCTGTCAAACTTTGGAATATGCTGCCTCTTACTTTCAGAGAGGCCAAATCCTTACCAGCATTTAGAAAACACTATTTGTCCATAAATAGCTATTTCTGATTTACCTAATATAATCATGCTAAGACATTTATTTATTATAATAACTTACGTGTTATTGTATATATATGACTATGTATATATGTATGTATTTGTATATTTATTTCTTAAATTAGTTTGAGTATTCTTGTATTGTGTATCTATTGCCTTTTTCCTGCACCACCTATTTCGCCTGATTCAATCTCTGTTATTTAGGTTGCCTGGAAGAGACCGCTTTGAGGGATAAGGCAGCCTGTTGTATTGCCTAGAAAATATTGTAAACAGGGTCTGTTTTTGTAATTGTATATTTTGGTGCGCAATAAAGTGTTATCTATCTATAATAAATCACACCCCTCTGATCCTACCAATACAGAGCTAGAGCAAAATTCCTAATATAATTTATATGTATTTAAAGGATCCCTATGACAAAGATGATGCAGAAGCTGATGCAATCTATGAATCTATAGATAAAAGGATGGATGAGAAAAGAAAAGAATACAGAGAAAAACGTCTCAAAGAAGACTTGGAGAGATATCGTCAAGAGAGGTATGACAGCACTAACATTTTGTTTCTTCAATACAAACAGATAATTTATTGTTATATAGAATTTTTAGTATGAGACATTTGATGCATCTTGAACATGAAAATGCAAAAGAACCTAAAATCATTTCTTTATTTTGAGATGAAAATTTGCTAGCGGTACTTTTTATTTGAAATTAAAATTAATTAATTTTGGCAGTAAAAACAATATAAGTACATTTTTTTATTTATATCCAACAAGCTATTTCTACATTTTACATTTTCTTATTGTTTTCTTAAATGGTTCAAATCATTGTATTGCCTGTCTGTTTTTTAAAGTATGATTTAAATATTAAATTCTACTTAAAATTTAAGATATCTACTGATTTAATGAAGTAGATTTCCCTTATTACAACCTCGGTTGTAACGACTTTTTGGGTATAGCTACGCAAAACTTCAGTCCCGTGATTTTAGAGTATACTTTTAGAGGCAAATAATTATGCTGATACTGACATTGATGTAACGCCGATTTTGGGAATGTGACTAGTTGGTTTTTACAAATTGCAATTTCAATGTACGTAGGTTACTACAACTTCCGGGTAGGGTAACGAAAATATAGCGAATCCTTCATCTTCATATCCACTGTATGTCTAAACCGTACAAAATTAGGTCAGCCAGAATAACTCTTTTCTATGTCATACATGTTCAACATCATGTTGCGAATGCACGTAATTTCAATCCAAAGACAAATGAACACCTTAACCACTGAGCCATCAGAACTTAATTTTCTAGGCCAAAAATTCAGCAACAGTTTTCTGATCTAAAACGAGAGCTCAAACAAGTATCCGAGGAAGAGTGGTCAGCGATACCCGAAGTGGGAGATGCCCGTAATAGGAAACAACGTAATCCGCGTGCAGAAAAGTTCACGCCGCTACCTGATAGTGTTCTATCCAGGAATCTTGGTGGAGAATCAAGTAGTTCAATAGATCCCGGTTCTGGTTTGGCTTCTATGATGCCTGGTATAATGACTCCAGGAATGTTGACACCTTCTGGTAAGTTTGTTTTAAACACAGCAGGTGAAATGCCTGCTTTGTTAGATTCAATTTACTAATTCTTGTCTTTCATAGTTTTGTTATAATTTGGTTAAATAAGAAGAAATAAATTTACATACACCCATCCAAAAATAACAGTTTAATTCTTTTACATACACTACTAACTGTACCCGGCAGACATGTCTTGCCCTTAAAAAATTAAAAACCGATTGCAGCACCACCGGGACCTATTGTTAATATAAACCATTCTCGAATCTACTTGAAGAAACATAAAAATCGGTCCCACCGTTAAAGAGGTCTTCAGCGGCGCCATCTACCGGGCCCAATCATGAATCTAAGCCATCCCGGATTCCACTGTGTGTGTTCAACACAAAAATAATTTACCTTTTTTTTTTTTTTTTTTTTTATTGCAGGAGATCAGCAGACAGGCAGACGGCCCACTTGATGGACAGCGGTTACCATCGCCTATGGACATTTGCAACACCAAAGGTGCTACGAATGCGCTGCTGCTCTCTTTAGGGAGCCTGGAACCTGGTCACTAATGCCGGAACACAACTCAAGGTTGTTATGGCGACATACTCTAGACCTAAATCAGACAAATGAAAATGTGTTTAAATGCAGTCACCATTGCCGATATCGGTTAGGAAAGATAACAAATGAATGGATAGACTGCTGTTGTGACTGATGTTTTTTTAATTACTTTTTTATTGACAAATATCCTATTTTAATACTTATTATCCTATTGCGGACGAAGACAATTCCAAAACCACAAAAATTTGCCCAGCCGGTCTTGACTTATAAATGGTGTAACTAGCACGACTTTGTTTTATACAATATAGATTGCTTTCAACACACGCAGCTTGCGTAAATATCAAACGTATTTATACCTTTCAATATTTACAATAATTATCCCATGGATCATCATCATTATTATTATAGCATTAAATAAATCTTGATTGTTTGGGGCCTGCTTTCCTACTTTTACTTCTTCACTTTGTGCATTTGTTGTAACTGACTGTTAGACCATTGACATGGTTATCATCCCTCACAATGTCAAGTCAACATTATTATCTGAGGTGTACCTCTTCTCATGAGACTTGGAGAAGATAGCTTTAATAGACATTTAATTGCTACATAATTTACTGGTTAAAATAAAACATGTTGTACCAGTTAGTCTGACTCCAGCCCTTTATTTATTCACGGACATGAAACTGCCAAAGATGTGAGAGTTCCAACACAGTTTACTGCATGACCAAACATCAACCACAGGTTATTCATCTCAAAGACTATACTGACCATGTTTTATGAAAATAAATCCGATTTGTTTTGTAGGTGATTTGGATCTAAGGAAAATAGGCCAAGCAAGAAATACTCTTATGACAGTGAAACTGTCTCAGGTATCTGATTCGGTGACTGGTCAGACAGTAGTAGACCCCAAAGGCTATCTCACCGATCTGCAGTCAATGATTCCTACCTATGGTGGGGATATTAATGATATTAAAAAAGCTAGATTACTTTTGAAATCTGTGAGAGAAACCAATCCTAACCATCCACCGGCTTGGATTGCTAGTGCCAGGTTGGAGGAAGTCACAGGTATGTTTTTATTATCATCAGCATCATACTATTGAAGAGCCATGAAAACCAGAGTAGATTACTTAAATTTCAATGCAAAGCCCTGAGAAACATTTTCATGATATACTCAGATGGTGTTATTGGCTGTAAAGTCCCATTTAATTTTAGGTGGTTTAGGGTTCCATATTCGTTTTGCAAAAAGAGGACCCATAATCCATCCTAATGCCTTTTTGTCTGTCTTATGTATGTCACAGCATTTTCTTTCGCTTACAATGTTTTATAATACGCGTCCTTGCCCCACTGATTTTTGAACTATACCCTAGAACCGTAAATAAACCAAGCAGTTAGAATTTAAAAACCTTTTAACTAAAATTAATTTGCGCAAGATTTTAAATTAAATAATAATTTTAGAGAAATGATGTACTTACTTATTTACTCTGTTGGCTCAACGACCCAAAGTGAGTCTTGGCTTCCAATATGGGAACACTCCATTTTTCTCTGTCATATGCAGTTTTTTGCTAATTATTATCGGCCCGAAGCTCACACATGTCAGCCTTTACTCTGTATTGGTATTGTATTGGTTGAATGGTGTATTGTCAATTAAATGCTCTTTAGGATAAAACAATAATAACTGTAAACTCTACAGAAATCTTCATTCTTTCATGACATGGCATGCACTCGGTCAATGTTTTTCATATTATACCAGATATTATATAGGTATTAGATGTTAATTTTTGGCTACAATATCACTGATTAATTAATTATTGATTCCACAAGGCTCTGAATCGGAGATATTCTTAAGAAAAATATTATTAAATATGACTTTAAAAAATATATTTGTGAAAGAACAAGAACTCCTTATAAAATAATGTTTCTAGGCAAAGTACAATCCGCCCGTAACTTAATAATGAAGGGTTGCGAAGTGAATCCCAGTAGCGAAGAGCTGTGGTTGGAAGCAGCGAGACTGCAGCCGCCCGACACTGCGCGAGCTGTAATAGCCCACGCGGCCAGAAACTTGCCGCACAGTGTCAGGATTTGGGTCAAAGCCGCGGATTTGGAACAGGAGACTAAGGTAAATAGGACTACACTTACTTTTTCGGTCTTATCATTACTTATTGGAACGAAGTTCCTTATCGCACGTTGCGAAAGGGGGCTACATGGAAAAAATTTAAAACCAAAAGTTGTAACGACACTTCATTCCATCCGGGTGTCCCTTGACACCTCTCAAGTTTTTACATACATAGATTAAGAAGAAATCCGTAGTAGGAACTAATAGATGGATGGATGGTTTGGATTCACAATGAGAACCATTAGGTGGCGCTGAGGTCGGGTCCTAGAATCCTCCTAATCACCTGGACCAATTTTGGTGATTTTGTTTTTGTGTGTTTGAGTGGGTTCCTGGACAGTTTAGATTCACAATGAGAACCGGTAGGTGGCGCTGAGATCAGGGCCTAGAATCCTCATAATCACCTGGACCGATTTTGGTGATTTTATTTTTGTGTGCTTCAGTGGGTTCCCGGACGGTTTAGATTCACAATGAGAACCGGTAGGTGGCACTGAGGTCGGGTCCTAGAATCGTCCTAATCACCTGGACCGATTTTGGTGATTTTGTTTTTGTGTGTTTGAGTGGGTTCCTGGACGGTTTATATTTACAATGAGAACCGGTAGGTGGCACTGAGGTCGGGTCCTAGAATCGTCCTAATCACCTGGACCGATTTTGGTGATTTTGTTTTTGTGTGCTTCAGTGGGTTCCCGGGTGGTTTAGATTCACAATGAGAACCGGTAGGTGGCACTGAGGTCGGGTCCTAGAATCGTCCTAATCACCTGGACCGATTTTGGTGATTTTGTTTTTGTGTGTTTGAGTGGGTTCCTGGACGGTTTATATTTACAATGACAACCGGTAGGTGGCACTGAGGTCGGGTCCTAGAATCGTCCTAATCACCTGGACCGATTTTGGTGATTTTGTTTTTGTGTGTTTGAGTGGGTTCCTGGACGGTTTATATTTACAATGAGAACCGGTAGGTGGCACTGAGGTCGGGTCCTAGAATCGTCCTAATCACCTGGACCGATTTTGGTGATTTTGTTTTTGTGTGCTTCAGTGGGTTCCCGGATGGTTTAGATTCGCAATTAGAACCGCTAGTTGGCGCTGAAAAAGTAAAGCAACAGACAATAGATTGCAGAAATATACCGTATAATAAGGTTGACTAGTGGTCGGCCAGTGGTCGAAATTCGACCATAATTAATTAAATTATAAGTTTGAACATTATTAATGTTCTGTTGTCAAAGACTATACTTCTATAATCACAGATTTCGCCAATGCTACACTGTTTATTTGACTTAATGAATAAACAAAAGAGTATATATTTGTGTGTGTGTGTCGAATACATGTTAGTGTGTGTAATGTTATTTTATTGATTAATGTCCTTTTTACGCATAATTTAAAAAAAATTACCATTCTGCACTTCTTATATAATTTACTATTCTCTATGCAATTTTAGTAAAAAGAGGTACAAAGTTTTTGCTTCACGTATTAATATAATGACTAAATTACCTACAGGCTAAACGCCGTGTGTACCGCAAAGCATTAGAACATATACCAAACTCGGTCCGTCTATGGAAAGCTGCTGTAGAACTTGAGAATCCGGAAGATGCAAGAATACTGCTCTCCCGGGCAGTGGAATGTTGTCCTACCAGTGTAGAGCTCTGGCTTGCTCTTGCAAGACTAGAAACTTATGAGAATGCAAGAAAGGTGCTCAATAAAGCAAGAGAGAATATACCCACCGATAGGCAGATATGGGTCACTGCTGCAAAGCTTGAAGAAGCACATGGTGAGTGGCAGGAATTAAAATTGCTGTATACAAATTTTCCTATTATATTTTTTGTAATTAAATAAATTTTAAATTAGTAAAAAAGTCAATTTAAAAATATTAAGACTAGAGTATTGTAACTGGAATATATCAATTTTACAAAAGGTGAGAAATATTGGGAATATGTGATCTATAGATGGCCTCTATGGTTGAACGGCTAAGCCTTTGCCGGCCTACCTCAATGCAATGCAGAGGTTCCGGGTTCGATTCCTGGCATGCTTAATTTCAAAAATAAATTTTCTTTTACTATGCTCTGGGTGTCTCGAAACGGCCTAAAAATAGTCTGCTGTATATTACCCATAACACAAGCGTTACAGTTGCTTAGTTTGGGGATTTAAAATATGTATATTTTTCTGCCAATTATTTTATTATAGGGAAAATTCAAATTTCTCTGTAACTAAATAAGGTTTAAAATCACTTGTAGATTTTTAGTTTAAATGTACTTTTAATTCATCTTGTATTGATTAACTACAATGGTTTGTGTCATTTTACCTTTTAGTTCACATCAACATTATCGAAGTACAGCAGATGTTGTTTCTGAACGGACTGATTAACTTAATGAAAACTACGGTTTAACGATTTTAACCGCGGCATTACTTTTGATTTCGACGTATCAATTAAATTGTAATAGAAAGTAAATAATAACTATAAACAAATATTAGTATTAAATAAGTAAAATAAACAAGTTGGAGGTAGGCTTTAACATTACTCATTGACACTTGTCTTCCTTGATCACGGCTACTGAAAAGTGGCCTAAACGTCGAAACAAAAATCAAATAAAATGCCACACTTGAAGCCGTTAAAACTTAGTTTTCATTATGTATATTAGTCGCGAAAACTTAGAAAATACTATGAATTAATTGTATGTTTGGTAAAACTGTTTTGCGTTCTTATAATCATATTTAAAAAAGATTTATTTCCAGTCAGTTTTCGTTTTCTTGCAGTGTCAGTCAGTTTCTTTCATATACCGTATAAATCACGACCTCAAATAAATCGAACAATATGTAGAACAAAATTGATTTAGCTATTTTTTTTATATTCTATAAGTATGTTAAGGAAGCTGTTTCATAACTTTTCCTAAACTCAATTATTTAATGAACTGTGTGTATTTGTTTTGTTATCGTATAGGCAATACGCACATGGTTGAAAAGATCATAGATCGTGCAATCACATCGCTCAGTGCCAACGGCGTGGAAATCAATCGCGAACATTGGTTCAAGGAAGCTATTGAAGCCGAGAAATCGGGTGCTGTCCACACTTGTCAGGTGACTATTATTATCAGTTCAGCAGTTTTTAAGGTTCTGTTTTCATTTTGGTACATAGTCGTTAAATCCCTCCGTAAGTCTTTGTAATCCGTGGCACCGGATTTGATCTCGCACCCATAAATCATCAAATTGACACAACATGATGAGTCTGCTATATTTATCGGGAGGTTACTATACGGACGCGTTCCTTTAGTCCAGCTCGAAGGACCAAAAATAATATATTAAACACTTCTTTAAATATTATTTTTTGTGGACTGCAATTATTTTAACTATAAAAGAAAACTGCACGTGCGTGTTATATGACGATTTTTAATGAGGGACAAAAAATATATAGGTTCTAAATACAAAAATTTTGTTTATTTGGTTACCAGTATTATAAATTATGCCGCACCAAATGAATAAAAACTATTTGATGGAGATTTCAATAATCTCGTAGCGCCCAAAATGCTCCATCTGCCGTTCCACATGGCGACCACAGTTGTTATGGTCGTGGTGAAAACGTGAAAAATTACGTCATTATTTTCCAAGAGGTGGGTCGAAGTGAGTATTAAGCACAGAGCATTTCCCTTGATGTTCAAGAAGGCGCGATTTTCAAATTAACCAATGACATTTGTGTATTTCGTCGTTTATAACATCAACGCCCCATAATCCGTTCCACTATAGTAGAATTATTTTCTCCGTGCAGTTTGGCTCATAAATAAACGGAGCGTGAAGCGAGTATTTCGTTCTCTCTTCCACTCACGGGCCTTATGGGCAGGCATAGTGATACGCATTATTATTATCGATAAACGTTATCAATGGTGTATTTAGTTTTGTCATTTTGTGGGTTAGTGATATAAATGTAAGAAAAAAATAGACAAAACAAGGTATGTATTAAAATAAGAATAATAATGATTGAAAATAAATTATTAATTAGGTATTTATGTATTAAGAACTATAAGTACAAAAGTTTAGAATGTAACAAGTTATGTTAAAAATCAATATAAATACTTATATTTAAGTTAAAATTAACAGCAAAAAGATAATAATGATTTTATAGAATGATAATCTTTCTTTGATAAGAATGAGTTTTTATCGATAATGGCGTTGCGCCGTGCAACATGCTCACCGCCCTAGCCGGGCTGAGGCCGAGTTTGATTTATGACCCAAACTGCACGGACAAAATATTTCTACTATAGAGTTTATGATTGTAACTTCCGCAAGCAAGTGGATCGGGATAAATCGCAGTGGGTGATCTACCACTCCGCATTTGGATGTCTGTGCGTTCGGATGCGGGTCTTAGGGCTCTAGACTTGCATATTCTATTAATTTTAAACTGTTATATCTTAAAGTTGCATAATAATATAAATATAAAATATTAGTCATTGAATTATTTTACTTAATTTATTGTTTTTCATATCTATAATATAATAATTGTTCCTTTTCAGGCTGTTATTCGCACAATCATTGGACACGGTATAGAGCCCGAAGACCAGAAACACACTTGGATGGAAGATGCAGAAGCTGTAAGATATATTCACTCATATATCTTTAAACAGTTTTTTTGACTTTTGTTGTAGTGTCTATTAATTTAATATAACAAAGAATTAATAATTGAAAAAACGGCAGCTTGAAATTACACTTGTACAGCCTTATTCAAAACAGTTGTGTAATGCAGCTAGTACAGTTGCTGCCATCTGAGAACTGCTCTCTGAATGTAGTTGCTGCTACCTGAGTGCAGCTGTAAATGGTTATATACAAAAGTTGCATATTTTTTTATTGCGAAGGCGGCAAATAAGGAGACGGCACAGCTAATGGAAAGTGGTTCCCGTCGTGAATAGACAATTCAATACCAGGGGTGAAGACAACGCGTTGCCAGCCTTTAAGATGGGATTACGATTGTAGTTGGGGGATGAGATAGAAGATATGTCAGGGGGAGGGCCATTGAAACTCTAACTCTTCGCACGAAATACAATTAGCTTATGTGCTATTACACTGAACGAGCCGGCCCAAAGAGCAAGAATAGAATATAATGTATTGCACGCAATGTTATAAAATAAATTTATACATACAATCTTAACATAAGTACAATCGGCGGTTTTATCGCTGGGAGCGCTTTCTTCCAGACAACGTTTGGAGGGGCAGAAACTCGGTATATAATATACTAATATATATGTAAGTTATTTTCGGAAGAGAAGTCCAGTTTATTTTTGCAGTTATTCTAGGGCTCTCTATGATAATTGTTTTTAAGGCCGTACGCGTCACTCCATTCAATTTGGCTTGGATATTAATAATAATAATAAAACCTTTATTTCAGACCGGGGTCCATATTTAGTTAGTGTGTTAGTTACAATTATCTTATAAAATAATAATATGTTGGTTAATTTTTATTTATATATTATTAAAAAGTATCCAACAGTATATCCATAATTTAAGGCCTAAGAATACACAACAATAAATCTAAACCAAAACTGGATACTCATAATCTAGAAAAAGGAACAGAAAGAAATAGTGTGTTACACTACACTAAATAAATTACTCAATATGTACTGTGAAACTTCTGACGGGAAAACTAAACACAACTAAATTATTAGGTCTAAATACAAACACTACATTCCTGTTCAATCTTATTAATAAGTTTACTAACTACTGATGACATGAATATTTGTTTCGAAGAATTAAAAATGTCTATGTCACTGAAATATTTGAAGACATGAGTGGATGAAGGTGATAAGTCGCACAATTCCAATTCTGAGTAAATTGAGATAAAAGTTTTACTTTACTTTAAACTGAACTGAACTTAACACCTTTTTCAACTTTATTTTTTAAATCGACTTAAAACCCTCATCTACGCAAAAAAAGCAAAAAACCGAATATGCGACATATCACCTTCATCCACTCACGTCTTCATTTGTTGTAGGTATTTCTAAGCAATGTTGTAGGTATTTCTAGTAAATGAAAGCTTTCTTGCAATATTCCAATAGAAGAGTGGTTATATATTTGAAGAGTAGAAGCTTTAATTTATTCCATCGTTCTTATACGTCAAACTAGCCGTTCCCGCCCGCTTCGCCTGGCGAATGACATTATAGAATTTTTAAAAACGGATCACGTTTTGTTATAAGTGAAAATCATGTTGTTTCTAACATAGAGGTTATGTTAAATCATGTTCCTCTTTTATGAGCTAGAAAACAAATGAACCACGGATAAATGCCTGTCTTTTGTTTTATGGGAGCAAATGAATTAATAAACAAACAAATTGAGAAAACATGTCAAAGGGCTCATAGAATTTGAAAAATATATAGCCTATAACCATCTACGATTAATTCCGCGTCGAATGGTTTTGGTTTTATGCTGATCGGTCCAGTAGTTTTCGAGTTTACCTCGGACAAAGAAAACAAACTTTGCTTATATATATATATATAGATAGATAGATTAGTACCATTTTCCAGACAATTTAATTTGTGTCTTAGTGCGCAAACGCAGGCGCTTACGAGTGCGCGCGCGCAGTCTACGGGTATGCGCTGTCGGTGTTTCCGTCGAAGAAGTCGATTTGGCTTCGCGCCGCTTACTTGGAGAAGCAACACGGGACTAGGGCGACGCTCGAGGCGTTGTTGCAAAGGGCCGTGGCCCATTGTCCCAAGTCGGAGGTGCTGTGGCTGATGGGGGCCAAGTCTAAGTGGCTGGCTGGTATGTAACTTCCACGAACAACAATCGGTTTTTTTATCCTAATGTTTCAACTTATTATCCCCGCAAATTGCTAATGCGCTGGAACCTTGTCAAATTGACATTCACGTGACGTCATCCGCAACTCGATATGTACGCGTATCGCCGGCCAGTGATGCTAACGGTACTGAGTGTTCGGCTACGGTTACGTCACCAAAATGGCGGCCAGGCGCAATAGCAATTTGCGGGGATAATATTAAGAATCGGTTTTGTAATTAAGATCTATAACTACCCTTCTTTTTCAATGTGGGTAATAATGTATAATTTATTTCTATTTTTGATAGATTAGAATGTAAAAATAACAATGGCCTAGTCTGAATGGCTGGTTGGTGTATAAGAACCATATTACTCAAAGATAAACCTGTCAAATTCAAATTTAAAATTGACGATTGCCTAGTCTGAGGAGTTTTTGGCGGGAGCTGAAAGGAGACCCTATGCTGTGCAGTTCTATTTGCTAAATATCTGTAAAATTTCTCTGAATTAACAACAGCTCTAGGATATTGATAGTCATAGTATAGTTATGTGGCCTTTCGAGTTGTCACAGGAATTCCGTTGAATGGCGTCAGTTGATAACCTACGGAGGTCAACTGAGCTATACATAGGCTTAAGGAAATGACGTAACTATATTATCATTGTATCTAGGATCTGGCTGAAAGGCCTAGCTGCCAAGCCATAAGCCTAAATAAAATAAAATTCCTAGTGTAAACAACCTGGCTGTTATATAAGAGCAATATTGTTCAAATTCAAAAAGTTATTAACATCTGGTTATGCTTTACGCCGAAGTATTGTTTTTCTTTAATGTCGTGACGACACACATATAGGCGTTCCACTAGGACTCACAACGACCACGTTCACGACCGCGATTTTCCGTTCACCTGCTTGCGGACGTTATAATCATAAAAGCTAGTGAACGGGTTGTGGAGCGTTGATGTCATTATGTCATTGTTGATATGAAATCGCCTTTTCAAGTGTAGGTTGACTGATTTATGTTAAAGACATATTATTTTAGATATTTAACAAATGTCTTATTGGTTAATTGGTATCGCTACTTCATCGCGGTAATGATTCAGAGGAAGCAATTCGTTAGCTCAGATGAAGAGTGGGGATAATTTTGGAAAACGTAATACTAAACGTGATCTCGCACGTATTACATGTACACAATATGAAAATGTAGTCGATCGTTATTCAGATGAAGAATTTAAAAGCCACTTTAGACTTTCAAGAAATACATTTAGTTATCTATCTGTCTATCTATAATTCTGCATTCTGAGTTATAACTCTTTCGTATAATTCTGCAGCAAAAGCTATGTCTACAAACAATGAATTTCTCATTAATTATATAGTTATATTCAAGTCAACGATAATGAAAACTCATTAGAAATCAATTATGTAAATAACAAAGAAAGGAAAATGATAGATGGCTGTTCAAAATACATTAAAATTAATTTTACAAAATTTATAAAGAAAGATATTTTCTCATTCGCCATCTTTGTTTCAAAATTCGAGCCTTTGTCAACGTATTTTAACAAGAGAGAATTAATGCTCTGTGGTCAACGCCCACTTCAACCCACCTTTTGACATGGGTGGTTGTGAGCGTTATATGATCGAAAATGATGACGTCATTAGTGACGTTTTCGCCACGACCGCAACGCTCGCGTCGCTTGTGAACGCTAACTGAGCATTTGGCGTTGTGCGTTACTAGTGGAACGCCCTAATAACAGGTACATTATCCAAACCCTTAGCTTAGACATTGCAACATTCATTAGGTGATATTATATAGATAATATTTATACATACACTTTAATGCTAAATAAATATCTTCAGGTGATGTACCAGCGGCGAGAGGCATATTGTCGTTAGCCTTCCAAGCGAATCCGAATTCTGAGGAGATCTGGTTGGCTGCGGTCAAACTGGAGAGCGAGAACAAAGAGTATGACAGAGCGAGAAGGTTGTTGGCCAAAGCGAGGGCCTCTGCGCCTACGCCTAGGGTAAGTAATATCAGCCCATATGTCACGGCCAGATTTCGGCCTGGTCGTTTCAGAATAATTTAAATATTGTTACGAGTTGTGGAACTCGTATTATAATGCCCTTAGAATTATTATAGCGTTTATTAGAATTATAAATCACGTAAAACACAGATACGAATATAACCGAGCACCGCAAGTCCAAACGTAATACAGAAGGTCGTAATTCAATAAAACGCGCAAAGTCCGTTACTTATTAGATTCCCGATTGTGGTACACACATCTCGCTTCGATTGTGTTTCTCGCTCGACTGCCCCCTCCCTCCGTCACGCCATCATTTTATACTGCACAATGCAATATGTCCGACTGGCAACGTAAACCGAATTTCCTAGAATCAGCTTGTACTTAAAAATCCGTAACACCTGGCTAATGATTATAGCCGCAAGTGGCTGTAAACGATTACAATACAACAATTGGCCGTATGCCAATAAATAAGTAAACAAAAGAAGTCGATCATAAAAGAATTACAATAGTTTCAATGTTATTAGTTATAACTAATTATTAACGACATTATTAGTTCAAATGCCCACTGATAATAAATGTGCTTTTTACAGATATGCAGATGTAAATTTGTTTTTGTCGGCGCCTATGTTGTGACAATATTATAAAATTCTAAACATTTGTGTAAAATAAAGCTATTTAAAAATAATAACTGGAATAGACTATATAAACAATAAAGAATATGACGCAATTTTTTTAGATTTCTTGTCTGTTAGTCGGTTTGTCTATTTGTTCGGGATTTACGTAAAAACTATTGAGACGATTTCGATGTAGTTTTCGCTGATCAAAAGCTAATTACTTAAACTTAACTTAAGACTTAAACTCTGCGCTATTTTTTTATGCTGAGAATCCCACAGAACTTTTTCTGGGAATTGTTGAAAATGGTCTGTTTAAGAAAATTCCAATTCTAATGTGATTTTTTTACTGATCGATAACAAATTTCATGTAATAAAATGTGTGATATCTTTTATCTCGGGAATCCCGCGGGGATTTTTCTGGGAGCAGTTTGAAGTTGCCCGGATGCATAAAAATTAGCATATTCCGACACAGTTTCCACTAAAATGATAGCTTACATTCTTTTTTAAATGCTGCGATACCTTATAGCCCGGGAATGCGAAAATTTCGTATCCAGCGTGGAGGAAGGCGCGGACATATTCTAGCATATTATAAAAATTGAAACTCATTAATTATACAGTGAAGTTGAAACATCAGTAATTTTACTCATGTATTTATTGTTATTCAAAGGTTTTAAATGTTTTATGAAAACATGGTACAAATACATTTTGTTATAAAAATTAAATAAAAAATTAATTAAGTGAAAATACATAAAATTATTCTTTGATAAAAAATACATGTAAAGTAAAATATTCTTTTCAAAAAACAAAATCTTGAGGTGCGTCGGGATCGAGGCCAAATTACCAGCGGTTAGAGCTTCAGAAACAGGAACCTCCTCTCAATTCGTGCCATGGCCAAGAGTACTGCCTTCTGTATCTGGCCCTAGTAATATTATTGCTAAGAATTGTAGAATATAGATTTGTTGTAAGTTAATTCTGTGAATATATTTCTTCAAAAATGTGGCAATGCGCCAGCGGATAGTGAACTCTATCTAGGTAGCTCCATAACTCCCATTCGTAACTGGACGAGTATTCTGTCTTCTCCATTTTCTGGGGAGGCCAGAGTGCTCGTTCAGTTATTATATCAGTGTACTTAGAGTTTAAGGAATGAGAAATGATTGTAAGATTGGACGGGGTACATTATCACAAAGTGACAAAACCCCATTTATATAATAAAGATTTTAAAAAATAATAACTCCCATTCTTGTACATGAAAATTTGGCAAATTTCTCAAATATCGAATTCTCCTGTGTTACGTGTCCCTGCCGTGTATTAGTACTTCAAGTAGCCCTATACGTCACGGTCAACGAGCCCATGTATGCAAAGCATACCGACATACATTCACATAGGACTCGGAATAGAGATAGGATTGCACCATTGCCGAGGAGATTGGAAAAATCTAACCTAACACATGTTATGGGTCCGACTATATATAATAAACTACGGGAAAAATCACACTTTCCAGCAGTTTAAATGCATTTACTTGTCGGCTACAGAAGTGGCTAGACGAGCACACCTTCTATAGCTTGAAGGAATTCATGGATTATAGTGATTGATAACTTAATAACTAAAGATTTTGCAATAATATACATAACCCTGACGTGTAACATAGTAACGAATAAATGAGTTTACGAGTAATGTTTTGTTTTTTATTTTCTAGGTAATGATAAAATCAGCTAAACTCGAGTGGGCATTGAATAATTTGGAAATGGCGTTGAAGTTACTCGAGGGAGCCATTAGTGACTTTAGTGACTACGCAAAGCTGCACATGATGAAGGGCGAGATCGAAGAGCAAATGGGCAAGAATGACGACGCGCACAATACTTATTCCCAAGGGGTAAATTCCAATCATTTTAATTTATATTCCGACTAGCTGCGCTCCGCGGTCACTCCCGCGTGGTGATTGAAAATCTTCATAATCCCGAAATAAAAGATTTTTTCTAAAATAAAAGTATCCTAAGTTACTCGTTATTACATCAGCTACCTGCCGATAAAAGTCCCGTCAAAATCGATCCAGCCATTTCAGAGATTAGCCGGAACAACAGACAGACAGCAAACAAAAAAACAAATTTAAAAAAAAATGTTATTTTGGTGTATGAACCGTATATATATTCATATGCATGTAGTAAAAAGCGGTTATTTCAATATTCCAACATACACTCTAATTTTATTTATATGTATAGATTAGGAATATCTCTTTCAGCTGTAGATTATTGTCAGGCCTTGATAAGTTGAATTAAATATAGGAAACCTGTACTCATTTTTTCGATTACGTAAGCATCATGAAATTTTAAATTTTAATAAATCCGGTTTTAGACGTGTGCAAGGAACACGGGAGATTGACAGCGAATGCCAACAAATTATAACTTTCTAATAATAACTATTGAGAAAAAGTACAAAAAACTTACATTGAGGCTAAATAATCATTAATATTATATTAGTGTCTGAAACCGACACTGATGTCGCTTGCATAACGATCGCCTTTAAATAAAATTAGTTGATCATATTAAACTGCCTAAATACGTTTTACACAGAATGTATGTACAGTTCTTTAAACGTATTTAGTGACAAAATTTGCGTTATGCAAGACGCTAATCGTATTAAAGGTGTTAAATGCGTTTAGTGTTAACTAAAATTAAGGAACGTTATGAAAGCGGCCCTAAGAATAAATCTTGTTTCTTGCAACACATCACTAATTAATTGGAAATACTTTGCCTATCTAGAAAACATTTCATAAATTATTGTTTACAATAATAAAAAGTTTATAAAGGTAATATTGGCATTCGTCATTGTTAGCTTTTAGATATAACCTCGACATCTCGAAAACTTGTTATAGACTAGTATTGAAAGGAATGTTTATTTATGGAAAACTAATCAACTATTTTGATAATTAATTTGTTTCAGTTAAAGAAATGCCCTACAAGTGTTCCCATGTGGATACTACTGTCAAGTTGGAAGAAAAAATGAAACATGTAACAAAGGCTAGTCTGTTCTAGAAAAGGCTAGATTAAGGAATCTGAAGAACCCAGAGCTATGGTAATATTATTATGTAGATAGTAAAAATTAGTTTAAAAAAACAGTATTCTCCTCCATAGTATACTAATGTAAGTTATAGTAAAATCAAGCTTATTGTGTTATTTTTACACTTTTCTTGTTTTCACTTTATGAAGTACATATATAAGAATGCAGACCTCAGTTTTTTTTGTTCGTTTACTTTTTTTTATAAAGGCTAGAACTGAAAATCAGCGTCAGATTTTGTCGCAGCATAATGCTAAGTTCTAGGCTCATTGCCGTGAATGTGAAACATGTTTTTTAATTTCTCATATTCTGGAAGTACGCTTGGAGTGACTTATCACAAGGATGGAAACAGTATTTTCGTCCCTAAAAAATTTCCCTGCTGTCAAACAATTTAAAACTATGTGAACCATAGACAACACATGCAACTCACGTTCCAACTTTTTTTACAGCAACTCTTGAAACGCAGCATAAATTGTATTAAAAAAATATCAACAATTTCGTAACATTATTTTATTTATAAATTTAATTTTCACTAAATTATTCTTTAACACATATTTACATAAATTTGAACTAAATATTTACTACACTGATGAAGTGTCAAAAAAAAATACTGGCTGCTAGAATGCCACAGAAAAATAAACTTACTTGATGTTTCATATGTGATGTATTAAGTTAGTTAATCAAATTTAGATTTAACGCCTGATTTCATTGGAGAAGTAGTTGTTTGTCTAATCGGTTTCATGTATTTGCCTCATATCAAAATAAAAATCAGAGTGTTACTTCGGGTGAAACGCCTATTCAGGCACACTAATTAATAATCCCTTTACTACGCTCGTACGCCAAACCACCTCATACCTAAATAGGTCACTTTCACCTCTCATGTAGCAATCTACTATTTTTTATAATTATATACTCATACTTTATCTGTAATATTTATTATTATAATACTTAAGTATATTTACATTAATTTCTCTATGTACATAACGTTCACGACAGTATATATATTTTCTTTCTTATTTTAGGCCTTACTTATAATAATCTCGTTAAGAAAGGATTAGCCACCTATTAAATAAGAGATTCTTAAGCCCCTAATCAATGGCTGTTTCAAAAAAACTTGCCATCTTGCCTCTTAGCACTCACTTAAACTACCTATCTCTTGATGTGGGTTATTTTTGTCAGTTATTTATGAGTTACTTTACCACCACCTCTTATCCTTAAGAGGAGTTTATGGGTAAGTTTTCTTATCATTGCTGAGCAGTTTCTTAAATTTAACAAACGATTATAAGTAAGGCCATTAATTTTTAACTTGTGCGTGGGTATGACTTTCAAATCAAATCAAATCAAAAATCATTTATTGAGTAAAAACATAATTCACAAATTTCTGAAACACATTGGTCCGCAAACTAGGTCGACCTGTATCTCGGGGCACCTTCCTCATGAAATTATTTTCAATTTAATTACTTTCAAGGAATATTCTGTAGAAAGTTCTATGACGATAACAAATCCAAGCTAAGTAGCTTGGATTTGTTATTTGAATTTAATTATACGTTATTCCATTACGAAGTCCCTTTTGACAGATGTCAATAATCAAGTACTAGTAAAGTACCGCTATAGTCGATACTCAACGATATTGATCTTCGATTACTATAAAGAACAAATTAAAATCGTATTGATAGAAAAAGGATTAAAAAGGTTGACAGATTTTCACTCGCGAAAAGAATCTGTCTATAATCGATTTTATACGATTCTTTTAATCACATCAGTATGTAAAAAGTAAAAATAAAACCATAGAACGTAAACGCAAAACCGTAGTAAAATATTATTATCTTTTTAATGTTTTAATTATTTTGAGCACGATGTCTAAAAACAATGTTGATTGTGTGTGTAAATTAATTGTATAATGATTTAGATTGATTGTGTATTTTATAAATGATGATTTACGACCATGAAGAAAAAATGATTATTATTTCAAATTATGCGAAACGTGAAGAGTTACCATCTAAGGAAGTGTCAAAAGGGACTTCGTAATTGGAATAACGTATAGTGAATAAATTGTAGGCTAGAGAGCGTGAGGCTGGAAAGGCGTAACGGTAGTGCGGAGATAGCGAACGCCGTGATGGCGAAGGCGTTGCAGGAGTGCCCCACCGCGGGCCGCTTGTGGGCCGACGCCATATTCATGGAGTCGAGGCCACAGCGGAAGACCAAGAGCGTAAGTTCATCATACTGTTACAACTTAGGCTCCTTTATTTATTTAAATTTATTGCTTGGCAGCTAGGCCTTTAAGCCAGATCTTAGTTTATAATATAATTTCTTCATTTTCTTAAGCCTATGTGTAGCACTGCTGAACTGTGGGTAAGCAGCTAGTGCCATTGAACGGAGTTCTTGTGACCACTCAAAAGGCCACATATGACTATACAGTTCACATTTCTCACAAAACATATAACTACTACTCGAAACGTATCAATATCCTACGACTATTGTTCATTTTAGAGTAATTTTACGCATTTTTAGAAAATAAAATTGCACAGCACAACATCTTTCAGTTTCCGCCAAAAACTCAACTTAGGCTCCGATAAAGACAAATTCCACATACATATCTGTAAAAGCACATTTTATTACCGGCAATTGAACCGATTGTTATCCTTTTATGATTGTCTTCTTTGTTCACTTATTTATTGGCATAAGTTTCTAGTTAGTGTGGAGAACAGCCTATTGTACTCGTTTACGGCCGCTCAGTCGCATCATTAGCCATGTGTTGCGGATTATAAATATAAGCTAATTCTGGAAATTATGTTGTTTGCATTTTGAAGTATAAAACGATGGCCTGATTGAAAGAGGGGGTCAGTTGAGCTACAACTGCGATCTAGGCGTGACGTGTGTACATTCGGGAATCTAATAGTGACGGACTGTGCGCGTTTTATTGAATTAAGACCTTAGGCATTACTTTTGGATTTGTTGCGTTCGGTTATATTTGTACCTGTATTATACTTGTTAGTATAGTTCTAATAAACTATAATAATTCTGACGGCATTTTAATTCGTGTCCCGCAAACTCATAACGATTGTTAGACGTTACGAGCTACACAGGACTCGAATAAATATTCCGTTGGAATTACTATAGAGTGTAATGGAACTGTACAAACACGTATAAAACAGGCACGAATATAGTGGACACAGTCAGTACAGACTACACGATTCAATAACACGCGCAAAGTCCGTCACTATATCGCTCATCGAATGTACGTCTTATTCGTATCGTAGTCGTCGCTTGACTGACCACACCCCTCCGTTCGGGCATTGTTTTATACTAAAGTGTATAATACCGACAAACGACCGCGTTCCCTGTGTCAATCCGCACATCTGGCAAGCTTCGACGCAATGCAACAACAGCAAAAATTAGTTCGGCACTAATGACGGCCATAAAACAAGTACGATAACAATAGAATGTTTTTTTTTTTTTTTTTTTTATTGCAGGAAGTCTGCAGACAGGCAGACGGCCCACTTGATGGAAAGCGGTTACCATCGCCCATGGACATTTGCAACACCAAAGATGCTACAGATGCGCTGCTACTCTCTTAAAGAGACTGGTGCCTGGTCACTAATATCGGAACACAACTCAAGGTTGTTATGGCGACATACTTTAGACCAGGGGTGGTAGTCATCCAGTCGGGCAAATGCCCTACCACCTGGCTGTGGGTTGTTTTGTCGCCTCTTACAACAGGCTGCCCGGCCGCAGGAAATTATATTCTTTCTCCGTTCCTGCACGGATGCACATTAATTAATTAATTGCACATTTTAAACAGGAAGTAAACAAAAGAACTCTGAATGCAGGAAAGGTAATAAACTGCGTTTTACGACAGCCAGGTGTGCGCATTTCTTTGTCGGTGTCTAACAATAATATTTATAAAGAAATATTAACTCCATACTTGTTTATAGGTTGACGCTCTCAAAAAATGCGAACACGATTCCCACGTACTTTTGGCGGTTTCACAACTGTTCTGGACTGAAAGAAAGTTAAATAAGTGCCGGGAGTGGTTCAACAGAACGGTGAGTACTTTCTATGTCTTCTAGCCGGTTAAGAACTAACTTATTTCATTATCCTTTCTTACTATTGGTAGAAATTGTCAGATTATCCTGAGCCTATTAGACTCGAGCGCAGCGAGGGGTCTTAAGGAGCGAGACGGTAATCATCAATACACACGTGTATCATACGACGTTTTCAACACATTGTGAATAAAAAAACAAAAACTCATTTATTTGTAGATAAAATAATATTTTCCTTGGATTTTCTGTAGTAAACTTTCATAACGTTAAGGCATCACATCTTATATCGGCGGTACAACATAAATTATTCTTGTAACATTTAATTTAAATAACTATAATTTCAACAGTGAAAACGAGTTGTGAAAAATGTTTCGCTATGGCGGGAAAAAATAATCAGTTTTCCTATGCGCGCGCATTGCGATCGGCCACAGACTAAAGGGATGAGGTTTTTTTTTTATTTTCCTTGCATAGGGTTTGCGCCTATTCTGCCACGTACAAAATGGGGAATTTAAAGTTCTCTTTTATTACAGAGAAAAAAAAGTTATATATGAGTGAAAGTTTTATTTATTAAACACGTACGAGTTAAAATTATCTATTTAAATAAGAAGTTGCATGAAATGAGCAAGCAATAGGAACATTAATTTATTTGTTCTATAGAACACGATCTTTTTTCTGAATAAAAACTTTTTTAAGAACAAAGCAACTCAACCAATAAATTAAAAAAAAAAATCTATAACTCACTAGTGAGTTATAATTTTTTTAGTCACATTTTGATTATGGGTGTCATTCTGTGCCTAATTGCGGTGACCATAGAGCCACTTTATGGGCAAGTGTGTTGAAAAATATATTATAGAATTGGTCTTTGGAAAAATGAGTGAGCCCAGCAGTGGGACGTTACGCACTGTTATTACATATTTATTTAAGTGAAAGCTGAATATGGATGTATTAATTCAATATTAAATCTTGTAGATCAGTAAGATTACAGTGGGATTAGATGATAGACTCATGAGTTTTCCCCTTCCAAAGTAATTTACAGTTAAAAGAGATGCGACGTGAGAAACTCCCCAGCAATTTGTTTTTTTTTTTACTTTATATTTTGTATTACAGTAGAGCTCTTTAAGTCGAACTTGAAGGGAAGCCTAAAAAATTCGAGTTATAGCGATTTCAACTAAGCGAATTTTGTAAGGAAACATTGGACGTGTAGAGGTTAAGATTTATGGAAATAATCGAATTGTAAAGTTGTAAAATCAATGTTCGAGATACAGAGGTCCAATTTATTTTTTCTAGTTATAGAGAGAAAATAAGTGCTGAATTTGTTATATAGAGTCACTAGTTATTTCGACTTATAGAGGTTGAAGGGAAGGGACACGAATTTTTTCGACGTTGGGAGCTTTTCGACTTAAAGATGTTCTACTGTATATATCACGGGCTTCAAGTCAGAGGGGCGTATAAGCCAAATTTCAGGAGATACAAAAATTTTAATAAGTTTTTTTTTTTCAATGTATCTCTATAACTGGAAATTTGCAAAAGTACTTCCTCGATTACGTGAAATACTCTTTTTTTAAATAACTTACTATTAAGAAAAAAACAGAGGTGGTGTATCGATAAAAATATAAATGATAGACGAAATTAAAAAAACGAATTTTTTTTATACGCCCCTCTGGCTTGAAGCCCGCGATATCATCAAGCAAGGTCAATAACAACTGTCGTGCTCCTCGTGTAGGTGAAAATAGACCCCGATTTGGGTGACGCATGGGCCTACTTCTACAAGTTTGAACTTGTTCACGGCAACGAGCAACAGCAGGAGGATGTTAAGGCGCGCTGCAAAGCGGCCGAGCCCCATCACGGGGAGCACTGGTGCCGGGTCTCGAAGGATATCGCCAACTGGTGTTTCAGTACAGAACAGATATTGTTGCTTGTGGCCAAGAATTTGCCCGTGCCCACGTAGACTATAAACTATACACTGTTGGTCTTATTCGTATTGAGGGTCTGTGTTGGCTAGCTATGCAGGCCAGGTGGTGGTAGGCTTGCCCGTCTGGATGGCTACCACCTGTCTAGACTGTATTCTGGCGTTAGTAACCAGATTCCAGTCTCCTTTTAGCGAGCGGCAGCGCCTTTGCTCTTACCAAATTATCTAATTCAGTACAGTGGACCTTTGCTACTGTCATTATGTAGGCGATTCTGCTGAAGTCTTGCAATAGAAAAAGGCGTCTTTAAGAACCTTAAAGAAGCCTACAAACTTACTCTAGCTCAATGTTAATAAGACCGAGTAATTATACATGTTTTAATGGATTTTTCCTAAAGTGTAAACAGTTTTGAGGACGGAGAATTAAGACTTTTTTTAGACTGTTGAGGATCTTTTTCTTTGCGATACTCTTCAACTTTAAGATAGATGATGTGCGAGTGTGTAGAAACCTTTGAACCGCTGAAAAAAATATCTTATTTGTTATAAAATATACTTTTTGTAATGGCTTTTTTCAAGAGAATAAAATGTTATCTACATGTAAATATTATTTTGCTTTGGCAACAAGTTTGATATAGTATGCTATATTTATATGCGGTCATCAAAATTTTGTGAATAAAAAGGATAACAATTAAAGCAAAAAATATATATTTTTAGGAAAATAACCGTCTTCATCGTTTACGTTTTAGAAAAATCCATTGATATTATTAGTTACGTTTTACTGTAGATTTTGCGTCTTCACGTCTTGAACTAAATTATATGAGAACTAAATCTATTTGTAAATAGTTAATATACAATTATATGTAAGGAATTAAAAACATTTTTATTAAACTCCTATAGCACACTTGCATGTTGAAGAATTTAAAAATTCCGTTTCTATCTGACGTAGAGCAGTCAAATTTATTCGTGATGATTGTTTATGTAATTAGGAAGTAGCTATTTCAATTAGAAAATAGCTGTTTTAAATATATTACTATCGTAAAACCATAATAAACGTCTTCCAATAAATCGCCCCGTCGATACCATCTCACGCGCGTTATTTGGCGTACGACTCAATTTTATGTCTGACAATAATAACAATTGCATACGTTTCAGACGATAAACACCTTTTATAAAACTTCTAAAAATACATCGAACTCGTGTGAGTTTGAATTATAAACGTGCGCTGGCGCACTGCCAGCCTCACGGTGCGCATGCGTGAGCTAAATAACTTCAACAATTTTACACTTTTTACTCTTCCCGAAATTGAATGTCGTGACTTTGTGTTATGCTCAAGTAGTGTTATATAGTGAATCAGTGCTTAGTGAATTAGTAACAATGTCACCTAAATGTCCAGTGCCACCTCTCCAAGACGTGACGTTGTCTTTGGTAGCAAGACAACTCATACACGCTCTATCGCGTGTAACTTCTGAGGAAGATGCAGCTCTGCCTTTTGCTATGGTTTCATCGTACTACGAAAGCATGGGTGCAACTAGTGATATATTCCAAGATCTCATTAACCTAATATTAAGTTCGGAGTATCTTGATCCGTCAGTTAGATTCTATACAATGCGATTGCTGCTCAAAGAAAACGTAAAAAGTTTAGCGACGGGATTATTCCCGCTCCCGTTTTACCGAAAAGTTCTTGAGCTAATTGCTGAGCAAGGACGGCATTTGACGTCGCTAAATCTCAAAGGAGTTTGGGTCAAGGATGAACATCTGCCGCTTATGTATCAAATAATAAAGAATTTATCTAATCTAACTGCATTAAATATACCTTATATAGCGAACGATGAAGTACTCAAGTTTATAGGGGAACACAACAAGGTGCTCAAATTACTAGACATCTCTGGAGAAACGGATATAACAGAGATTGGCATAGATGCTATGCTTAGAGGCAATCCACAATTAACTCAGAGTCTAACAGTTGTAAACATAGGATGTATGGTGAGGAGAATATCGATCATACAGATGCGGCGCTTCTGATACAGAGATTACCAAATCTAACTAACCTGGAAGCTATTCATTTGTTGGTAAATCGATCTATTATATCTACAATACGATTGTCCTCCTGGTTTTACAACAAAATTACAGTATCTTCATGATGTGGAAACGAATTTAAGAACTATGAAAGCTATAGTTGCTTTGTGTCCTGTGTTAGAAACAATATATCTGGAACAACCCGAACAGGGTGTTTTACAGATGGTCAAGGATTTAACCATCCTGAACAAAATTAAACTAAACAAGTTCCAGTGTCACGAACTTCATCAACTATTAGACAAGATTGGATACAAAATTGTGACCCTGATGCTTTCGGGATCTATAGGATCGTTCAATTTTACCAGAATAGCTGAAACTTGTAGGAATTTGGAGACGTTAGAGTTTTACCAGTGCCAACTGCACACACGAGAGGAAATACCTTTCAATAAACTAGAGCATATCGAGATTATACAGGGTAATCTATCAAATCCATGCCTTAAGTATTTGATGTGTGGTAGTCCCAAATTGAAAAAAATTATTATCGGGGATGAAGTCAAATTGGATGACAATGATATGTCACGGTAAGCTTTAATTATTTAGTTTTGTTCTAGCATGGAAAAAGAAATGGTTCTAGTTATCTCTGGGGCCATATGATATCACTCATAGTTACCTATAGCATCGGGTTCCCCGCTCCCTGTACGTCCGAGGCCCCAGCACATTATCTAGTAGCCATTTTATACAGAACGTGAATAGAATTTCTCCTAACATTTGCTTTATTCATTTGTTCTTACCAGTAAATTAAATATATATATTCTTTCGGTACTTATACAAGATACAAAATTTTCAAGTTGGCCAAAACATGTTTAATTTTATCAGTTCCATATAAATCTCTATATAGTTCACATAAATAAGCATCTCCAATCTTATTTGCACATTAACGACACTATTATATTTGTGACAAGTCACTGCATAAACTGCAAACTTATGTTAAGGATTTAACAACGTTTTGATATCATTCTTTTTAATTTTCATTATTCTGCATAGGCACGCAACCCGCTACTACAAACTTATTAAAAGTCAGTAAATCGTTACAGTATTATTATACTAGGAATCGTCAAAACCTTAGAAAATGTTTTATTTCAGAATGCTCCGACGTTACAAGTTTGAGAATCTCGAAGGCATTTGGTTTCCTAACGCCCCGCGTCTTACTAGAGATACCGTTGAACTCCTCATGGAGTGCTGTCCGAAGCTCCATAGCTTGGGTCAGCTGAGTGGATGGCGGTTCACACCCGATGACATGATGTTAATGAGAGCTATCATCGCAAGCACCAACACCGACTTGGTGCTCTCACCGCTAGGTATATTCCAACAAGGAAATTAAACATTAAGTATGATCATAGAAGAAGTATACTACGAACATCAATCACCTAGTATAATGTTGCTGTGGATAACTCCGACATCTTACATGGTGTAAGGACCTACCTACATGGAGTTGACTATCGGCGCATTACCACGTTTATGAAGATAATAATTGACAGAATTTACTTCCGACACACCTGCATTCTACAAAACTTAATAGTGATCTTACGCAAGTTTCACAAAAAAAATGATATGATTCAGATCTTTGTGAATGATGAAACTTTCTTATATATAACCTGATTCATATAAATAGAAATGTATATGAAATAAATATAAAATAATTAAACATTGTTGTTAAATTAGTAGAAAAGAGATATGTTGTAAGTCAATGCTGTCAAATGTGGTAATGCGCGACCGAGATAACGAACTCCATTTAGGTACCCCCTTAATATCGCCACAGGTCATTCTCTAGTTTTTTTGAGGTATTATTTACAACATGGTTTTAGATAAAATTAATAAAAAAAATATTTAATAAGTTTAAAATAGTGTATTTTGAAATAGAAAATATCAAAATCTAAAGAAACCTGTGGTACACTCTAGAGCTTTCAAACTCACGTATTTGCTGGACGATGGTTATACTTTCGTAATACGGATGTTGCAATGAGTATGAATTACAAGTCAAGCGGCAATATAAATTTATGATCGTTCATAATTAAATACAGCAAGTAAAAAATGAGAAAACAACAAACGTTTATTGGGAAATTTATAAATATTAATTTTGAGTATCCATTGCAATCGCATTTCATAGAAATCACAGTGTAAGGTAACTTTTTTTCTATAATTGTGAAAGGAAACGTCAAGTTCGCACTCGAAAATAAATCTAGTCGTAACTTTTTCAATTTTTTTATGTTTGTAAGAAAATGTGAAATAACAATAAATTTGAACGCTTTTTGTTTTAATATTTTTTTATTTATCACAAGAATTATCCACATATTCAATCTCTAACGACAAAAGCACATTTCATGACATAGGTTTAAATCCTGGCCGAAAAACCTGCACAGCTTAACTAATTTTATTGAATTGATGGGGAAGAAAAAACGAGAAAATTGATGTGGTTGAAGCGCGATTGGGGAGAATCCCGTTAAACTATCCTGATCAAACGTGGCGGGTATATATCGCCCGCTCCCCTAAAACGTGCTTTGAATGTGCGTGGTGGGCATAGGATGCCAGTTTTATTACAATTATATAGTATTCTTCCATGCTTCGCTACTTAAATGATCAAATAACAGAGTTGAGTTATCATTAAAGAAGATTATTAGAAGTGACAATCGCCCAGAGACCAAAAAATTCTAATTATTGTCTCCATTTTTGAGTCATTGTTATTCGAAACTTTTCAGACCAAATCAGTCAAACTATGTATAGTCAAACTTTCAAGATTTAAATTTATAACTAATTTGCTATATCTCTGGTCCATCTGAGAGAGTGTTAGTGACTGTGACACGCAGATGTAGCTAAGGTTAATGCGTTATTCGTGATGCGATATTATTATTAATTGTTAATAACGTTAAAATTAGATAACGTATTTATAAACACTAATGTAGCTAACCATTGACGGCGTTATTGTTAACGCTATAAACAAGTCCCATTTGGTCACTAACACTGATATTATCCCAGATGGAGCAAGGACATAGAAAAATGATTTAAAATAATAAATGAAATTTTGCGAAAGCCAACGAGAATAATTAGGCAGGTACAGAGACATTTAATATATCATTAATATAAAGGTAGGTAGGTGGTGTGAACTCCTTTCTAACTGCTTTTATCGTTTTTTTTTTATTGCATGATTACTAATCTTTTTCTTCTACCTTGGTATAATAAATAATTCAGTAACCAGCTTTTTGGTTTTATGACATTCTTTTACGTAAAGCAGAGGATCAAAAACTGAGAACACGCGATATTTTTTTTTCAACTTTATTATATTATACATAAATCCTGATAGCCTATTTCACTCACAGCCTATTTTGACTACTTTATTTCATTCAGTGTATTAAATATTCATTCTACTTTATGATCTCCATTTTTCGCTGGTGGGATATTCTCTTGATTTTTGCCCGATTTCTTCTTCATGACTCTTGTTTTCCACATTTTGCATTCATCTGCGCATTTGGTTGTAATGATACTCCTGCACAAGAAAAAATGATTAACCCGAGCAATCAGTCCAAAAGGGTTCGTACAAGTGACAGATAATTAAATAATTTTTGAAAAATTTCACTTAAATTGTATCTTTAGATGGTTAATATAAAACAATTTTTTTTGTAATATTTGTTAACTGTATCTATTTTAGCTTGTGGCTTAAGTTGACTAATTAAACATCATTATATAGTGTATTCATTGTAAAATCCTGTTTGTAATGTACGAAAATGATCTAAGATTAAATAACAGAATATTTCTGTTATTTAGCTACGGAACGAACAAAAATATTTTCAGTAGGAAGTGAATCTGTGGAGGCTTCAAAAGTCATAGTACCTGACGAGATTCTCTTTCACATCAAATCTGTCCATTACTTCTAGAATGACATCTGATATAATTTTTGGATCCAAGCACATTTTTGCAGGTTTATTCTGGAAAGCTGGTGATCGTTTTCCGGTCAATGAATGTGTTGCTAATACTCTGTAATAGTAGAAACAAATCATTATTATTCTATCGAATCGTTTAATAGACTTGTTTATGTGTTTGTTGTATTACCTTCTAGGGAACAGGCTAGTAGTAAAGTGCGTGTTGCAATCGTAAAGGATTTCCATTTAATCTTTTTATATTGGTCTGCGTGTATTAGTGTTTGGCCGCTTCCAATAGGGATCTACAAACATTCAAATCAAATTATTTATTTGCTAAGCACATGGTTAGGTTAGGTTAGAAGACAATTACATTAATATTAAAAAATATTTAATTATGAACCTTTGAAACGCTTAAACACAAGGTTTATTTGCTAAATATAAAATTATACAAGTGAGGAATGTGTTTATGGTCACTTCTCTACTGCTTTGGGTTGTAGCTTGATTTTATAATTACAGCGTTTCTGAATAAATAAGCCTTCGATGTTTCAAATAGGACTAAAAGTTATTGAAATTATAATAAATTGTTTAAGATATAGCACGAGACTAAGCAAGGATTTCCGCGACTCATATCCCCATGGGGGACTGAAGAAGCTGCTGGAACCTGCGACTCACGCTCCTTCCCTTTACTAACAGAGGCTATTAAAGGATAATTTCGATGGTCACAAAGTCCCGATGCCCCATAAAATCTTAATGTCCTACACCAATATATACCAAGTTGATAACATGTAAGCAAATAAGACTAGACTAATACATGGTGATCCTTACCCATTCACTTTTTTCATTCTGCGGCGATGTCTTTACTGTAGATCTATGATTATTGTCATATTTATTCGTTATCAAGACATTATCATCTGAACGGTCAAAATCGCTTTCATTGTTTTCAAATTCTTGCTCTTCATCTAAATCAACAGTAGTATCTTTGGCGTTTTCTATTGGACTTGGTGTCTCGGATGCGTGTACGCTTACCATTGCATTCTGATTAACATTGAAACCAAATGGCTTTTTGAGTTCTTCAATCATTTGAAAAAGTTGATGAAAACTATTTCTTATATCGGCAAGTTCGCGAATGTCTATAGGTACTTTTTCAGGAATAACGTTTTTAGGTGTATTTATTTTAGTCGAATCTGGAACGGATTTGTTAGCCGATGTATTTTTTTCGTCACGTACTGTAATTTTTCGTTTCTTATTGTCATTTTTCGTGTTGTTTAACATACATTTTGGAATTACTGCATTCGGTCTGTGAATTGGCGTGAGAACCTTTCTACTTGTTCTCCTGTTGGAATATTGACGTTTGCAAGGTTCTAACTTGATTCTTTTTGTTTTCACCTGAAATTTTGTTTTTAAAATTAGTATTTTAAGTTTAGATTGATTCTCAATTTTTAATTATCCGAAAATATATTTATAAAAAACTTGTAAACATAAATTTTAAACCAGTTTATTCGATGGATATATAAAAACACTATTATTTACCAAAAAAAATTGTGATACATATTCATAATATTATGATATCTTAAAGCAAGACAATCTTATCGCTTTTGAACATCTCTTACAGAAATACAAGTTACATAGTAAAACTCATAGTGTATGACGATGGTGTCAAATTAAATCAAAATTAGATAAAATAAATAAATAGATAGATATTACATAGATAATACTTTCTTTAAATAAATAAAGTACATTATCGTATTCGTCTTCGGTCTTCAGTATATTTTTCTGTTCGGTGCTATGCTAGTTTCACAACATAAATAGGTTATTATAGTTCCGATATACCATTTTGATAACATTTTGGTATGCAAAACGCAAGATAACTTTATCTGTTTTGAAATTTTTGGTATAACATAACACTGTACCTACTCTAAAAATGAATTCGTTCTAATCATTATAGTTATAGTTGAATCCGCGCGGATTTAGGCATTTGCCACCTGTGAACTATTCAAATTTTGCGTCCCCCACCGACCTCTACAAATCGATTCACAATTCAAGAATATAATTAAATACATTTTTTTAACATTAAATTGTAACTATGAATTGTGCACTACCGTTTTATTACTCCTCTTTTTTCTGTAATTGTAGATGTGAACTAGGAGATCGATGTGTTTGTTCCTGCCACAGCCAAACGCGAATTGGAGGTTATTTAAGATTAAAAATAAAATTACTGCTGTGGGTTGAGTAAGTAATAGAAATAGGATAAATTAAGATTTTTTATGTGGAATGTTCTTCATCTGATTAACCATGAACATTTAGGAATATATATATTTTTTTAAATTTCTGCGAGGAATAAAATAAATTGGCCCCAAAGCTGCCCCTTCGAAATCGCCCTAGACTTCAGCCTACTCAGCCTATTGGTAAATCCGCTACTGGTTAAACCCGTTTACTTGTTACATTTCAATTTGCTATTAGATTGCATTTTCTACTATACATTTAATTGTCTCTACGAACAATCGTAATACCTATTTATAAAAGGTGGCGTCGCTTTTTACTTATTACTAGGATTTACCCGCGACTTTGTCCACGCTTAACTTGGAATTCCGTGGGAATCCCGGGACAGAAAGAATCGCAGCATTTTAAAAAAGAATGTCAGCTATCAATTTAGTGGAAAGTGTGTCGGAATAAGCTTTATTTTAATGCATCCGCATCAAACCGCTCCCGTAAAATTCCCGCGGGATTCCCGGAATAAAAAAATATTACACATTTCGTATCGATCGGTAAAAAATCACATTAGAATTTGATTTTTTTTAATCTGCCAATTGAAATCATTGCCAGAAAAAACCCGCGGAATTCCCAGGTTAAAAAGTAACGCAGAGTTTAAGTCTACTAGCTATTGATTAACGAAAACCGCATCGAAATCCGCAAGAAATCTCAAAAATTGCGACGTTTTCTCCATCTTTTATACACTATGTATTTCAGTTTTTGTATAGCTTCACTGTACAGACACGGCATGTTTAGAATTTTATAATATTAAGCTATTGCCTTCGTTAAAAGAATATACCTCGTCAGAATCACCAGACATAGGTTCATCTTCGTCGTTTGGATCCCAGGAAGAGGCACTTGCTGAGAAGTCTTCAGGGTCATCTTGATTTTCAACACTTGGACCTGGGCTTGCTTTCTCTTTTATCATTTCATCAAGCTCATGTCTCTCACCTATCAACGTAAACACTTTTAAATCTCGAATAATAACATTTTTTTACTAAATTAACGCATATATTTACAGAAAATATTTCATTTCAAAATACTAGAAAACAGCATACAAGAATAATAATAAATTACATATTATTACCGTTATCGCCATACTTTCAAAATTAATGTGCACTAAACTTACGCGCGCGCGCAATAAGCGTTGCAATTTGCGCTTCTCCCCGTTTATTCGCAGTTAGCACTTCACCGATTTTCAATTCACTCATTGGACTCAACACAGATCTTACATAAATGACATCGCGTCCACCACCCACCCAATCTACTAGGAGCCAACTCTCATTTTTCCTGGTGGAGGCCATCCTGACTCGTCCAAACAACAAATCAATGACAACTGCACTGATTTTCTAAAGATTGCATTGCTCGGGACTCAGGTAAAAGTTTCATTACAACGCACCCTTAATGCAGTTATTACGTCCCCCGCCCTTCCCTGCCGAACAATAAGGTTTTCGCCAACGGACAAAAAACCCATCCCTTTTTTGCAACGCACTTCCTAGTAAGTTTCTAAGCAGAGAAGAATGGGCTCTTTTGTGTTGGAACCCTCGGATGTCTTTGCCGAAAGTCATAAAATTTTATAAGACAATGGACTATAAAGTTTGTCAGTTATTCGAGCAACCTTGAAAGATTATCTAGTCCAAGGAGAGACGCAACTTATTTGATTTAAAAATAGTAACGTATGGGATGATGATAGAATATATTCATATTTAGTTTCTGATTGGAAAGAGTCGAACAATTTGGAATAATATATTCCAAATTGCTTGACATTAATACTTTAGTCGTGGAGTTAAGAAAACTGGCCCATCTTTCTATCGTGAATCTTTCATGCTTTTATGATATCCATGTACATGTTTGAGAAACTTGTTTTATCGCAATCCACGGCTCTTAAAATTTTCCAACTTATAATGCAGTATTTACCAGCCTTAGAACAATAACAAGCTTATTCAATGAGGAATAATGTAGGTACCTGATACTAGTGCGAACTGCATTAATCAATGAGCTCATTATTTTCTGATTTCCCATCCATAGCAATGAATTAGACCGGTCACTTTCGTAATAAAACGTGACAATTCATAATGGTCAATAGAACAATACCTTAGATATTAAGCTCTCCATACGTAGAGGTTAGGTCTGTTTGTATATCATAATTAATTATCTCAAGAACTATTCTGGCTAAAAATATGAAATTTGGTACACTTATAGCAGTCTTGTGTGTAGTGTCATTATTGCAAAAATGTTTAATATCTACTGAAATTGGGACTCAAACGAAAAGTCAAAATCATCGTATTCTTTTGATAAAAAGATATTTTTTAAATATTTTCATTTTATTTTCTGCTTATAATGAAATTTGTTAAAGGGGGCTGTATATCTCCATAGCTTACCAAGCGATATTGAAAAATATGACCGATTATTTGAAAAAGGTATTTTCACTCGACCTATTTTTTATACGGAACAAGCAAATTATGAACTAAATATCTGACTATATTAATATGGAAACTGTATAAAAAGGTTTAATGCTCATATTACTCTAAAGCGGCTAATTTACGTAATTATATTGCTGTACAATAATTATTACATTACACACTTTAAAAGCCGCGGTAGCTTAGTGGTCGTGCACGCCTCCCCAGACTGCGCGGGTTCGAACCTGTCCGGAACGTGCATTCACCACTTAGGCAGTTTTCTGATATAATGTGCATTTATACAAATTACATCATATGTAGGTGTGGGTCATCGAAGTGAACGAACGAACATTGTGTGAAAAGAGCTGGGAGGGTCCTAAATTTCGTGACGTCACATTTTAAAATCTAGTTCAGTCATGAGTTTAGTGGGCAGTTCAGTGAAGGAGGAGTTCAGCGTAGTTTGGAAAGAGGTTCAGAAGCAAACCCGACACCGCAGCAGCAGGAGGTGGTCTACGCAATATCTGCGACGGTATTGTGAGTAAAATATCTGG
This sequence comes from Dendrolimus punctatus, assembly GCA_012273795.1. Taxonomy (NCBI): domain Eukaryota; kingdom Metazoa; phylum Arthropoda; class Insecta; order Lepidoptera; family Lasiocampidae; genus Dendrolimus; species Dendrolimus punctatus. The sequence continues at coordinate 13,584,768 of CM022543.1, forward strand.
TCATCGGGACAGTGCGTTATTGTCAACAAAAAAGCGTTTAGTTAAAAGCTAATGTTTTCTTTCAAACCTCATTGCGTCCTCGCTCGCACGTAACAATATTTAAGCTGTAATACACGAAATTTGAAGTATTAATGAAAAACTTCAAACATATTTCCAACTCTGTTACCACCGAACTCCTGTCTTAATTTAATAATTTCTTGATGTAAAATTGCAAAATATGTGCTGTCACACTAGGAACGGAGGAGTCTCGTGAATGTGACCAGCTGTGGCAAGGACGGCGTAGGGTCAAAATCATGAAATTCATGTGACGTAATTTGTGGGTGGCCCCTTACCACTTGCTAAACGGTGAAGGACAAAGGAAAACATCCTAATGAAAACTGCACATCGATACCACCGTTGTGTCAAACCCTCCAATTCGCCTGGGACAAGTGTGGCAGATATAGGTACTATCGGTGCCCCTAGAAATGAGAGGCGCCTGGGAGAGGGACATTTACGTGCTGTTATTATTATATTATCACATTTCTTATAAACTTGTTCAAGTATATTAAGTCGTTTATGAACTTTCGATAAAATTGTCTAAAGTTAAAATTATAGCTACAAGCACATGTACCTACACATGCGCGTCTATTTTAGTACCAACGACCTCTATTGTGTACAGTGTACGTATTGTCAAGTTAGAAAAGTTATGGACAATTCATATTAAAGCATGAAACATACCCGAGGCTAATGATAAACTTCGTAGGATATTCATACATTTCTTTGATGGCATACAGGCCCGGTACCTGCACGTTGACTGACGTCTGTGTAAACCAGTGAGACCGTCAAATCTTATAAAACTTACACATGTTACTATTTTAATTACTGACTACCTTGTAAAAAGTAGGGTGTTTGCTTTACTCTATGGCGACCACCCCTGGTCTAGAGTATGCCGCCATAACAACCTTATGTTAGTCCGGCATTAGTGACCAGGTTCCAGTTTCCCTTAAGAGATTAGCAGCGCATTTGCAGTTGCAAATGTCTATAGGCGATGGTAACCGCTTTTCATCAAGTGGGCCGTCAGCCTGTCTGCTGAACTCCTGCAATTAAAAAAATTCAAATAGGATTTTTTTTCGCATAAAGGTGCTATCACTAGACCATCAAAACAAAAGAATTCTATGGTGTTGACATATGACAATATAAGGCTGTCAAGAAAACATTTTTTTCAGGTTATCAATTTGTGTTTATTTAGGAAGTTTTATAAAATTTAAATAATTTTATCAAATTTTGAAATATTTCGTTTGAAACAATGGAGGCTAAAACCTTGAAAAAAAAGAAAGTGACAGTCAACAAAGGCAAATTAAAGAAAACAATCAAGAATGTGTTGTGTCGTCCTGATCCAGTTTTTTGGTAATCTGGCTTGTAGCTTGACACTATTGTAATTTAAAATAAAATTGTTGTAAGGATATTATATCGCGGTTGTTTCTTAAATTACTCGTCAAAAGGACCAAATTTTTTTATGATACAATTTACATTGAAGAAGCAGTCATATAATGACTGCTTCAGTAAATATTTGTTTTTTATATACAGTTAGTTACTTTTCAAATTGTTATTTTTTGCAGGCCAGTTGTGTCAATGAGTGATGTTAACAGGTTAGAGAGTGCCTTAAGTAAATACAAAGTTCCAGTACCAGAGTTTAAAAAACCTCATTGGAATGAACTTAAACATATTCCAAAGGAGAAAAGGCCTAAAGCTCCAACAGTAAAGTAAGTACATTAACCTCACATTACTAATATGGTAATATTGTATGGACATACCAACGAAATAGATGAAAAATGTTGCTTCTATTTTCGACTGCAGATTATATATTAACAAATAAATTAATAACTTAAAAGTGAAGCAAATAATAATTTCCATACAACTCATGTTTTTTATATAAATTTTGGTTTGATAGGCTTTACACTTTCAACATATTTTAATGTAAAATTTCATATGTTCAACTTGTGTCCTAATATACTTGTATAGCCAATAATAACCTTTTATAAATTTAGAGGCAATTCATAACAAAACCTGTCCATAGGTTACAAAAAACTCACTTCTATATTTGTTTTCCAGAAAAGTTGATGGATTAATATTTGGCATATCAGAATGTTTATCAAGTATACAAAAGAGAGAATGCTCTGTAATTATCATAGACTCTAATGTAAACCCACAAACAATAGTGCAGCCCACACTTGAAGCATGTATTGAAGCAGATTTACCTGTAGTATGTATAAATAGTTTACGAAAAACAAGTTCAGCATACTTTGGCATAACTACTAGTTGTCTAGGAGTAAAATCTAACTGTCTATTAGAACTGAGAGATGAAGTTTCAGAATTAGCTAAAGAATATAGACCTCCATTAAGAAAATGTGATGTTTTAGTACCTATGGATGTCGACAACATAAATAATAAAGAAGTAGCAGATGAATCTTTGACAAAAGATATCAATAACATAACAGAATGTCCATACTTGTATAGAACAAGTAAAAAAACTAGAGTATTTGTACCAAATGAAGGAATTTCTACAAAACTTACAAAATCATTTATAGGCCAAGATTTTATTGAATTTTCAGATAAACCAAAAGTAAATAGTGAGAGAAAAGCATATATGAACATGATACTTAAAAGGGTAACAAACAATCCAAATAGGGTTAAAAGTAAATAAAAACAATTTGAATAAAAACTGAATTATTTTATTTATAAAATATTATATATAATTAATGTCGAAAAGGACATAGTATTACATACATTCCATCAGGAATGTGATATTTACAACCACCCAGAGAACTAGTGTCAGTAACTTAAGTACATTTATTTCTTTTAGATAGTTATTTTATAGAATATTATATATTTTACATTATAAGAGTATAATTTTGACTTTACTGTTTATGAAATAAATTTCATGAAACACTAAAATATCAAATATTCAGCAGTACCTACATAAGTTAATGACACATTTTATTGACTCTGAGCAAGGCCGTTACACAGTAATCAGAACTGTTTATGGTCACATTTTGTTAATAAGAAGCAAAATAATAAAAGCCACCATTCACACTTCCGACTACTGCAATCAAACTTTACCAAGTAAAAAGTCATCTTTTAAAAAGTATCAAACAATTGTTTACAATAACAGACAACATTGGTAAAATTTGATGTAAATGTTAACTTAATAATAAGAACATGCAATACTCCATAAATACGAGTCTAAAGCCTTATTCTAGAAAAATACTGAAATGCAAACTGATGTGAAGTACTTAAGATAATAAATCCAATCTAAAAACATGTTTGTTTGCACAAAAGGTCATAACACCATAAAACTTTAATTTGTATGGATTATCAATTGAAGTGTCTTGCTGCATGAATTATCTGGAAAAATACATAAAAACTGAAATGACAATCAGTAAGATTTCAATGTAACCCTGGACCTGCGATGATTTATGCATTTTAATGACTGGTGGTTTGTTTCTAACTAATGTCAAGTATTCAAATTTAACTTTTAGAAAAATCTCTGAACAAACAGAAAGTTGGATTCATAATAGCAACTTGAACAGTCATATTTCACTAAACAGTTAAGATTTGAAACAATTAATATAATACACAGAAACAATTAACCAGCCACCACTTTGAAATGTTTCTTTATTGACATTGAATATTTGCAGGGGCCTATGCCAGTGATTAACTGGTTGTTTTAACAATAAATTAAATAACCCATACTCAAAAAGAGATCTGACTCAGTAAAATTTTGCTGATTTAGTTGTAATTTGACACATTTACTGGTCATTTCATGTGATCATTTAATATGTTTCTAGACGTTTTTATCAAAACTATTGTTTTTAAACATATTCAGTAGGGATATAAAAACTGATAGTCTACTCTGTTGTTGATTTAAATAAATATTGTGAATATTTGCAAATGAAATCTCACAGTAAAACATCAACTCTTTGATTTCCTGCAAAACTCAAATTACTTTTAATTTTAATGGATTATCATCTCAGGCATATTTATTCACATGAGTATTGTTCTAGAATAGGAATCTAACCAATAACAAGTGTAATCATTCTATGAAGTATTACATGTAAGTAGATATATGTATCTTACATTTCAATTGATGCATTGCATTTAAGTTTTTAATAGTTCAATTCAATACAAATCAAACAACATATTTGTGTCAACAATACAACTATAATGATATAATGACTATTAGTCTGTAATAATTGCTGGCCTTTGTTTACATCTTAAAAGTACAGTAGCAATGACCACTTACATAAATTTAACACCTCAAAATAATGTCTCATCCAACAATGCAATTTCACAGAAAGAGGCTTTGATGTTTTATAAACTGTTTATTATAAAAGCCTTTTAAAGTTCAAGTTTTCTTCGGAAGAAGGAAACATTAAAAACGAATTCATTAACCATCAGAAATTAATAGTCAAGCTGTCAAAACCATATTATGTGCAATAAATAGATGGAATTTGCTATATAGAGTCTATAATGTTGTCAAGGTGAAATACATTTCACTATGATCAGATATCAATATAAAAATGTTGTGGACATTGCTGCTAGTAAATAATTTCTACAAGAAAATATAATTCAATAGTATAATAAACAACATTTATAATTGTGCGAGTGTCTATATAAGTATCATAAAAAATGGTGTCATTACATGTGTTTAAACATAGTTCTATTATAAATATATAAAACAATATTTTCACTTAAAAACTACAATAATAAAATAAAAATCTACTCCCCTTACCATTGCAATAAATAAACTTGGTACATAGTACCAAATAGAGAGTAACTACATAAAATTGTAATTTTACGATAAAATCTATATTGTGAAATAAAAGGACTTTCAGTATAAAAAGTGCTGCATTTCACAATAACTTCTCATAGTGCGATATAATGCAGGCAATTGAGACGATTCACTGGAAAATATCGCTCACGATATCGTGAATAACGACAGTGCTTATTGTCAACCATGACATGATAAACTATGCAAATGAACTATAACTAATGAAAATATGATTTTGTACATGGCTACGATCTATGCTTAGTCATAAAATATATTAAATAGATGTGTACGCTTCTTAGAAGCGCACAGCGGAAATATTTATTATACAGACTAAATGCTCACCGCGATCGGGCAACCGACCGCGATATGCGATTGTCACAAGCGTCACGGTCGACGCGGCGGACCTTGACGCCTCGTTCGCGCCAAGAACATCACCCGCAAATCCCCTTCCTCACACCGACCAGATCGAAAGGAAACCTAAAAGCACGACTTCGAATCAGTCGTCGTAACAAATGCATTACGTTCGCCCATCAGTGCGGCGGATAGGGCAACAACGCCTCACTTGGCCGGTACCGCGCCAAAATAATCGCGCACATTTTCTGCGCGTCCGTCTCCTCCGGGTACGCGGCCATCGCTTCAACTACTTGCGATTCGGGGAAAATACCAGCGAGGTGGAAGTGCATCCGCCGCCGCGTGTCCCAGTGTTGTAGAGCGCCTTCCGACGTACAAGGGGAGACGTGTGCTGCCGCGCCGGCCGCGGCCGCCATAGCCGATGTTGGGGCACTGACCACACGCGTCGCTAGCGAATGCGGCAGACGCGGATCACACGCCGGATTGAGCGTCAGTTGCCGAGCCAACTTCCTATGGGGATTAGCCTCTGGGGAAGGCCCCGGCATCGGCTGCGACGGTCCGGGCACAGTTTGCATTTGAGCCCGGTCGAAGTGCGTGGCTAAAGCAGCATCCGACAGCCTGGGTGTCGCCGAATGCGCCCTGGCGAGCGGTCGCTTCACATCGGCCGGTCGCCCTCCCGGTGGCAAGCTGACCGTGTGAAGTTCGCGCGCTCGGAGGGCCCGAGCCGCCCGCTCCGATAACTTCTCAGCGACCGACTTATGGGGACGACCTCCACGCTCCGGATGGTGGAACTTACATTTATTGCCATATGTGCATTTGCGACCGTACGGACACGCGGGCGGAGGATCCGAGCGCCACGGAGGTGCCCGGAGAAACGCGTCCAAAGTCGGTCCGGAACGCCCGAGTGGGTCGTCCGGTGGCATGAATCGGTCGTTCACAAAAGAGTACATAAGTAATCTTTCTTCGACTACTTTGCGAAAGTCGGGACTCTCGGCTGCCAAATCGCGGTAGTTGTCGTTCGATACTACAATTCCGTCGGTTTCGGCGGCGAGACGTAAGATGTATCTGTCGTCGTAGCATATCAGTCGTTTACCCCCTAGGAGTCGACTAGGGGTGTACACTAGGACCCGATCCCGTTCTAGGCGTTCGAGTACGTCACGGTCGGCGACGGGGTTGTCTGGACGGGTGGCTTCTTTCCTCCATTTGGGTATAAAAACCGTGATCTCTTTGTGGCCCCGTGCTCTGAACCAGTCGACGCAGATGGCGATGCCCCGACACGAGAATACTTGCTTGTTCCCATGGCTGTGGAGGAAATGAATAAACACGGTTAAATAACAGTTTCGAAATGGCGGTGTTGCGTTTGCATAATGTACCGGCTCGGGTCGGCCATAGCTACCTCATTGCGACATTGCTGCCGTCTATGACGACGTGGCGCAGCGGCGCGCGGTCGAGCGGCGCCTCGGGCTCGGCCGGCGGGCCGGCGACAGCGCCCGCGGCGGCTGCTTCGCCGCCAACTTTATCAGCTCCGCGAGGAGTTCGTTGCACGGCGGATCTGGGCCCAGTCGCTGCAGCGCCGTCCGCGCCAGTCGCTCCGAATATCCCAATTTGACAGCAAACTCGATCTTTGCCTACAATAAGATTAAAAAATAGGTAATATGTTTTACTGTACCTACATAAAATTATAAAAACTATAATGACGAAACCGCAATAAAATAGACATTCATCTCGCTAAAGAGCTATCCTATATAATAAGTGTATCTAACGCGCCACATACCACAGATTATTTGTTGGAAATAAGGAAATTCTATTCAAATACGCATACCCCTAGAATTTTCTCTCATACAAAAACAGCATATCATCATTACAATATATTGTCGTTTCATTACATCATGTCATTAATATATTTTTATACTGTATAGATTTTGCGACGTAGCTTGTACGACTGATAATAGTATTTTCTGTACAGGAAAACATATAGAAGTGTGTGATGCATCATTAAAGACTTCCTAATAGATGCAATTGTTAGAAAAAATATATACAAACAACATATATCAATATAAGAATTACATAAAGTTTAAAGTTAAAAAAAAATTATGCGTGTGCAGTTCACATGCAGTAGAAGTGAATCAAAATGTGACAAGGGGTGGGAGGGATTCTAAATTTCATGACGTCACATATATATATATATATAGCTTTAAAACAATTTTTAAGTATTAACAGAAACTTCAAAACATTTGCAACTCTATGTGTATAAGCAGGGTTTAAAATATTTAATATAATTCTAACAGATTCATATTATAATCATGTCAGACACTCGGATATAATTTGTTGACCAAATAAGCGAAACTGAACTTGTGGTACGTATATTTATTTATAGTCCTGCAAAATCGTTTGTAACACTACCATGGACATCGGACAACGAAAACAATGTGTAATAAAGCAGTTAAAGTGAGAAAAGGATAAGAAAATACATATGAGGACGACAAAGATGCGTAATCGACATTGACAATTCTGTTAGGGTGCATAAAGATAGACTCAACCAATGTGAACCATTCGACCGAAAGACAATGTGTACATAGGGCCAAATAAGCCCATTCTTAGGCCTTCGATGGAGCTCTCTATCCACGGTTATAAGTGTCTCCGCCGCCCTCACATTTCTTTTCACCCCCACTGTTGCATAACTGCATATGCAGTGCAGAATGCATATAACCTGTCAGCTGCATACCATGCATAAACATTACATGGAAAACTTCTGTCATTCAATTATAACGAAGCGACCAAAGCGATTCACAGAATAATAAAATTGGTATATTCAATTTATAATCACTCAGTCTTCAAATGTCGTCACTTTTTTTTAAATTAGTGTGTCCAACCCGCTTGACATTTCTTTTCCCACAATGTCGTCGTTTTTTTTCATTTATGCACCATCCCACCAAATTGAATGAATTTAGTTTAATTCAACTGTCATAAAAGAATTTATCGGCCTATAATAACCATTTCATATTGAGTACTGTGCTCACCTGATTAAGCTGTGGAGGTGATGGTGTAAGGGTGACATATTCAGCGAACTCCGCGGCGAGGGTGTCGGACGGAGTGCGCGACGCTGCTCTATGGGCGCTCTCGTCATCGCACTCTGAATCGTAACTGGAATCCTCGCCCCGCTCACCCACCCAACCCAATGATGACTCCACATATTTCTGTGAAAGGAAAAGACCAAAATAAAATATCGCCAAGTTAGTAATGAAAGTAGAAATGTTTTATTAGGGTTCCGTAGCCAGATTAGTAAAGACAGAAATTTTCCACTAAGATAATGTCCGTCTGTCTGTTTTAGTATGTCCTTAATTATGATTCCCTGTGCAATATCAGCATGAGCATGATTTTTTTTTATTGCAGTAATACAGCAGACAGGCAGACGGCACACTTGATGAAAAGCGGTTACCATCGCCTATGGACATTTGCAACACCAATGGTGCTATAAAGGCTCGCTGCTGCTCTGCGCTTAAGGGAGACTGGAACCTGGTCACTAATGCCGGAACACAACTCTAAGTTGTTATGGCAACATACTTTAGATCAAGAGTGGTAGCTATTCAGTAGGGCAAATGCCCGACGGTGGCTACCTGGCTATGGGTTGTTTTTTCGCCTCTTACGACAAGCCACCCGGCCGCTGGAATTGTATTCTTTCTCGTTCCTGCACGGATAATTAATATCTAAATATTAAATTTTATTTGAAATATTGAATAATTTTAAATTCATATTTTGACTTTGACCAAATTGCCTAGTGAATTACTACTATATTACTGATTATAATTATTATGTAATAAAGTAGTGTGCTAATCATATTTAATATTGTGTTAAATAACCAAAGTTTCGATTACACTCTGCCAAAATACAATTCAAAGCCTCCGTACAAATAATGGTAAAAAATTTACGACCGGGTGTCGGTAGAGCTGTAATGGTTATCAATCAATAAGCAAATTTTATATGCGATACTAGGGTTGCCGCTTTAACAAATCTTGCGTAGTATAAGATTTGTAACAAGACATGGGTCCAAATGTAAGAAAACGTATTTCAGTCTGTCTTTTTTTTATTAAACAGCTACATGTATGCCACTACATAGTAGTATTTAAAAATTACTATATAAAATAAAATTTGGAGTAGACGCCCGTGCCAGATATTATATAACTATAATAACTGAGCTTAAAAATATTTATGAAAATCTCCCTAATGAATCTTTTATTTAAATCAAATAATTCCTGACACCTCCGCTTCCAAAGTCATAAAACGTGAGTAGTCCGTCCAACTTTTGTAACATAAAACGGAAAATTATCAAAAAATTAAAGGTGATGGTCTAAAATATATTCTCAACGGAAATCGGTTTGAGCTATATCCGTATAGTAATTTTTGAAATTTTCAAATGGCTGAAGATAGAACGTTCGTGAACTCTACGACATTCTTCAATGTGGTTGTACTGACATGCACTTGGTCGATTTGATTCCATTTTTACCCTGGCAACCCTAGGGGCAACCGACGCCCGCTCAAGACAGGGTCATGAGGGCGCCGAAGCGGATCTACAGATGATCATTGACCTTTAACGTGTGCGCAACAGTCGACCGTACCGGTTGTAATTCATTATACTTCAAATTGAACAAAATATATATTTTATTACTGTATTAAAAACTTGTTCGATGATATCGTTAACCGCAAAATCATGATACGTCAGAAGATAAATTATTGTAACAGCTTTTCATATGACACAGTCAAAAAATCTAACAACAACCCTCGTGCCCAAACTGACACTGGATTTTATAACTGGTAAAATTGTTATGTCACATTTAGAGATGTGCCGATTAGTCGCAGACTATTCGGCAAAGAGCGCCGACTATCCGGCTTCTTACTTTGTTATTTATAATCTATACTTCACTAATACTTTGTAATCCTAATCCATACACGAGACTTTCTTTTTGACATGATTAAATTTTAACTGAGCTCTTTCACTTTAATGAACAATAACAGTATTATAAAAATATTTTTTATATTTTTACACAAAAACACCGCCCTGGTCTGTACAAGAGCAAAAATCAAGAAACTCATGCGATGGTTGCGACTTGCGCGCGAATCAGCTATAAACGAAGCGTCACGGAAACTCCCGAAACCGTGATCGGCTTGGCCTTTTTACAACCGACTAATCGGCTAGTCGGCCAAAGTCATAATCGGAACATCTCTAGTCACATTGCATTGTGTCGTCAAGTGTATTTAAAAATATCTGTAAATTTCTACGGATTATTTTTTCAAGCATGCCATAATAAAACTCGTGGTAAACTAGTAGCTTAGGCACCAAATCTCAATGAAGAATAACATCATAGGACTCATACACATGGAGATTATCTAAATTGACGTTATAAGTATACTAAATTAAATATAGCAAGTGGGCTAGATTTCATGTCACTATGGTAGGTGACATAAATCTAAACAATCAAAAAATATTATTCAACATCTGCGTTGAGAAGAATTTCTTAACAATCAAGCACGAGGCATTCTTTAACTAAAATACTGGTTAGTCATAACACCAAGATCCGCTTCGAGGCCTACTTGGCAGAGAGTGTATAAAGCTAAATCCAGATTTGTTTCAGATAAAATTATTATGCCTTACGTAATAATCTTAAAACAAGCACTGATGTTTTTATAATCAACTAGTTATTGACACTAGAACAGCTTATATTAAGATCAATTTAGACGCGTTCGATAACCTTAAAAATAATTCCCTCTAAACTTCCATTTGAACAAGAAGTCAACCAGGAAATATGCTTTCGAAATCATCTGTCCAATCAAAATATCCCAAAAGAGATTTAACGTCGAAGTTCATGATTGTACAGAGTTTCACTTTGATAATACCGGGATTTACCTGACAGATAGAGTTTAGTAGGTCTCCGTTGGAGCCTACATCCGGCCTGGGCACCTCACGGAAGCGCCCCGCCTACCTGCGCGAAGCCGGATGCTACTTTCTAAAAAATACGCAGTGCAATGCAAGCTACTATCGGCCAGTCCACGACTCCACTAGCCAACGGGACCGATCGTATACAACCGAGCAAGTAGATTTCAAAACATATTTTGAAACTGCGTACTAAATAAAAGCTCATCTTACGTATCAATTAGCGATAATTAATCCTAATAAAGTTAATATTATGAAGCCGAGATCCATAAAGAACAAATAGGTGAATGAAAGAAACCAAGCATTTTAAAGCAGACTAATAATAGCCTAATTTGTATCTCATGTGATTAAATTCTACTAATATGTATGTCACGTTTAAACGCGAGTGATTTACATTTTTGAGGTCAATCTTAATGGTTATTTTATTACAATTTTAATTGGAAAAGGTTCTTTTTATATTTAACATCGTAATTCTTATTTCTTTCAGAGAAGTGAATGATTCAAGTTTTCCTTCTAAGTTTTCATTAGAAAAATTACTACATCAAGACGTTAAATGGTTTCAACTATTTCCTCGTAACAAGTAGTAGCAATAAAAAAATACCCATTGGATTATCCCGCTGTATTAGACACGCTGGTTACGTCGGTTGAACTATTTGTTTACGTTTTTTCTAGATTGGCTTATTTTATAAAGAAAATTGGAACAAACAAGGTTGAGTTTCTCGAGAAATTTGTATTACTCGAATGTTTTCGTTCCGAACACGTGGTTGTTTTATATATAAACTAATTTTATACGTCACCTGTTGTTCGCTGAAAAAAAATGTTGCATCTGCATGCATATCATATTCTATATTTCAGTTAATTAAGCACCACTGAAATTATTACTAATCAGTAATCACACACGGAATGGCATATTAGATTTAATGTCAGCAACAATAGGACATTTAACGCTTCGTTTTGCTTCTCTATTGATTTAAACCATTAGCTAGATCTGAGTAAGTCTACAATGAAATTTTAGGTTATTATTAACAAATCCACATCTGACGTAATGGACGCTAAGTGGTAGTAGCCTCATTCATCTAATTTAAGATACCTTTTGGCTAGTTTTCGTTGGGTTCACTTACATATTTGAAATTTTGATCACGTCTTTCGATTTACGTCAGCCGATAGCTATTTTTCGTGTTTAAAGGCATTTAGTTAGTCTTGATTCTTCATTCGGGTCTAATTGCTCTACGCTTGATTTACTTCCTTTCCTAACGCCCTAAGTTTTAATCTATTCATCATGACGTCAAACGATATCTGATACAAAAGCGCTAATAGAGGGCATTATTATTTACTAAAAAAAACACTTGCGCCTAGAATCAAGATCATATCCGTATCTAAATTGAAAGGTTATCGCCATCGCTACTGAGCTCAGTCATAATTCGTGTTAGTATTTAACCTTCGTGTCTGTAGAAACTTCAATTTAAGTTTTAGAAACCGACATAACTATCCGAAATGATAGTTATGCTTCTCGAGTCGTTCAGTAAATGAAAGCTATATTTATGCACACGCGGATCTTCAGGTCCGGTTTGCATCTAATAAAATAAATTTTATGTCTACCGACATTTCCATTTACAGAAACAGAGATTAAAGGGATTCAAATTAATTGCAAACAACATGTCAGTCGATGTGTTAGCGTATTGGTAATTCTGTACGTGATTTGAATGTTAAATAATTACTAAATCATATAAATATGAAATTGTGACATTTGTGTGTAATTTAAAATGAATTCATAATATTTGCATGTTGATAACGAAGTCTGCGGGTGAGTGAGTACAATATAATTAGTTCCGTTTGTGGAGGAGAAATTGTATCGCTGGTTCGTTGAAGAGATAAGAGCAGCCAATAGGGCGGTGGGTTTCTGGCTACGTCGTCGCGCGCCACCTCGTGCGATGTGGCGTCAGCGGCGAACAGGATGCGGGCACGCGACACACTTACAGTAAACAATACACACACGCAAACGGCGTAAGCAATCACGAAACTCGCACAAACAAACAGTTACCATAACAAAGTTAAGTCGTACGAATAAGTGCAAAGTCGCCAATCGATCAACATTAGCCGACTTTATATTTTGCTTGCTAACGTTTACGAGTCTATATAAAGGATGGAGAACACGTTGCAATTTTTTTTAGATTTCTTCTCGGTTTGTTATTTTTTGTTCGGAATTCACGTAATAACTACTGGGCCGATTTAGATAGAAGACTTAAAATCTGAGCTACTTTTTATCTTGGGAATCTCGCGGGTAATTTTGAGGGAATTATTTGAAATGGCTAGATTGTAAAAAAATGAATAAGAATGCGATCTTTCACTGGTCGATTGCAAATTTTATGTAATAAAACGTGTGATGCTTTTTATGTCGGGCATCCCGCGGGAATTTTCCCGGGGCAGTTTGGAGTTGTTCGGGAGCATAAAAGTTTGCTTATTCCGATACAGTTTTCACTAAAACGATTGCTTAAGAATTTCAAGTCAAGTGCGGCCGAAATCGCGGGAATATTCTAGTATTATTATAAATACGTAACTCTTATCGGTATCCACAGAGATTTGCGATTACAACAATTAAATATTCAAGTACACAAATTGATGACAGTATAATAAAAAAATACACGGTTGGCGTAACGCAAAGGCATTCGCTTTGCGTCGATGTATCTTTGATATTATCTCCACACGAAACATAAAACTTGGCAGCTCTTATCTGCAAGATGTTTGTTTCAGATCAAGTGTAATATAGTTATGATTTTCAGCTATACAATACAGAGTTATTAGCATTAACTTAGTGCAGGGATTATCTTAAAAAATATTCATGAGAAAAATATATTGCCAGCATGCTTAATAAACGTTATTAACACTGAATTGACATATTTTTGAAACAATACTAGGAGACGCTGAAGATCGACCTTCACCCATCTGATAACACTGATAACTGTTTGTTACAAACCATTAATGATTGACGTTAGATCATAAGTATAAAAATAATGACGTCAAGGAGGTACTATTGGTCAAGTAATAACCTAATAAATAGATATAATTATGAACCGCGTAAAAGCAAATGACCGTCACATAATTAAAACATTCACGTAGATATTAGGATTTAAAAGTCAGTCTGATGCCTCTAAAGGTAAACCTTGAGGTATGCGACTGAGACACGAGATAGGGAACCGCGACAAACAACATATCCACTTTGTATACTATTGTATGAATTTGAAACAATAATTGTCTGTACTCCTTCGCAGTAATTTATCCCTGACTCCCGCACCAAATGTCTTCAGACAATAATAATTGCATACAACGTATGTGTTCGCGAGTCGTATGTCGCTGTCTACTGTTTAGTGTCTCGGTTGCGTATCTCAAAGCCTAACTTGATTCCTACATTGTTACTGTTGACTGAAGAGCCCTACAAGTCACCATATGTATATTATTCTCTCACTTTTGCTAGAATACCACTAAAGCTCTTAACCAACGCTTTATTGTTTAAAACATACTTTTAGACCAAAGCAGTCAAAAATTTTAAGTCTAGATAAATTTCTTTTTTATTCCTAATTTACTTACGGGTGTACGATAAATTATACCAAATCCATAATAGTGACATCTAGCGAACAAAGTGGAACTAATCATAAAGCTAACACATTAAAATACAGGGATTGATCAGTGTTCGTATTCCTTCCCATGATTAAAGATACAATAACGTAGCTATTTACATTTTGCATGTTAATTTTGGGATAAGTAAGAGTAACTTCGTACTAAAAAGATAATAACAAATATAGGTACTACATACGTGGTTTTGCAATCACATTGATTACCTTATCTGTCTCATCTAAAACGTACAGACATTAATTTGTTATTCTCGTGATTCGCAATACTATCCGGCCTTATTTATGATTTTTCGGGTTTTTTATTTTCCTTTTCTTATTGGGAAAGAAGGTTGCTCCGGATAGGGGATCTCCTAACGTGGTTGTCTTTACGTGTCTCGACAGATTCACATCAGTATATTCATCTCCCATGCTCGAGTACAACCACGCTTCGCTAACATAAAAAAGAATAATCACTTTCTAGAAGTTTCTAACTTTTATAATGTGACAATGAAGAACAATCTATATTGCCTGACTTTAAATCTTTAAAACAGAGTTGTATTACTACGAACCTTGCAGATGACCCTCGGTGTGGCTTTGTTTTACTTTGACCTCAAAACGTAGATTTCGGCACGTGGTTCCACGTCGGAAAATGGCAACAAACACATGATGAAAATTAGTTATCTATGATTTTTTGAAGTGAAACTTCTATATAGACGGGGGTCTTACGATTTTTCGCTCACGAAAATGTGTCACAGTCACGTGGTCTGGGTGGTTATTACTTACATTTTTAAACTCGTGATATCTTTCGCATGGAATGTCCGAATTGAATAATTCAAAAAGTTATATAAAGGTATTGAATCAATATTGAATATGAAGTAATTTATTTTGATAAGGATTAATACCAAAATACAAATAAAGAGCCCTTTCTAGCGGCGGTATTTTAATTAAATTTTTAAAATAAAAGAACACTTATTGTGGCATAACTATAATAGTTAGACATATAAGTACTGTCGCGACACTTTTTGTAGGTAATGATGTGTTCTGCAAAGTCGTACTACATTATTTCATTCTATCATCAATAGTTTTCGCAGTGCACGCGATTTTAAGTATTTTTTACACCTTGCGTTACATTATTGGAGTTTTAGTAAGGATCCCTAATTTTTTTTGTAAATATTTGGTTTTCAAATTGGACAAGTACATTAACAATCTGCCCGTAACACTTCAAGTTGAAATTTTGTTGCGATTCATTTTGTCACTTATCAGTTGAAGATTTTCCACTTGTCCGTTGCGATTCGTTTTCCCACTTATCCGTTGCCATTCTTTTTTCCACTTGTCCGTTGCAATTCGTTTTTCCACTTGTCCGTTCCGATTTATTTTTCCACTTATCCGTTGCCATTCGTTTTTTTATTCAAACTCTCATATTATTACATAATCTCCTGTTTTATGTTCATTTAACATCTTTAAAGCTTGATACACATTTTGATAGCAATAGAACCACTTTGTTAGAGGTACATTTACGTAGTTTTAGTTAAGCATTAAAATAAGTCACTGTGCGTGAGTCGGACACAAATATGAAGGGTCTATGTACCCAAACAAGCCTTGAAAAAAATAAAGGAAATTTCTTAGTACAATTTTGTTTTGATAAATAATATTTAACATATTAGCTTTTGGAGTCATAAAAAACGAGCATAATATATTATAAGGTTAAAGAGATGTAAAATAACATAGGGTATTTTTATTGATTATTATTTTGGCAATTTGAACACGTAATAAGTACAATTCAATAAGGGGCAATTTTCATATTTCTAGCTAATGCTGACCCAAAGACAATCTACATAATCAGCTTTGACATATAGACAAAATACCATAAGACTTAATTTTTACTATTAGATATCAAAACCTAAAATCATATCTTCTTAGATTTTTTCGCCAGGACTGTAAGAAAATTCTACAAATAAGCCGATGTTTTTACTAGGAGCGAACAAACATCATGTGGGTCAGTGTGTTGTTACGCAATTGCAGGTGACGGCCACCAAGGACTAACAGGCACCTTCTTCAACACACACCAAAGCCACCGTGACAAATGGGCACAGGTGTAACGCACGTGCCCAATGACTATTATAAAGTTCTAAAATTAACTAATAGCCTCAGAAGAACGACTAAAAGTCTAAGCGGAACCTAGGTGAATGACAGCGTCAAATGAAATGAAGCATTCTTTTAAAACCAAAAAAACATTTGTAAATGTTACATTTTGTAGTGTACACGTGTTTTGCGCCTGTGTAGTTAATAGTAATGTATTCACTGGAAACTATTCCACCCTTATCCATATTACTTCGGTTATTTAATGCTAAGTTCACGTAATCCATTGCGGATTCCTTTAGCCAGGTTCGCTGTGAGGGCTCGGGGCTCAGCCTACCTAGTTTGTTCGTCTGAGCTGATGTCATAATTAATAGCGAACTATCTACAGACCAAATATTTAAGCATGCAGTTTAGGTGGAGGCCATCGAGGGTACAACGGGCGTTTTCGTTGGTCGTTACATACACAAACGTCACCGCGATAAGGACGCGCAGTCATATTCCACCCAGTGACATCAATACAATTTACAATTAACAGTGAACCATTTGCAGGCTTAATGTGTGACTAGTTGGTCATAGATGATGGCCCTCGAGGACTTAAAGCTTCCTCGTGAATCGTCACATACTCATACACCAAGGCCAACACGACAGAAAATCTTACTGCGTTGTTCGGACTACCTTTCTGTTACAACGCAGTAAGTTCTTAGTCTTAGTTAGTGGCCGAAGTAATAGCTTTCGAAAGCTATTACTTCGGCCATTATAAGACCACATAAGGCACTGTGTAAAACTATTTATTGGCTCGAAATGAACGATCCCTGGGGTATTGCGCTACTTATACCCGGGTAGTGGGTTGTACATAAAGCACTTCACGTAGTATTAAAAAGAGGGAACGATTAAAACGAAAAAATATAATAGATCGGCCTTAATCGTATAATTTGGAAGATGTCAGGACATAATTATTTTACAGTGGGGCCGCTATATCGTCTGATAAAGATGGTGAATAATTAATAAATATAATATATCCACGTTTAATCAAATTCCTAATGATCGAATTAAACTAAACGCTTTGATAAAATTACCATTCGTAAATTACTGTCGTTAAATTTGATATTCTAATTATTAAGGATCAGTAGCCTCATTGGCAAAAACAGCCTTATCCTTCCACCTGTGTATATAACTACTATGTCGAAGTTATTTTTCTAAAAAATATATATTGAGTTTGGATGCTGTTACTCAACTTGGTGCCTGTGAAGTGTAAAATTAAATCCATCGTTAGCTTAATACTATGTAAAATGTACAGATCGTTATAAATTATTGCTATAAAGCTGTGTAACATGTTTAACGATAAATATATTTTATCAAACAATATCATACCGGATACAAGTTGATATCTTGATACGTAGGTACGCACAAAAGGTTGTTACGCCACTCTTTTTATCAACCTATTCATTTATTTCAACTTTGCTAATAAGAAACCGCGTTTTATCCTTTACATACCCATACTTGTACATACATCTGAAATTGAGTTTATATGCTTCTCATTCACGAGCTGGGATATTAAGCAATTTTTGAAAGATTTGATATAGTGTCATTTTAGTGCACACAGCCGAAGATTAATAATACGAGGATACACCTTCGGAATGCGGAACCTAAGAACTCTCAGATCAAGCCGCGGTGAAAATCTTAGTTTTTGTAATAAAGTAAGGTGTACAGATGTTAGAATAAATATTGTTATACAAAAAAGAACAGGAGTTAAAAATTAAAATGACATCTTATCATCAAGCTAATAAATAATATGACAGAAATAATAATAAATACATATCAAGGAACAACACAGGACCTATGTTGTTCCTTCCATGCAAAAAAATAAATTGTGTGCTGGATGTCAGACTATGATTTTTGGCTTAATTTTTCCCGCTGAACAGAATTGGGGTTAAATAAGCAAATTACGAGAAAATCGCAAATCAATTGCCCGACCCAAAAACTAGATCGCGATTTTTTTTGTTTTTTTCTCGATCATTTGCTCATTGATCCACAACTCTGACTTCAGATTAGTATTCAGTGGGAAAAAATATGCCAGAACTTCATAGTTTGACTGACACCGAGCATACACAACTATTTTTTGTGGACCTGTGTAATTAATGAGTTATTGGATTCCTTTTACTTATACCTACTTACGACGTCATAATTAGGTTCACCCGTACAAAATCTATCAGGTTGTGATGTTTTGTAAGATGTTAAAACAGGTGATTTGACAGTCCACTTCTCTATAATGTCCTTAAAGACTAAAGTATTTGCTACGGTTTGACATCTTTCAAAATTAAATTTGTTATTTGTATAGCAATTTATACTAATATAAAGAAAAATTTGTGTTTTTATATGTTTGTAACGAATAAACTCAAAAACAATATTGGACCGTTTTCAACAATTCTTTCACCATTAGAATGCTACATTATCCTAGATTAATATAGGCTATATTTATTAAAAGAAAAATTAGAGACCCTACTAGAACTTCAATAAGGTAACTCACGGTGTAATAAAATATTGTTTGATTGGGTCCGAGAATGGTTTAGATTCACAATTAGACCCGGTCGGTAGGTGGCGCTGGGATGGGGTTTTAATTTTTTTTTATTCAGCATAGGACAATGTCTGCCAAAACCTTATAAAATCTTCATCTTCATTTCTACAACATCTTGAAGTCGGTGTGAAGTAAAACATAAAAAGTATTATATTTTGAAAATTTGTTGTTGTTTTATGTTGTTATTAATTCGTTTTTTGCTTTGTAGTTTGAGGTCACTATTGTTTTTATTAAACCAAATACCGAAAACTGATCTGACTCACTGCGGAACCTTATATTAAACGTGGACTCACACACACTTGGTCAATGTTTTTTTTAAATAAGTAAGTTAAGATGATGTGACAAATAGCGTTGTAATTAATTGTTTACCGTGGAAGCAATTAAAGGTATTCCCCAGACACACGTTTTTGTTCGAGGGCATTTTAACTTAACAATATATCAATAGTAGAACGAAAAAAAACGAAAGTGACGTCTTTTGTATTCTATCTGGTTGTTTACTTGCGAAACATCCGTGATTGCGTGTATCACACGTAACCTTCGCTCGACTTCACCAACAGGTACGTTACAGACACTTAATCAGTGAAGCGAAACAATGAAAGACCTAAATAAAGATGACGTATTCAATAAGGAAGCTAATGTAACTGATAACAGTCACAGAGCTAGTATAACAGATTATAGATCCTACACTTCAGGTAAACGATTCACGAAGCAATAAAAATGCTATTACATTTGATGATGTATCAGGATTCAATCATCATAAACGTATAAACAACAATAACAAGAGCTTCAAGTAAATTAGCACAAGAAATGAATTCTTAGAAACACAAAAATAGAGTGCACACAAAACTTTAGTCCGAGAACTGATGCGGTTTTACTAATGAATATAAACTAGTAGGTACTCATAGATTCCGAGTGAAAGTACCCGCTATATTCAAGCAGTGCCAGACTTGCGACTCTAAACAGCAAACATAATAACAAGATCATCAATTAAAACTTTTCATTTCTTTCACAAGCTAGTACAAAAACAGCATCCCTAAAGAACAGCAGTAGCTGCAATGAATTTGATGACAAATGAGTTCTTAACACATAAGTTAGGATGTCTTAAAGACTAGATACAATTCAATAATTACAGAGCCTTCATTCCGGGCACATAAGCTAAATAATAGCACATACCCGCAATTCAGACACGGATGTCCCCGAAATACATTATCTCACTCACCCGAGCGTATCTTATCTCGGAACCAATCCTATACACTTTATGTACCGATGTTTGATACAGTCTACAGTAATTAGCATACCCATATGACGTTAACGAACCGGCTCTACTTCCGGGATCGTTATATCAGCCGATCGTGAATGAACATCATTACAATGCGATGTACGCAAAAACCGCGATTCACTGAGAAACTTGCGAAATGCCAACATCCGTGACGCGAAGCGGCTCGGATGCGCAACGTTTGCTATGGACAGGTGTCCAGGCTGGAGGTTATGTTTCGCGCTCACCTGGGAGTTGTCTACCGCGTACATAATATTGTATGAATGCGTGCGCGCGTCGCATGGCACCTGGCGCATGTGCGGGCGCGGTGTGCTTCGCGGCAAGACTACTGGTGGGCCTGGTTAGCATGTGGCGCAAACGCAAAGCAAGCGAGGCGAGCGCATGCACACCTCCACACTCCTCGCGGCCGGCGGCGCGTTCAGTGAAGGGGAAGCGGGGCACCGCGAGATCCGGGTTGCGCGCCCAGCCGCCCACTGCACCCGCACCCGGCCACGACAGGCGGCCCCCAAACAAATCGCGCACCACATCGTTGACCTCTGTCACAACACGAACATCGTTACGATTTCTTCGTATCCGACCAACTTTCGTTACACGGTGTCGCAGACGATCACTCCGATGTAATCATGAATAACAAACCCGGAAAAAACAATCAACAAAACACCCATTTTATTACTTCTCAATTGGCTCAGAAAAAACCTACAATTAATTCAATTGTATTGGTTAATCTTTAAAAGTAGATAAATATATCATGTTAGAAAAGATCTTTGCTGTCCCCACTTAACTTACACATTATCAAAGTTTAATGGCTGTTATTTACTTTTTTGAACAGGGAACATAATTGTTGGCTTGTATCTAATTATAATACCTATAATATTGTCTTAATCTATTTCAGTTATAGCGATATAATATATGCAATACTATGTATAATTCCAAGGAGACCAATAATGTTTTTGTCTACAAGTATTTTTAGATTTAATTGATATTGTTGGATGGCTAGTCTATGTTTATTATAATCTGCAAGTGCCTTGGTGACAGTAACTTTTTTATTGACAGATGACCCGCTTTAGCTTCAGATGCACAGATAAAAAACGCACAAAAACATGATATCAGAGCTAAAGTTCAAATATTCAAGTCTATAAAATATAAAAACAATAATTTTGATTAAATAATTTATTTTTTGTCATGTTCATGCCTTGTTCTGTTCAAGGTATGCGAGTCATGTAAATTGCAAATCAATGGAATAATTTGTTGGCCCTATTATTAATGGTTATTAAGTGTTCAAATCTTTGGAATATAACCTTTCTAAATGCAAATAATGTCTGACTAAGATTTGCTGCCAGATATTATTTGTAAAAAATCAATGTAGCTCTATTTATTGAGCCATTGCAATTGTGTTTAAATTCAATTCCTAGCAGAAAACTTAAACTAATTACTTAATTAGGCAATTTTGAAAGAATGATGTATATTGTGACAATCATGATAAACAATGAGCTGAAGGGAATTTTCCACTGAGGTTTTCCCTGTGTTATAACAAGACATTGTTTTAAGCAGGGTGTTATAAAATTTCTTAGAGGCTGGCAATATGTTGGTAACAATCACAGTGTTGCAAACTTCCATAGGCCATACTACCTGTTTGCCTTTTCAGGCAATAGAAGATTAATTAAAATTAAAGTAATCTATCTAATATTACCAATATGAATGTGTACAACACACTAATGCAGTTACAATAGGATATGTATACATAGTAATGACCTGACTAAACAGGAAAATCCAAACTTCATTTTGATGTGACTGACTGTCATCAATAAAACAGTTTCAAAAATGGTTAACAGCTGTAATTTGGTAAGTATAAACAAAGAATTTGATGATTAACATCATGTCCATTATTACTTTCAGGAAGAGACCATTTCTACAGATTAAGTGGGCATATGTTTGCTTCTTATGAATAAGGTAGAGGAGTCTTAGTTATTATTTTGCACATGCAATGTTATATTAGAAAAATAAGATTTAAGAAGAATTAGAAATCATTTGAAAAGCTGAAAGATATTTTTCATGTGATTCATATTGCTCAATTTTATCAATTTCTCTTTCAGGGTCACCCTTCAATATTGAAAAAATATGTTTTATAAACTTGTCTCTAGATATCGTTGGCCTTATTGCAGGACCTTGTAGCTACATTTTTGGTTGAAATTGGTTATTTTTTTAATTTCAATTAATTATTTTTTTCATCAAAATGCTAACCAGTATTACTAGTATGAAACATTTTTGAAGAAAAGAATGATTTCAACTAAAAATGTATTTACAAGATCCTGCACTGTATCAGCAATATTTATAAATGCCAATTATAAAGTATTGAAATCCTAAAAAAATTAGTTCTAAATAATAAGATGAACCCATAAAACTAGGCTCAGATTTCCCCAAGGTCTTTTATCTAGCTTTCTTTTTACAGAACCTTGTCTATTCACATTATATGTACTTGTTCATTTCACTACTTATATATTTCCTAATTCAAGTGAATGAATTGAAATATATTTTCGCCTCTTATGTCTATTTATAATTTTTTGGGTTTTAGTGGTTCAAGCGTTTTTACCAGTCTTGCTGGCATTCTTGCCTCTGTAGGCAGTTGCCTAATACATACCATCTCAAACCACCCCTTAAAGAACCCTTTTGTAATTTCCATGACAAGCTATCAGTCTTTCTATACATTCATGATCAAACTATGTTTAAATCAATTTGGAATCTGAATTGGAGTCCAATATGATGCCGCTCTAGGCAGCAGCCTCATGGGCCAATATGCAAATCCAAAACTGCTATGTATTTCTCCGAAAGTAGCTGCTTTGGCACTCATATGTTTTTACTTCACTGCCAAACAAATTTCTTTTTACAATAATTGTAAATGAAGGCTGGTAAGGAGTCACATTCTGTCCAGTCCTGCATTGAATTCTCAATCTCACTGTGGCTTTAATATCTCCAATCGTGATAGCAATGGCATGAGTTTCATCCAATACAACATTAAGCTTTTATTTCATTGCTTTTATGCTTTTATTTCAGCCTTTTTCATAAGCATTTCTTAATGATGATTAAGATACTGCCTACTTGCACACCAGTGAAACTGGTAAAATGTACTGAACCATGTATCTCTAAGAATAACATCTATATACAGCTACATTTATGCAAGAATAAATATTTCATTTCAATCTACCTATAATACCAACTTATCACTGATACAGAAAATAGAAATAGTGTAAATCTTGACTAGAGATATGTTGCGAAATGTATGATAGAATAAAATAATGTCAAAAAAGTAACATCTATAATTCTATCCTCATATGAATGATTGTGGAAAGGTGGCTCAAAAGAAGAATCTGCTGCATGCTATATTTTTAATGTGTTCTACTATATTTAATCTTAATGTACTAGAGTAAATAAAATTAAAAATATTTCTTTTCTTAGCAGTAGTTAATTGGTAGTTTTGAAAGATCCAGATATAATAAAAAAAACAAACTACTAAAGCATTATTAGTATTTATTAGTACATTATTGTTATCTGTCAGGAAAATGAAATAAAATATATCTTATAGCAATCACAAATTTTATTATCACCAATGATTCTATTATCTAATCTCTGCTTAACACATATATTGCAAAAGTTTTAAATCACTAAATTTAAGCCACAAAGGAGTGTCTTCAAAACTATCTAATTATTTTTTAGTTTAAAAACTAATCATATATTTTAAACATTTATTTATCCCAAAATATAAAACTTATTTTTCCAGAATAGCTGTCCACAATTAATATCATTTATTTCACATAACAATATATATTTAATATTTTGTATTACCAATGCACATACATAAAGAATAAGAACAGTAAGTTACAATGAAAATAGTAACAGAAAATTGACAAATCATCAAGTTTACTTTGCGATCATCGATGCGACGCCGATTTCTCTTTGTTACAATGAAATTAGAAGAAACTTTAACAATTTAAATTAAACCTTAACTTATACATTTCACTTACTTGTATACGTCCAATAATTTCTTGGGGATTAAAGTTTCCATCTGCTGGACTCAAATTAAACACAACGTTGAAATATACATAATCAGGTTTTTCTTTCGTGAGACACGACGTATTCTTAGACAACGTGACATAGTAAAAAGTTTCAATTAGATTAAGGTATTTGCTATAAAATTCGGAGATACGAACTCGCGGGACTGATATTATAAATTCAGTGTCTTGGGACATTGTTCACCATGTGTCGCAATAACAAATTACACTAAAACCACAATAAAATTGCATAATTCATATCAAAACAACACCGAAACCAACTTCCTCAGACACATTTTCCGTATAACACTTGTAAAGGTATCTATGACAGTCAACTTGACAAGACTAGTGAAGCGACTGTTCGTTCTTGACTAAATTGAAAATTAAAGGGTACAATATCGACTAAACTAGTAAAAAATTTAAAAACCGAAATTATTATTTCGAAAAAATTCGATATAAAAAATTTCGATTTACATATATTATGTTAGAGAGAGTTTGTGTTATTTGTAAAACAAAAATGTGTGAAGAATATTCTCTATCGCGTATATATCTGGATAATTCGAGTAGAATACACGTTCAAAGATGATCTGAGCAAATAATCAAGTAAATTATAAAAATTAATGTTTATGTGTCTGAATATGAATATATTTTATGTATTATAGTGTTATTGCAAGTATTACATAGGTACAATATAATTAATATTTCAACTACATATAATTATGTCTATATGCACACAAAAAACTTTATTTTTGTTTAATAACATACCTATAGTCCACGCCGCAGTTCATAGCTTGTCTAGATATTATTTATTGAAACTAAACCTTTGAAATGTAGTTTTAGTTATGTGTACTAATCGCGAAAACTTGAAAAAACTCTATCCTGGTACAGCTTAAGTAGTAACTAAATTTATATCTAAAACATTATGCTAATAAGATTGGTCTTGATCACTGGCGTAGTTTAACGTACGTAACGTTTACGTAAACATTTTTTACCCATAGTCTTGAAAAACTAAAATCTTATGTACTTATTCATATTGAATTATAACTTACTTAAACTCATTATGAATAAGACCATTAAAATATAATTACTATTTTACTCTTATAATAGAATTATTTAACCTAATGTCAAAATATATCACAAATCAGTGCAAGCACTATAATAGACAGGTACAAAACTAAATAAATAGATAGATACAAAAAGTACAAAGATGAAATTGATTGTTATTGCAATTATCCCTTGTGATACAAATTCATGTTCCTCTCAATGTCATAGAAAAATACTCAGAATGAAAATAGCCCAAAAACATAAATTCTATCATCTATTAACGTTTTTTTGTACCTAAAAATACATTCCTTTCAGATTAAATAAATAAAAATTGGAAGTCTTATAAGTTTCTTTTCAACTTTGAATGATTTAGTCTTAAAATATGTATTAAAATAAAATAAGAAGAGAAAAGTGATCATGGCACCATCTAGTCATGTAGTATATAGAAAGTTTTTGAAAATTACGTTTTTACAAAGCAATTGTTTTCCATAACAATGACAATAAAATATGATACATACATATTCGTAATTTTTGGACTTAATCTTTTTTTTGTCTTTCTATTTTGTTTTTTTTAAGTACAAGTAAATAATCAAATAGGAACCATTCATGTGATATAAAAAATAATGTCGTCACTTGAATATGATGTAACCAACGAAATATCAGGACAAGTTAATCATCTGAATTAGAAGTGGTATCTGGAGGAACGTTTTCTGTATTAGTTTTCTGTTTGCGTTTTCTTGTATTTTTTTGACGAGTTCGATACATTTTACTTTCATCGGCGCATTTTGTGGTTATACTTGTCCTGAAAAATAATCTTAATTAAAATCTATAAACTTGTAACAACCATAGTCCTCGCCAATCATTATAATTTGATTAACGACGAGAAACTATCCAACACCATTAAGATAATATCATAGATCATAGAAACTCATTCTGTTATATTTTTTTTATACAAATAATTATTTATTGTGCAGATAATTCTAGTTAGATATTTATAATAAGTTGATAAGATTCACTGAATAGTGCATGATATTTTTTATATAATAATATCACGATAGGTTTGTATAGAGATACATTTACATCCAAACAAAATACAATTTTTTTCTTGTATTTTCTGTACGGATAATATGGTATGCATTGGTATTCAGGGATTATATTTGTAACTTTATTTATAGTTTATTCATGGTTGAAATTTCTTTTGAGCATTGATAAACTAAAATAAATCTGTTACTTATTCGCTGTGACACAAAAAGTTTGGCGTAGATTTCAGGTTACAATATAGGTTACCTGACAACATTTTCAGGAACGCGACATTTCTCTACCACGGTTTGAACGATGTCATTCACCAAAGCGGGATCCAATTTCTTTTTAGCTGGTTTATTTGGGAACGCAGGTGATGGTTTGCCAGTTAGAGAATGAGTAGCTAATATTCTGTAATAAATAAGATATTGATTTAGTTTGCAATAACTTATATTTTTATATAAATTTACTAAATATATGTATATTTCTGAAATACATTGTTACTGTTATAACAAAAACTAAATTGTTATTGATTCAAAAGAAAAATTGTTTTTGCGCAAATTACCTGCGTGAAAAAACAGCGGTTAATAATTTTCGTGTTGCACTTGTATACGAATTCCAATTTATGTGTCTAAACAATCTAGACGGTATAAGGGCATGACCCTCGCCTATCGGCACCTGTAGATATAAAATATTTTTTATAAGTTATGTTAAGCTGATTAATGTAGTACATATTTAGAAATAGAATTTTACTGCAATTGAATTAGTGAGTATGCAATATATACGTTACTTAAAGGTTATGTGATGAACATTATTAATTACTAGGATATATCCGGGGCTTTGTCTACGCTTGATTTGAAATGTTCGCGGGACTCCTAAAACACAAAGTACCTACTGTAAAATTTAAAAAGAATTTCAACTATCGATTTAGTAACTTTGTCGCATTATCCCCGAAAATTGCTGATGCGCTGGAACCTTGTCAAATTAACATTCACGTGACGTCATCCACAACTCGATATGTACGCGTAGTCGCCGGCCAGTGATGCTAACAGTACTGAGTGTTCGGCTACGATTGCGTCACCAAAATGGCGTCCAAGCGCAATAGCAATTTGCGGGGATAATACTAAGCTAATTTTGATGCACCCAGAAAATTAAAAAGGTTCCTGGGAAAATCCAATAAAAATCTTTTTAATATTTTTTTATTCCGGTTAAAAAGTAGCGCACATTTTAAGTGTAAAATAATTTGCTATCAATGAGCTAAAATCGCATGGAAATCGGCACAGTAGTTTTTACGTGAATTCCAAACAAACCGACAAACACAAAACAGACAATAAATCTTTTGAAAAATGCCTTGTGTTTTCTTTCTATCGTGTACATATTCTATTCCAGTTGTTTTTTTAAATAGCTTCAACATACAGACACAGCATGTTTAGAATTTTATAATATTATAGATATCAAAGAATTTAGATAACGGGAATACTTCGGTTTTACGAGAATGAAGCTATGTGGAAAGCGCCGTTTTATTAATTAATTCTTAAGTTTAAATCTTTAAGCGGAGCAATTGTTGGAAAATAGAGAATATTAAGTGATGTTGTCAATTGATGTACTGATGTATATTAAACTTACCATTTCACTTGATGTACTAAAATTCTTGTTGTAACTGTGCAATATATTGGATCTGGTGCGCTTTTTAGCAGGTGATTCGTATACTTCGTCAATTAAGGATTCAGTAACATTTTCATTATCCTGTTATCAAATGATGAGGATATTAAATAAATGTTAAAATTTAAATAATAAAAACCTATTCCATAATAAAAATAGTTTTACCTCATCAATTAAATCGTCATGTTCATGATCTTCTGAATCCATCTCATCGGGATGCTTATGAGTTTCGTTGTAAAAATTGAGTGTGCGCAATGGAACTTTATTAGTATTCAGTTTTTTACTACGAGATTCTAGCATTTGTACTTGTTCACACAGTTTTCGAATTGTGTTTTCCATTATTTCGATATCTGATAAACTGTACTTATTTTCTGTTTGGGTACTAACATCACGGGTTTTCACTGGCGATGATATAGAGCAGTTGTTGATTGTAGGATTGTCGCTTAAACGCTGAATAATTTTTATAGGACGTCGTTTAAAAATTCTTGACCGTTTACTAACTGATTCTGGTACGTTATTAATAATATCATGACTATTATTATCTGAATTATTTATAATTGTTTCGAACGTATCTATGTTTTCATTAATAACACGATTGTTCACAGTATTCTGAAAATTTTATTAAAATTAATAAAATATTGTCATATAATATATTCTTTATCTAACTACTGCCATTCAAGTAAATACCAACCGCTACATTTGAAGTTATAAAACAGCTCAGAAATAAGTTAGCTGTATCCTCCATATTTTCTCTTAGTTCCATTACAGATTCGTCAACTCCTGTAAATAGTTATATGTTAATTACAAACTAATAACTTAATTATTCAGTCGATTAATGTATTATTTTTGTATAATAAAAACTTACGTTGATTCTTGTGAGAGTCATTTTGAAGTTCCAAGAGAGCTTGAGCAGCGTCGTAGTCTGTTATTGGTACACTTAATTTTAAAGCAGACATTTTAGTATCTAATACGATCAGTTAAATACGTTCAATTCGATAAAAAGTTACACTATAATTTGAATAACCAGAAACAAATATGTTTATGAATACAATGCTTTACCCTGACCCTTTACACTGTAAATAACACAAAAATTCACTTTTAAAAATACTTTTCTTTAGAAGTTTCAGAATAGTTCATTATTAACTGAAAGTTGAAATCAAACTGACCAAAAATATTTAAAATGTACCATTTAAGTACTTACTGTACGATGGTCATAAAACAAAACACCACGACTCTTAAACCTAACTCAGGTAAAGAAATCTTTTAAACAATTTTTCAAACGTTATTGTTTCTTTCAACCGTACAGCTTATTGTATTCTAAAAAGAATATTAACCAATACAAGAATAAGGCGAAAGTAATCCTTAACTATCTACCTTCAATAAGACAATAGCCAAATTCTATTGTTTTATTACTGACTTCTTATTTCTTACTTATTGGAAAGGATTATACTAATATTGTTTTACGCTTAAATCTATTATTGTTAATTATTGCTGGGCTATTGCAGTTACCAGTTATTACCATCTACCAAATCCGTATATAGCTTTATTATCCAAGCAAATATTTTTACAAAATCTATCGTAACATTACAAACGCTGAAGTAACTCCTTTTGTTTAATATGCTTATATAACAAAAAATGTTTAATAATAATTTGGTCAAATTAGGCATAAGTACGTAAATGGTGTCTGGAAAATTCTATACTTATTTTTATTTATTTTACAAAAACACCGAAATTAGCTGTTATCTGAAATTTAATGAATTTGAAACAAAGTATTTTTAGCTTCGCTTAGTTAACAGTTGGTTTCGCTTAAGACGAAGCTTATAGATATTTTTAGAATTTCTGGGAAGGCATAAATAGTTTTACTAAATACATTAATATAGTGTAGTTTTGAGAACCAGGAGGTTCGTAGGCTCTGGAATAATCTTTACCCCAGATGGTGTGATAGTTTCCAGCCGATACGCATCATAAGTTTACACTATTAAAACAGAATAAAGAAATAATCAATTTTCATCAATCCGCTTTTTATAGCGGATATGAAATACATTTTATATATTGCCTGTATCACCTCATTCAAAAAATATTATAAATATATTTTGTTTTAGTAATTGTATATTTTGGTGTTCAATAAAGTTATCTCTCTCTCTCTCTCTCTACAATTTTATCTCGTTTAATTATACTCTATGCAAGTTCTTGCATCTAAAGTTTAATGAATTATAAATATAATGTTCTTTTTTTTAAAGCATAATTTTAGCAGATATGTGGACGGCCCATCTAATGGATAGCGGTGTCATTTGCAACACCAAAGGTGGTACAAATGCGATGCTGTTCTCTCAGGGAATTAATCTCTTGTTTATGAGTTTCTTATTAACTGGTAACGCCGCCAGCCTTTTGGGAACGTTCCAGGTACATGACAGTGGTTTGGGACCATTAATTAACGTTTAGGCACTTCCCCCACCCTTTTTTATTTAGTTTTAGTTTGTATATATTTGATAGTATAGTTTGTAGTCCAAAATTAAATATTTTCAAAACTAAAAAAAACAAAAGCCATTATTATATAATTGATAACTAAGAATGAAGCTAATAAAAGAATATAACATTGAGGAGCTTATGCACAATGACGATAGATTTTTTGCTACTTCGTTAGAAAGGGTCGTCGTCCGTGGGGTACTTGGGATAGCACATTGTATTGTGCACTTTTTACCTGCGATGGCACATTTATTTCAAACATAGTGTTCGGTGTTAATTTTAACATTCAGTTACTTCTCTTTGCTTGCGTACGGTAGTTTATAAGGACCTGAAATGGCTCAACGCATGTGGTTTCTTGTAGAGTGGATTGATGAACGAAATGTATTTCCCACTTACGGGATAGTTAATGTGGACACGCCAACTTATGACGAGGCAGAAATGAATCCGGGAAAAGAAATTTTAATTCAAATCAAACATGGAAATCCAAGACGAGCGCAAATCTTACGGATATCTGGTAAGTCATTCGTAAAAATTTCACGAATAGAATGATATGTTAGAATAATAACCCCGGTGAAATAATATTATCATGTAGATCTTAAATGTAGATAATTATTAAATTGATGCAGTATTAATAAATACACAGAATTTAACCATAATTGTATATTAAGTAGGTATATAGTTATAATTTGCATGTCGTAAAGAAATTGTTTGCATTTGTAAAAATATCTATAATAGATGAATATAATTTCTATAATAGTTAAAATATTTAGATTAATGATCTAAAAATCTTACCGATTACAATAGTCAGTAATTTTTCATATTATGTTGCGGAATTTTATTCTTGTCTTCTTAAAGTCTTCTCGTTTAGTTGTGGTATAAATACCATAGAAACAGAAACAAACGAAGACAAAATAAATGAAAAATCAATTTATCGATATTTACTCTGGTCTGGGTATTTGAATCGACTTCAGAGTAGTATGCTGTGTATTTCATTACTCAAAAAAGTTAATAATAAAACGTCTTGAGTATTACTCCTAACACAAACGAGTCTTATTTAGTTTAGGAATATAGCTATATTATGTTGTGTGTTTGTTTGTTACTTAAAACTTTTTGCACAAATAAAACGGCGAGTCTACTATTTTAGTTAGAATTCTAAATCAGTATTTTTATAACAAATTCTCAAATACTGAACCACTCACTGTTTAGTAATTACTAAGTAATTATTTCCTTTTGCAGAAAATAAAAGCTATCTGGAAGAACATAGGAATCTTTTAGAAAGACAAGATCAAAAAGTCAAAAATGTACTACAAATGTGTATGCGTACTATAAAAGAAATGAAATCGGATCCAGTGGTAAATTTCTAAAATAAAAATAATCAATTATTTTCGGGTTGAATAAACGATAAAACTCATTATAAACCTATACCTTATTTCCAGTATGTTGAAAGGGAAAATGTTCCGCAACACTCTAGTAACCAGACTGGACTACCCCGCATAATAAATGCTAGAACTATAGAAAGTCCATATGAGAGTGATTCAGAGGTAAGCATGTTGTTATACATAGTATTAAAAAAGAAATAAATTAATTTTATAACTAACTATAATAATTATTTTGCATTGCAGGTTAACAACTACAATCAAAGTTTTAGTAAAGTAAGCAACGTGGACAAAACTTCAGTCAAAGCGCCATCACACAATCGAGCACTATCGAAAAACGTTTACAAAAACGTAACACAAAATTACGCTAGCTTCAAAGGTTGGCCTATCAAAAGCAGCACTCCTCTTCCAAGGAAATGTGTCCAGGATAATTATAAACTTTTTTTAGATCAAGCTACACAAACAGACGCAGTACTTCTACAGCCACCGCTAGCTAAAATTGAAGAAATGGAAACAATACTTAAAAATCTATATCTACGATTTGAATCTTTAGTCACGCAATTAAATTTAAATCAAGAATTAACATCTTTCTGTGTATCTGATACAGAACAAAACGATGGTAATCATATTTATACAGCACAACCGATTAATGAACCTTGGATCAGTAGTCACATCAAAGAACCGCAACCAATAGAAAAGAGAGAGGATGTGGTGGCTAAAGAAGAAATAGAAACTTTTATAGCAGATCCTGTAAATAGCTCAATAGTTCCACTTGAAAAGAAAGAAGTAGCAAATAATTCACGTGTTCGTAGAATGTCCGCACAAACCACTAATAACATAGAGGGTGCACCTTCGATTGATGCGGACGTGGTAATTTAATTTTTTTTAATTCTGTAAATGAATAAGTGTTGACTAATCACAGTCGAGTGTTAACTGAATTATAATTATGTGTTAAATTGTAGGTACCAATCGGAAACGGTAACGCTATGGTTCCAGCAAGGTTGCTAAAAGAAATTGATTGGAACTCTCATACGACAGCAACAAGGCAATTGCTGCAAGCCATATTTTCAAG
Organism: Dendrolimus punctatus; assembly: GCA_012273795.1. Classification (NCBI taxonomy): domain Eukaryota; kingdom Metazoa; phylum Arthropoda; class Insecta; order Lepidoptera; family Lasiocampidae; genus Dendrolimus; species Dendrolimus punctatus. The sequence continues at coordinate 13,618,082 of CM022543.1, forward strand.
GAGGTACTGTTTATACTCAAACTGTATTACAAAATATTTATAATTTTGGTTTCTATATCTTACAAACAGTTCATTTGTCTGTGACAACCTCTGTTGTTGAGCGCGCTAAGCCTTTGTTGACTTTCCTCACTGCAACGCAGAGGCTCCGTTTTCGATTCCTGGTATGATATATATTTCGGAAACAAAGTTTCTTTGATATTTACCATGGTCTGGGTATCTATTTAGTATGAAATAGAAAAGATCTATTTAGTATGAAAATTGGCATTATCTCTTCATATTACACTGTTTTAATTTCAGGGTCTTAGCAACGCATTCATTAACAGGTAAACAATCTCCAGCTTTCAAAAACAAGCCACCTAAGAAGATTCTGGATCCAAAACTAGTTGAAGATGTTGTTATGACAGTTTCTTCCGAATGCGGTGTACCTAAAAATCTTGTCAGGTAAAAAATATTTGTGTAACAAATTAATATATCAAACGCTCTCCCTGCACCTTTCCAAAGACGTTTACATTTATGGAAAGTCGACTGCCAAATTTCCTAAAAACTTATTATAAGAAATTAACTAAAATTCCAAGAATTAAACGATCTCGATATCCTAAATCTATGTACATATGAATATAATTATTAATATAGAAATTATTTAGCAGTTCAAAATCAGTTACGCGCTGTTTAACGATTTATCTTCAAAATTTAATCTTGATATTTTTCTAACCAAGTGCAACACTTTTATAAATATAATAAACAGAGTATTTTGTGACGTAAAATTATTTTTCTCAAACTGCAGATTATGCTCACTTCATTCTATATTTGTTTTTTCATTAAATAAAATGAAATAAATATGTGTCCAAAGCTACTTACCTGAAGTACATATGATAAGACTTAAAATTAGCCATATTTTTTTATATGTACTTAATTTATTATGTGAATACTGGTCTGTATGTCTTAGCAAAATAAACAAATAAATAAGTATAATTCTTGTTACATTATTTAGTGAAAATATTTACACTTTCCACGCACACTCTCGTTACTTAAGTTTAAATTCTTATTTCGTGGTAACTATCTACTATTATAAAAATCATATACTTACATCATGCTTCCAATTATACACATACGTATTTCGTAGAAACCAAAACTTAAATACCATTAAATACTTTACTTTTTTACGTATTATATATATATTTTTTTGGTCCATTTATGTTTGTTTTTATTTTCAGAAATGCAATTACCATAAAATGTACTGATGAAGCGAAGCTATATCGCAACCGTCAAAGTTACCGACGTGCTCGTCTACAAAATCATCAAAATGCAGAAAATGTGCCTCTATCCACACCATCATCCGACGAATCTTCAGTTGTTACCAATTGAGAAGATGTGTCTTTATAATCCTAGTTTTAAACATTTATACACAATTGCATGATTTGTCTATTTTGGATTTGTCTTATGAGCTTTTGGACTTTTTTTATAAATAAGTAAATTCTTACCTAACTTGAATTGATTTATTTTTACACAGCCAGTGTTTGTGATTGAACCCATCCATACTAGTGCGTATTAATATGTAAATGCGAAAGTGAATCTGTCTGCCTGTTACGCTTTTACGGAAAAACTACTTGTTGATTTTTGGTATGTATGAAGTCCCAGTGCTTAGACTGACATCGGATACTTTCATCTCAGAAAATAGGGACAATTTCTATCATAAACTTATTAGCGCCTAGAAATAAATTTAATGCAATGTAACCTGTATGAATGTTTGGTATGGAAATCAATTAGGGTCAATCACTACGGGTTGACTCATAGTTAATCCGTGTGGAAATCTTAGTATTTTATATGATTACTAGTGAATTCAATGTAGTTTATTACTAATGTAATAAAGATACATATTACATACTACATTTAATTTTTAATCAAATTTTATGATAAATATTGGTTTTATCTCTCAGTGACCCTAATATATACTATTTTAGTCTGTGTGTCTGTTTGTATTCTGCAACTCAAGGACTAGACGGATTTTGATGAAAAATAGTAATCTTTGAAGAAAATAAAATAAACTAGGACATACACGTGAGTTGTCCACGCTGGACTGGAAATTCCCGCGAGATTCCAGGGATACGAAGTACCGCATAATTTAATCGTGTTACTTAAAACTGTAAATAGGAATAAATGCCACGCTTTATAATTTTAAAGTTTCCGCCAAAAGATTTTGTACACTAGAGTTTTCCCGCGGCTACGCCACGGGTCATGCATACCCTGCTAAGTAGCTGAATTTTACTTCACTTTTTACATATAAACTGAATTAGGTTTTTAAATTGCAAGTGAAGTCGAGGGTGAAAGCGTAAAAAGCATGAAACTTACTTTAAAAAAATTGTCGACCTGATAGTAAAAGCGCTTCAAAATCCGTTTCGTGGATTAGGGAGAGTTAGTTTAGTTTAGCGGGTATCAGTATACCCGCTAAACCACGCCATATAAACTCGTATTACTTAGTGTTCTCACGCACTGACGTGAGGATACGAATACGAGTTTATTTTAATAAAACGTTTACGTCTCGGGACGCCTGACAGAAGTGATAACTTAGTGTAATCTAAGTTGAACTATTTAATATTGCAATTGTTTAACTTGAGAAAAACTTTGGTTATTACTTAAATTTTATGTATGATATGATAATGAAAGGAAAGATTATGTATTAATGAAATCTTTTATTGATTGTAAAATGTATTTTATTCTTAGTTACAATTTGTGAATATATACATTAAAATTTGTGTATGTACATTATTAGTATCATTATTTAATCTAATTGCCGAAATACGACTAGCGCTGTGGGTAAGAATGAGAGAGGAGGAGCCTGCCTACCGCTGCCGTATGCGTGAGAGAAAAGGAAGCCAGACAGACTGGTGCCGTAACGCGTTACGTACCAAAACGGTTTACCCTCCCATAAGAAGTTATCACTTTAATTATGTAAAGAATATAATAAACAATTATACTCGACTAATAAAAGTTGCAAGAATCCATAACATCACTTCTATTGTCGACAAACTGACTGCTGGCAACATTTTAGCGATGTTAATGTCAGAGTCAGGTGTTAAACTATAGATAATTAATACTTTATAGGTGTTATAGAAGATATATTCTGCCATAATTGTCTTGAAACACAAACTTGTTTCTCTTATCAAATAGCAACATTTTTAACTAGTATCTGGTTCTGCTTTATCATATGACGTAAATTGGGGTAACAAAGACAAAAAAAGACATGGATGTAGAAGCAGTTAGCGAGATAGAATACTTAATCGAAGATTTATTGAAGTACAGTATAATTAAATAATACATATAATTTTTTTATTACTGGAAATTTTGAATGAATAATGAAATGAACATACGCTTTAACGTCAAGCAATATTAAAATAAAGCTCTTTGTATAGTATCTTTGTAAGCATTGTGTATAACCCTACTATAAGTCGAGGAGATGATTTTTTTTGCCTTCTAGCAATATTCTATTATCTTATCAATATATAGTCAACATCAGTGAAATGTAACAAAGCAAATTTATCCATGTTTTTTAATTTTAACGCTGATTCAAGTCTAAAATTCTTAATACGGATATAACAAAGCGCTAATCGACAGCTAATTTTTTGACTTAAGCCTTTGGCTACTTTTTATTATAGGAATCCCTCGGCATTTTTCTGAGAATGATTTAAAATGGCCAGTTAAAAAAACCAAATTCAAATGTTATTTTTTAGAGATCAATATTAAATTTACTGTAATAAAATATGTGATATTGCTTATTCCGGGAATCTTTATTTATATATTTAATTTGTTTGGGAACATACAATAATTAATATTCATATAAAACACAAAATGAATACATATATCAATCAAGTTTCCATTGTAAAATGATTTATATAATAAAAATTGGCTCAAACAGTTACTTACAAAAAAAAGAAATATTATTATACGAAAATTGTATAAAATGTCTATTTAATTTACATTAAAGCAAAATAAAAAGAAAATGTCACCACAATAATTACTGATAAAATACGGATAAAAAAAGGAAAGTATATGAAAAAACTTGAGAGGTGTCAGGGGACACCCGGATGGAACGAATTTACACAAACACACACCACCACACCACACACATATATATATATATATATATATATATATATATATACACATATGCACTGAGCCTGTCTATTCTTTCGTACACGTCATAGATGCGCGGGACTTTGTAATCACAATAGAGTGTATATGTATATATATATACTCTCTCTCGACTTCATAAAACATTACAGCGTATAGGTTAGAACACGCACGGCTTGCTAAATATAAACGCATTGATAACGCTGCACGGCTTACAACTACAGCAAAGAGTCGTTACAACTTTTGGTCTTAATTTTTTCCGTCTAGCCCCCTTTGCCGCAACGCTCGATAAGGAACTTCGTTTCAAAAAGTTTGTGTCATCTTACTATAATTTTTTCGGAGCGGTTTGTAGTTTTTCGGGTGCGTAAAAAGCATATTCCGTCAGCTTTTACAACGATTTTTTTAAATGCTGCGGTATTTGTGTCCCAGGAATCCTGCGAGCGTTTCAAGACAAGCGCAGACGAAGTCACGGGCATATCCTAGTCATTAAAATAAACAACAGTTTTTGTTGAAAAAAATCGTAAATGACGCAACCTGATACTTGCTCGATATTTCATGAAGTACCTCCTCTGGAATAATGTTACAGATGTAGATCGTTTCACGCTGATATGGCAATGAGTGTAATGCGTTATTTGTGATCTAATTGTGCCATAATTAATATCTTTGATGCCATCGCAGGTGTGGCCCCGACATTATATATGGAGTTGCCAGAAATTGGATAAATTTGCTAAAGTGGAGCCCCTATTTTTTCTATTTTATTTATCCTAACAATACGCTATAATAAAAAAAACTTAAAAAGTAAGGTTATGTTTTATTTGGTTATTATTAAATTGATACAATTTCAACTTGTAAAAGTATTAAATAAATAATGGATAATTCTGAAGACGCAGATTTCGTCGCCTCTGAACATGACAGACTTATCAGTGCTATTTCAAAGTTGGATAAAACACAGCATATAACAGAGCCAACGCGGAGCGAACCTTCTCTTTTGAATTCTGAATTCAATCTCATAAAACGATCAAATAAGTTGGACTTGAATAAAGTTGCCAAGGTTTTGACGGATACTGCTAATCATGTAAAAATTGGCAAGAAATTGAAAAAGACCCAAGACGAGAATAGAGTTTTATCGAAGCCACTGGATAGACCACAAGCGGAGCGTGTAAAGCGTGCTACAGGATATGAGCAAACTAAAAAGCAAGTTGGAAGATGGGATCCCGTAGTTGCGAGAAGTCGAGGTTCTGATTATGTTTCTTTCCCATTAAAACATGCAGGACATAAACTACAGCCTACCAGCGAGTTTCTTTCAAAACTCAAGTTGAAATCTGAGTTAGAACGAGAGTTAGAGGAAGTAGATCCACCTGCTGAAATAGAAGATGAAGATGATGAAGAACAGGTGTATCCAATGTCCTATGAGGAAATGGTTGAACACAGGCAACACTTGGCTAAAATGAGAGCTCAACAGTCTTATACCGCTGCCAAGGCAAAAAGACAGAGCAAGATCAAAAGTAAGAAGTACCACAGGTGAGTAATTCCTTTTAAAGTTTATGTGTTTAGTATAATATTCATTCTTTAAACATTAGATCAGTGGTCACTGAATTTTAAGCTTCTGCAACCCCATTTCTAGGAGATGTGTAGTTATTTAAAAAAACTTTTTCATCAGTTTGATTTGTTATATTATGACGATGGTGACCAGTCTGTTCTGGCACTTTGGTTTAAAGTCTAACCTAAGTCACTGATTGTGACTTTGTACTAAAGCCCACAAGTGTGGCATGGCATCAGTCAGCGAGTGTCACAACCGATTTGTAACCATTGTCCCAATATAAAAGCAAAAAAAAAAAACTATTTCCATATTTCAAATCTATAAACCAATAAAACACTTGTTTACTAAATTCAAAAACAGTTTAGTGTTTATGTTATCACAAGTGTATTCCCAGACACAAATCACACCCCTTGTTACCACAAAAGTGGTTTTGCCTTGTTTGTCAAACATATATTTGTTTTTCTCATATTCATTCAAAACTTGTTTGTGGAATCTAAAAACTTGTTTCTTAACTCAAATGACAGATCTAGTATCTATATATAAAGCATAAATCCTTAAGCTCAAATTACTTTTGATCTCATGCTACTCTTGTGTCAAAGTGCAGCCTATTCACCTTCAATATGTTAAAAATATGTTGTTTTGCCAGGTCGTAGGGCATTTGCCTAACTGGATGGCTACCACCCCTGATCTAGAGTATGTCACCATAACAACCTTGAGTTGTGTTTGGGCATTAGTGGCCAGGTTCCACTCTCCCTTAAGAGAGCAGCAGCACATTTGTAGCACCTGTGGTGTTGCGATGTCCATAAGCGATGGTAACCGCTTTTCATCAAATGGGCATCTGCCTGTCTGTTGAACTCCTGCAATAAATAAATAAAAAATATTAATTTATTATTATTATATATTATTATTAAAATTCTGTTTTTGTTTATTTTAGTAAACAAGCACGACACTTGTGAATCTGCAGTAGTTCACCTGTGGCCTATGATATATTTGTCTTAGACAAACCAGGAAACACTCAATTAGCACAATATCCATTACATTAATCCCATGTTGTTTCTCAGTTTGCATAATTGTTTATTATCTTGTATCTAAAGCTGTCATTATTATAATTTTCAAACATTTGCTGCCCAGTGCCATAAATCATTGGTGAACTAGGGAGAGACAGGTGTAGTGTTTCACTTATCAATAACCATACCTTTTCATAGAATTAATATCAATATTACACTGGTTTATGTCCTTGCCTCCTATAAGGTCTATAAGTGTGACAGAGAGAGATACATGCACTGTGCTATTCCCATAGTTTTTGCCCCATGGGTAGTGAGTATTTGACACAACTATAGTCAGGCTATTTATGACACAAAGATTTTATTTGGACAGTGTGTAGCTTGCCTTATGTCTACCACATGCAATAATTGAGACTGTCACCAGACTGTGTAAGGTGAATGTGTGTGCACCTTGGAATATGTGCTCTAGGGTTGGCCACCATATCATGTAATTTTATTAGTAATTAAAAAAACAGTATTTTTTTTATTAATATCATTTCAGAATACTCAAAAAAGAGAGGTTAAAACAACAGCTTAAAGAATTTGAAGAGCTGCAAAAGACCAATCCAGAAGAAGCTCTCAAGAAATTGGAAGCCCTTGAGAAAACAAGAGCTTTAGAGAGACATACATTGAGGCACAAAAACACTGGCAAATGGGCAAGAAATAAGATGGTCAGAGCTAAATATGACAAAGAGGTAATATTTACAATTGTATTCACATTATTTCCTTAGTTTTTCAAAACTGTTGCACATAATTAAAACTATATCCCTATATATCAATTGGGTTTTCATTTGCAAAATACAATTTCTATTACTTTTAATGAAATGTATTTCTATGTTTATGGAGTTGTTGTTGAAGCTGTAGGCAATACACAACGTGAAACTATTTTTTTACCAATTTTTTATTATATTTACAAGAAATTGTTGTTTTGGTGCTTTAGTCACATACATTAAATTAATGGTTTTTGAGTTTTCATGTTCGTTTCTCAATAAATAGGCTATTGAAAAAATAAACCTCTCATTTGTTTTATTAGGTGAGAAATCAACTAGCTGAACAACTAGCTGTAGGCAGAAGTTTAACACAGAAGACTCAAGATGTTGATAGTTCAGATGATGAAGGTGATGATGGGCAAATAATTCCTGATATTGCATTGGCACAAGATCCAATGAACCCTTGGATGATGTCAGAAAAAGATAAATCAAATGTAAATGCTGAATTTGACTTTGGTTACAAGAAATATTTAAAAGATAGAATAGTTAAAAGAATGGACAATAGCGATTCTGATTCAGGTGAAAGCACAACAAATCAACAAGAAGGTCAAACTAGTAATGATCTAGCTATTTTAAAACAAAGTATAAATAGATTATCTAAAGATAATCATGCCAATATTTACGACACTGCTAATGAAGAATTAGATACATCAGAAGTTATAAATAAAGATCTTGATGATACAACTAAAAATGATCACAAAGCAACAACTACAAAACAATTGAAAATACATAATAGAATATTAAAATCAAAGATAAATAAAAAAGAGTCTAAAAAGGCAAAAGTTAATGAAGCAGTAGCCACATCATCCTGGACAGTTGAAAACATCAAGGATAAAGCAAGTAATGAAGAGACACAAGATGTATTTTCTATTTTTGAAACCCTGGAAAATAAAGCTGCTAAAAAAGTGGAAAAGAAATTAAAGAGGTTAAGACAAGATATTGCACAATTAGAGATGTTAACTAAAGAAACCACAAAAAAGAACAAAAAACAGAAAATAGATACGCCAAACGCAGATGATACCTTAGAGTATTTGAAACTTAAAAACAAAAAAACGAAAGTAGTAATTGATGAAGCACTAATTGAAACTTCATCCAATCAGCCTGATAGTACAATTAATATAGAAGAACATAAAAAAATGGAAAACATAGTAGCTACAATTAATACCACAGAAGAAAATTCAAAATCAAAGCCTGCCAATTCTGATAATAATATAGACCCAACAAGATTTATTGAAGTGAAGCCAAAATTTTTAAATTCTGTCATAGCTGATGGTGAAACTGGATTAGATCAACTAGATGATGATGAACAAGTTGTTCCGAGAGTTAATATTGAAGAAGTATTTGAGGAAGATGATGTTGTAGCTGGTTTCAGACAAGAAAAAGAAGATGAAATAAACAAGGACAATGAGGAAGATATAAATTTAACTTTACCAGGTTGGGGAACATGGGGTGGCAAAGGAGTGGTAGTAAAAACACCAAAACGTAAAAGAAATAGATTTATTCAAAAACCAGCACCAGCTATGCCTAGAAGGGATGAAAACAAAGGAGACATAATAATCAAAGAATACAAAGATCCTAAATTACAAGTGCATAAAGTTAAGGAGCTTCCTTATCCATTCAAGAGTGTGAAAGATTATGAGGCAACAATAAGGGCACCAGTGAGTAACACATTCATACCAGAAAAACCATTCAAGAAGCTAATAAGGCCTAGTGTCATAACGAAAGCTGGTACAATAATAGAGCCTATGGATGAAGAAGAGTTATTACTTCCTAAAAATCGGAAATTTGGTAATACTGATATAATCAAGATTGCTTCAATGAAATAAACAAATATTGAGCTTAGTATGAATTTTTATTAAATATACCTTAACCTATAGACCAACTCTCACAGGTGGTGATACAAGAATAACACCATCACCTCTCACAAATAACATAGGAATGTTCCTTTTTGTTGTTCTGTACACTTCCTCATATGTTTCTTCATCAATCTCAACTGTTGTTATGGTTTCCTCTGCATCTCCTAAGACCATATTCAGATGCTGATCATATGCCTGTTAGGATAAAATTAGAAATAAATATTAATACTGTTTACTGCTCACTCTTTACAAGAAGGGAGCTTATTGATGCTATGGAGGATGGTAAAGATGACTATTTATGTCAAAAACATGTCCATCAGAAAAACAATAAATTAGAGTTGCTATTATAGTGAGTGTAAAAAAAGTAGCAGATTTGTGTATGTCTATTTTTGATTTTATTTTATACTCTTCAATGTACACTTTTTCACTTAAGTCCCATAAAAGATTGTACTGCTTACAGACCCTTATATACATAAACTACACTGTCACACAACCACTTCACATAAAAGACACTCAATGTAAATTGTATATCTATGTATATAGTTACATGAATATAACTATTAATTATATTACCAAATTTTTATGTCAAATAGTTGTGTGTTTAGTGTAGTTTACTTATAGATAGTGACATTATTTTGGTTAACTGGAAACAAGGATTACAGATATTGATTTTTGTATCATTTTTCTTTCTTGGTTTTTAAAAGTTGCCTAAAACATTAATTTTATAGACAGCCAATTATGAGCAATAATAATAATTGGCAGACCAACATACACTATCCCAAGCTTAACTTAAACTTGTGTTATGGTTAATATACAATGGACAACTCAAGTATAAAATTCAGATCATAATTAATAATGAAAAGTATGTTATTGCAACAATTAAACCTGGGATTTCTATGTTGCACTGAATGGTTTCAAATGGGCTCACACATAGATAAATTTGCTGTTGGACTTGGTGTCCATCTTTGTGACCACTTTAATTAATAAAAGACTACTGTACTGTACTCCCCAGTATTATTCAAATAAAATTAGATATTGTGTAGCCCTGTAATATAGAAAAGTTAGAGTTTGATGCACAGTACAATTAAAATGATAATAAATTGTTTTGTTAAAGAAATATCATAATATTTGGATGACAGAATTTTAGGAATGGATCTGGTATTGGATATCTTAATCTCAGACAATAAAAGAAGCTAATACAAACCAAGCTCCTGCACCATTCTAAATAAATTGTAGCAACATGTTATGCTGTGGAAATGCTTATCTTTTCCAAATGTGTACTTGGATATGAGACAATCAGGATACAATCTGGTGCTTACTGTAATAATAATGTATTTTTTAAATTATAACTTACATGAAGTTTTCCCCTTAGTTCACGTTCATTTCGCATTTTTACGTATATTCTCTCATCTAGACTTAATCTGATGAGGTCCAGTGGCTCTTTAACCGTCATTACTGCAACCTATGATAAACCGATTTTGTTATTCCAAGTTTTAGTAATTTTAAGAAAATGATTGTCATACACATTATAACGTATAAATACAATTTACAGCTCTACTATCAGTAGAGAGTGAACTGTAATAAATAAACAAATAATGGGAACTGGGCAAACTTACGTTTTCGCCATCATCAGCCATGATTTACTTTCACTGGAGCAGACCAATACAAATCTAGTAAAGTAAATATCTTTGGCAAAGTTATTCTGTGACGAGGAGTTCTTTATTTAATTTGTTTTGTGGTCATACATAATCCCATTACAAAATACAACCCTTATTTTTTAGGTTATTTGCGGTGTTGCCGCTAGTCACAGATTGAATTGCCGTACAAGAGAGACAAAATTGCCGTTTTTCAACAAACATTGCCGTTGTGAAAGAAAAAATAACGAAAAACGAATGGCAACGGACAGGTGGCAAATGGAATCCCAAGCCAAGCCAAGTTCAATTTGAAAACCTGCACCTAAACTTTCAAGTTGAAATTTTGTTGCGATTCGTTTTGCCACTGGACACATTTCAATTTTTCGTAGGTTTACTGCGAATTATGATTTAGTTAGGTTAGGTACATTTTAATGAATGCATTTGTTTAAACATATTTTATTATAACAAACAAAAAAACTGAATTCGATCCGGAACCAAAAAACGCATAAGATTCATATACTCTAAAATAATGCCACCTCTCACTACGTGTAGTCTAAATTTATGCCGCTCTTTCACACGGCCGTAATGCTTTTTCGTTTTCAGGGGGGGGGGCATCATGGTCACTTGTTCTAATTCTTACATTTTTAAACTCGTGATATCTTTCGAATGGAATAGTACCAAGATACAAATAAAGAGCCTTTTCTAGCGGCGGCATTTTAATTAAATTTTTTAAATGAAAAATCACTTGTTGTGGCATAACTATTACAGTTAGATATTTAGTGTCGCGACACTTTTTGTAAATATTGATGTGTTATGCAAAGTTGCAGTACATTATTTTATTCTCTCATCAATAGTTTTCGCAGCGCACGCGATATTAGGTATTTTTTAACACCTTGAGTTACATTATTACAGTTTTACTAAGGACCCCTAATTTATTTGTAAATATAATGTACCCTATGTCACCGGGATTAGTATAGCTTGCCAACAGTGTAAGAATTTTTCAAATCGGTTCAGTAGTTTCGGAGCCTCTTCATCAAAACATGAGCAAACGACTATGAATGTTTTTTGTTCCGGATCGAATTCAGTTTTTTGTTTCATACAATAAAAAATGCATTCATTAAAATGTACCTAACTTAACCAAATCATAATTTGCAGTAAACCTGCGAAAAATCGAAATGTGTGCTGGAACAAATATTAGAAGTGAAACTTTAACGGACAAGTTGAAAAACGAATCGTAACGTACAAATGGAAAACTTCAACTGACAAGTGACAAAATGAATATCTAGCAACAAAATTTTAACTTGAAGTTTTACTAGTAGATTGTTAATGGACTTGTCCAATTTGAAGGTCAGTGGTCCCAGCACACATTTCGATTTTTCGCAGTTTACTGCAAATTGTGATTTGGTTAGGTTGGGTACGTTTTAATGAATGCATTTTTTATTTAAAACATTAACAAATTTAAATCTACACGAAGAGTTCAGAACCAGTCTAATTTTTTTGAAGCCCGTTAAGAATAACAAAACTCTACAAAGTCTGGCGGATATGGGTGTTTCGTAATATACAATCTTTAGACCCTGTGGTCAAGATATATATTACATAGATCTAGTTTCCAAGCCATAAATAACCAAAAAAGGCATGTAACACATATCTGACATATCTAATGTGTCAAATATGCCAAAATAGACGCGTGTTGCAGTTTGCTGGTGGTTCTAACTGATTTAATTTACGTTTTGTGCTAAGCTAAACTATCAAATAATTTACACAAACGATTATTAAATATGGTTCGTAGTGGGTAAGTTGGTTCAATTTAACATGTTGTAGTAATTTAACAACTATATAATAGGTGTCTTTGGTATGCAGTAAGAATCACAATCATGTCTTGCATTTTAGCTTGTTAGTAAAACCTATGCATGAGAAAATTAGGTAGCACATTAATACTATCAAATCATTTATTCAAGCCGATTCGTATTTGAATTATACACTAGTTAAAACTTCGGTGATTTAATAAGCAAAATAAATGTTATGTTTTCAGCAGACGTGATCGCGATAGGGATCGGGATAGAGATCGCAGGCGTTCGCACACACGTTCGCCAACTCCAGAACGTAAACGAAGGCGATCTAGATCGAGAAGCAGAGATAGAACCTCGAAATCCTCTAAAAGGAAGCGCAGTCGCAGCAGGGAAAGAGAAAGGGAATCTAAAAGAGATCGAGATCGTAGCCGCGATAGAGAACGAGACAGAGACAGGGATAGAAAAAGGTAAATAATATTGATATTTCATATAGTGTGATTAACACAAACTATAGCAATAAAAGTTATTTTGATCAACTGTTTTTTATAGTAGTTTAGCACTAGATTGATTTGCAGCAGAGCAGTGATCAGCAAATTTATTAGCCAAAGAGCCAAACATGAACATTACAACAATTTAAAAAAAAATGGGAGTGAAATCTGGTTGTATAGTAAACTTATTACACTCAATAAGAGTAGTACACTAAATAAAACAAATTATGACTTAATAAATACTTATTAATGCGAACAATGTCATCATCATCAATCATCTCCTTGACAAGTTTGAGTAAGTTAGGTTTGTATGTTGTTGTTTTTAATTTTAACCATGATTCTAAGTTCTCAGCAATAAGACAAGTTCTCATTATACTCTTGATAATGTTCATGCTTGAAAAAGGCTGTTGGCATATTTGTAGAACTGAAAAGGGAAAGAACAGCAAATGTGAGCCTTTTCAGCTGATTGTAAGAGTCGGGAATACTATTTAGTGTTGAAAATGATCATGTCTTCCAGGTCATTCAAAGCAGACCACTGTGTTGTGAACTAAGATCACATTAATTAAAATAAGATGTAATATATTTCATACTGTGGTATGTAAGCATTATTTGTATTGTTTATTATAAGGGGCCAGCGCACAATAATTAAGTATTTGCACACTTATCAGTAATGTAGTATATAAGGTTTTCATTTTGTTAAAACAACATAGAATTAACAGAATAAAATATCACACGCATCAGGACAATGTAGTTTTAATACTGCAACCAACTCAGTCTGCAAGCAGCCACCAGTCATACCACAATACCAAGTTTTTTAAAATGAAAATATTACTGCACTTTCTGTGGATATTTGTGTCAGAGCCGCTCTTAAGGAGCCAAATGCAGCTTTGGAGCCACACTTTGCCGACCACTGTATTCGAGGATAGGAATTTACAATATAGTGGGCTGCTAATTTCTTTCACTAACCAGAATTTTAGAAGGCTTTTTCTTTGTGGTAGAGCCAAGTTGGGCTTATTAATTACAGCTAGTAGGGCCAGCTCAAAGGGTGAGAAATCATGTGAATACAGAGTATTACGAGATTGTTGCAGGTGGAAACCTATCTCCAGGTGCCAAGTGCTAATGATGGCCGATGGTCAATAGATATCATCTGGTGCCTGCCAGTCCTCTTTTGGAACATATATGAACCTGGAATAAGTTATTAATAGAGGTTTAACATGAAACTGCAAATAGGATCCTAGGATTTTAATTAAACTTTTGTTATAACTTATATTTCTTGTATTACAGTGATAAGAGAGATGACAAGCGCAATGGGACTAGCAGTAAGTCGTCCCGAAAGAAATCGCCAGATAAAGAGAAAGAGAGGTCTAAATCAAAAGAGAAGATTATCAAAACTGAATCTGGTGAATATGACCCTGGTACTGTTGATAAGGTGAGTTTATTGCTTAATGTGGGTGTGGTATAGATATGAGGCGGGTGGGAAGGAGATCCCACTTTAGCCTTCTGACCTATATTAAAAAAGTTTGGGTCTGTACATAATAAATAAAGGGTCTCTTATAACTATACCCCATCCCTTTATATTTATGTAATTAAGTTTTTCAAAAAGGAATTAAGGGAATAAATTTAAGACCTGTGATGGTTGTAATATCATTTCATAAACATTCCATGTTAAGCATGCACTTTTCGAACTTATGGTTCAAATGTGATATGGATTTAATTGCTCGCTAGGAAGAATGCACAACTTGGTAATTTTTCTGGCCTAATATGCATATTGTTAAAAAGACCAGGTAATTGTAATCTGTACATTGAATTAAGCAATAATTGTGAGAATTGGTCTTATTTAAGTATGATCCACTATACCAGGGGTCCTTGTATATACATTGGCAACACCAAAGGTGCTACAAATGCGCTTCTGCTCTCTTAATGGGGACTGAAACCCGGTCACTAATGCCGGAACAAAACTCAAGGTTATTATGGCAGCATACTCTAGACCAGAGGTGGTAGCCATCCAGTTTTGCAAATGTCCTACCACCTGGCTGTGGCTTGTTTTGTGGCGTCTTATGACAGGCCGCCCGGCCACAGGAAATTGTATTCTTTTTCCGTTCCTGCTCAGATATACGGGTCACCAATAAGTTTCACTCGGGGTCTGTTTTAAGAAATGAAACGACCATCGCGGTTCATTCAATATTTTATAGAAAAAATGTATTTATTATACAAATGTAATTATGAAACTAAGGAAGATATTTCTTTACATATCAGACAAAAATGTCATTTTTTCGCTAGTCGCATAGTTTGCACAAAATTGGTCCCTAGTCTGCCATGTGGGGACCCCTGCACCTATATGTTTGGTCCCCTAAAATAGAGAGGTCCTAGTCCAACACTGAGAGGTTTATAGTCTAATATTATAATTATGCAAAGAAGATTTGAACCCTTAACCTCTATCATCTACCCTGTGAATTTAAAAAAAAAATCATATTCAACCATATCAGTTAGATACATTTATCTCTCATATAAAAAAAATAATGATTGCAGCGCTAAAACAATTACTGATGGGCCTAGAACAGGGATCAGCAACCTTTTGAGTCAAAAATTACAATTCACGAAATTTCAACGTTTTTTAAAGGGCCACAATTTTTTTCTTGCATAAATTAAGTGTTTTGATAAAACAAACAAATATATTTATTTATATACAAGTGGTGTTTTTCACAACATAAAGATGATATTTATAGGCTATTATTAAATAACTACTTGTTATTAATTTAAAAAATGATAACAAGTAAACATTAACTTACAACATTTGTGCTTCAATAGCCAGCAATTGGACAAAGAAATTCAGTGAAAGCCATGCCTTTTTTATTACATATAACTCAAGAACCGCAGCTTTACATACAAAGTGCCACATTTGGCTCGCGAGCCGCAGGTTGCCTACCCCTGGCCTAGAACCATTATTATGTCAAGGAAACTAATGGTGTACACTTCACATCATTTTATAGGTTAGACAATCAGTAATGGTTATGTACAGTTTGTCACATGTTATTCTTTTCATAGATGTTGCTTTCCGGGACTTAAATTTGTGTTATTGGAATGCAGCAGTCTTAAACAATGACTGACCGTGAATTTGTAGTAACTAGTTTTAAATTTAATAAAACTGATTAATTATCTGATGTTAGGAAGAAGAGCAAAGCCGTCTTGAAGCAGAAATGCAGAAGCGTCGTGAGCGTATCGAGCGTTGGCGTGCTGAGCGTAAGCGCAAGGAGCTAGAGTCTGCTAAAAAGGAAGTGCAGAAGGGCAGCATTGTGACTAATATACAAGTGCCTGCCACCAAGAAGTGGTCTTTGGAAGATGATTCCGGTGATGAAGGTGATTGCTTTAATAACACTCACTCTACTTTTGATTTTCAGCTATATACACATTTATGTATATAAATGTTTTTTAATTTTTTGTTTGTTTTTTGGGTATACATTAACTAATTTTTTTTAAATTGTTAGAGTACACCACACAGGTTGATGGCCCAACTGTGATGGAATCTGGTTACCATCACCTATGAACATTTGTAATAATAATGTGCTGCCTGACTAACCAACTAGTAGATGGGACTAGAACCTAACTACTTATCCCGGAACATCTCAAGGTAGCTATGGCAAGGTAGCATGCTGTAGATCAGGGGTGGTAGCCATCAGACAATCCGGCAAATACCCTACCACGTACTGCATTCTGCTACAACATAAAAAATATAGCACAGCTATGGAAATATAATAATTCATAGTTAACTATCTATTATTAGCTATTTATATAGATTTAAAAAACCTGTTTACCAAACAATTTCATATTCCTTTTAGGTGAAGATGGTGAAGCCAAAGAGAAACCTCCAGTGGAAGAAATTAAAGAGGAGAAAGAAGAGCCCGAAGATGACATAGATCCCCTGGATGCATATATGCAGGAGGTGCAGCAAGTAAGTGCTTGTAAATATTCACTGGAATAGATACATGGATTAGCGTAGCCATTAAAACAAAGATTTATAAAAAGTAAAAAAGGGTGTCTTATTTAGTGTATAAATGTTACTTTTGTTTATGTAGGAAGTACGCAAAGTGAACCAAATGGATGCAGCAAGGGGTTTAATGAGTGTACCAACTACTGGTGGTACTGGAGTAGTTATTTTAACTGGTACAGCTAAGAAGAAAGTTACAGAAGAGAAGAAAAAAGGTAAGTACTTTGTAGAATAAATGTGTCCTGTTTCATTACATGAAATCTAAACATAATTTTCCTTACAATTATTGTCTCTTAAATTTTAAGCAATTGCTCAGCAACTGAATAGTGAAAGTCTTACCCATAACTCCTTTAAGGATAAGAGATGATAAAGTAACTCTTAATTAGCAGTCAAAGAAAAACTAGACATAGTTTAAGAGGCTGCTGAGATGTAACATTTTTATTTGAAACAGCTCATTGTCGCCGAGTACGGAAATAAGGGCACCTGTATAAAAAATGTATCAGTGAATAGGCACTAAATTAAATTAAATTGGTGGTGCTACTGTAGCTATTGGGATATTTTTTGAAGTAATTAGCTAAAAGTTTTATAAAATCACTACAGTATTGTTACACGCCGACAAAGTGAATGCACACATGCAGTTTATTACCTTTTCCGCATATGGACTTTTATTGTTTACTTTTTGTTTCAAATTTTTAATTAAGAAAAACATCCTATTGTTATTGCACTCGTTTATGGCCGAAGGTGTGCAGATAACGTTTTCTTAGAAATTCAGTCCATGCGGTCGATTGTTGTATGGTATAGTTTAGTATTATACAATGCCCGAGGGGTGGGGTGAGGCAGTCAAGTGAGGGTTACGATACGAGCAAGTCGTGTGGACATTCGATGAGCTATATAGTGACTTAGCGCGTGTAATTGAATCGTGCAGTTTGTACTGGTTGTGTCCAGTTATATTTGTACCTGTGGTATATGTGTTTGTATAGTTCTTATAAATACTAAAGTAATTTCAACGGCATTTAATTCGAGGCCCGCATTCGTAACAGTATTATTAAAAAGTAACATTTTCTATCCACTTGCACTTGTCAATCGCCCTTCCATCCACAATCGTAAATACATATCTAATTACAATTATAATAATATCTAACCCCGCACAATAAAGTTTCAAGTCAGTAAAATAAACGAATTTTACTGACTTGAAACGAAAGAATAACACTAGTGGCCTTACTTATAAACATTTGTTAAATTTTAAGTAACTGCTGAGCAACTGATTAGTGAAAATCTTACCCATAAACTCTTCTTTACCCAAATATTTTGGGTAAAACCTAAGTTAATCATTGAAGTATCGTTTATTTGTGCTCCTTTTAGGCAAACAACAAGTAATACATATTTATAAGTGAAAAAAAGAGATATTCGTTGATTAGGGACTGATTCTAATTCTCTGACTTAAGAGATGCCTAATCGTTTCTTAACGACATTATTATAAGTAAGGCCGTACATGTTTTGAATTCTATCAAACCTTAATATTATTCCTTGCCGAATAACAAGTGTGCTGTTATTCGGCAATGAATAAAAGTGTTTACAATAGATCTGGTGTCTGAAGATTTTGAGACAATCAGTATTATTGTTATTAAAGTACTAAGAGAAACAGAAGAGAAGTAAGAGTAAGAGAAGAGAAGTAAGAGTACTAAGGTTTCCATTGTTTTTCTATGTGGTTTACGTTTCCGCCAACATTCAATATTTTAATTTGTGAACAGGTGAATTAATAGAACAGAATCAAGACGGCCTCGAATATTCTTCGGAGGAGGAAACCGAAGACATTAAAGACGCTGCTGCGAACTTAGCTTCAAAACAGAGGAAGGACTTGGCTAAGGTTGATCACACCGCCTTGAACTATATGCCCTTTAGGAAGTCTTTCTATACTGAGGTGAGTTATGGTTTCAGAATCATCTAATTGTAAATTTTTTTACGTACCTTTTCTATCCAATTATGCTCATAATTAGGCAGCCAATTTTTTATTATCTTCTATATATATATAATACGGCCGGCGTAACTTGGCCAATGTGAACATAGGCTCTGCGAAATTTAGAGCATGTACACTCGTGTGATGAGTGGGCATACGACTCGTCAGTGAATACAATTGGTCGCCCTTCATCCCTGTATTTTTTCCTTGCTATGTACTAGTTGGTCACTGTATTTTCTTCATGAGTTTACATGCGTTAAAGTTCGCAGAGCCTATGTTCACATTCGCCAAGTTACGACGGCCGTATTATAAAAGGAAGTCATGTTAGTTACACTTTTTATAACTCAAGAACGGCTTTACCGATTTGGCTGAAAATTGGTGGGGAGGTAGCTTAGAACCAGGAGAAGGACATAGGATATATTTTATTCCGTTGGAACCGGTAGGTGGCGCTGAGATCGGATTCTAGAATCCTCCTAATCACGTGGAGCGATTTTGGTAATGTTTTTGTGTGTTTGAGTGGGTTCCCGGATGGTTTAAATCCGCAATTAGAACCGGTAGGTGGCGCTGGGTCCTAGATTTTTATTTTTTCAGAGCAGGACAATGTCTGCCGGGGCCGCTAATATTCTAATAGAATTAGTTGTTATAGTGTGTAGATGCACCATTGTGTCTTCGATAAAGTGGGCATGAGTCTTTCCCTGAAAGGATGCAATACATAAGCCACTTTTGGGACTTAGTGTGAGTGATGAAACCGGCAAATTGAAATGGCTAATTTTCGAAATCTGACAAGCCGTCTCAAACAAATGTGGCAGATATTCCATCTGTACCCCGCTTATGGCTGGTTCCTATATCTCATCGACCTTTCATTTGGTTTACTATCAGTTATAATTTGACTAGCTCCTTACATACTTGTAAGAAGTTTATGTCAGCATAATCTCAAAATTCAACCAATGGTAAAGAAAAAAACATAGTAAGATGTAGA
The DNA here is from genome assembly GCA_012273795.1 of Dendrolimus punctatus. Taxonomy (NCBI): domain Eukaryota; kingdom Metazoa; phylum Arthropoda; class Insecta; order Lepidoptera; family Lasiocampidae; genus Dendrolimus; species Dendrolimus punctatus. The sequence continues at coordinate 13,638,252 of CM022543.1, forward strand.
TACCGGCCCAAAGAAAAAGTAAAATGAAAGAGCCAAGCCGAGATGCTATTTTTATAATCAAAAAGTAAAAATGTGTGCATATTCATATATTGGTTTGTTCTCATTGTTTGTGTGTTTTTATACGGGAATATTTTGTGGGATCATTTAAAAGAATTTGAATTTTGTTTTGGTCTGTAGGTCAGTGAATTATCCAGAATGACTCCCGAAGAGGTTGAAGCGTACAGAACAGAATTAGAAGGAATACGCGTCAAGGGCAAAGGGTGTCCGAAACCAATCAAATCGTGGGCACATTGCGGTATCAGTAAGAAGGAAATGGATATATTGAAGAAGCTTAATTTCGAAAAACCCACGCCGATACAGGCCCAGGCTATACCAGCTATTATGTCTGGAAGGTACATATTTTATACATTATAGTACATACATTACATATGTACAATCAAACAAATTGAATCATGACCCACCATAAGGTCATTTTCTTACAGTCGTGAAATACAATTAGGTTGAAATTCGCCTGAACATACATTTCCTTGGTAACGAAATTGTTATCATGTTATTAGACATTGACAGTTACTGACTACGTTGTATTAAACAGATCGGAGAGACTCGTCTATACTCGTGTAACATCTGACAAATGCTATTACGTGCTATTACTATCTCTGTCATTAAGTATGTTGGATTAAGTGCCGTTTCCTATATCTTACCGACCGTTTATCTGCCTTACTAACGATTAAAATTTGAAGTAATCTCTATACAAGCAATGTCAAAATTCAACCTACGGAATAGCAGGGGAAGTGAAGTGGAGTGAATAGTGAGATATCGGAACCGGTCATAAATCGACAAGCCAAAGGTGACACAGGCCAAACCTTTTGTATATACAACATTAGATATTAGGGTTATCGTTATACGTTAGGTAAAATACACAAGAAAATAAAACATTATCAACATTAATGTGGAAGAAAAAAAAAAAAATTGTTTGTTAATTTTAATAATTGGTTGTAGTATTTCATAGTTAGAAATGGCACTCATTTTACTTTACTTAAACCTAAAACCGGGTATAAGCACCATTGTTTTCAATGACGTCTAATAGTCGATTACGCATCGACCCGATTAGACGATTGCAGATGTCGGTTCCCCTCATGTAATTCCAAATTTCATTACAGTGCTGCTCAATTGCTTCCTTTGTCCTCTCGTTTCTGTTATCCCACATTTGAACCATCAAACCCCATAAATTTTCTATTGGGTTGAGGTCTGGTGACCTAGATGGCCATGGAATTAGAGTAATTTCATCTTCATGCTGGGTAAACCAGTTCGAGACAGTTCTGGCGGTATGTACTCGACAATTGTCGTGAACGTAGGAGAATACAGGGACTTCTTCAAGTGGGTACACTATTCGCACTGGCGGTAACATTGATTCTTCCAACAAATCGACATAGTTTAATGCGTTTTGACGAGGAGAAATTTGGACAAGTTCACCTATACCCCCGGTACCCTTCCAGGCCCACATGTTAGCTGAAATTCGACCAAATGATTGATTGGGTTACTACGTGATCGTCTGTGTATCGCGTATTGTTATAACGCCACAAAGTTAAGCGACCATGTTGAGAAGATCTAAATGATTTTTCATCTGAAAATATGGTATTAGTCCAGTCAAAGTCTAAATAATTACGTGTAAAATTTAATCTTGCAGTTTTGTGTGCATTCGTTAAGTGTACTTTCTTAGCATAATGCCGGTAATGCAGTCTAATACGGTGTAAATGATTTCTTATGGTTTGTAAACAAACGTCGTAACGTGCCGCGAAATCTTGGGTACGAGAAAAAGGATGTTCTTCATAATGGTGCTGCATATCTGTACTTTGTTGGTTTGTTATTCGACGAACGCCATGATTATGTTTTCGTCTATCTTCAAGAATGCCCTCTTCAGCGTGCCGTCTGATCCATGTTCTCACTGTGTTCCGACTTATATTTAACACTCGTGATATTTCTCGAATGCTATAACCTTCCTGAGCACTACAATCCGAGGTCTTTGTTCTGCGAGACTACCCATTATACAATTTAATTTTTAGATATTGAGTTCTAATTTTTTTTCTCATTGACTTTACGTGACTTCTGATATACTTTCAGAATGACATTTTATTTTTAAAATTATAATATTTTTCTATAATGAAAAGAGTTAGAATTATAAGCATGCGGTTTAAACTTAAAACAAATGAAGGTGAAATTTTTTTTTTTTTAATTGCTATTAACTTATAGATTTATGAATGTTTTCAATTTCCTGTTAGTGCTTAGATCTTTCGGTCCTTTTAATTTAGTCAGGTTATTCGTAGAATGATAATAACTTATACATGACAGATAGCACTGCTAGCATCCTTAAGTTTTTGCTTCCCATATATTTGTTTTCTAAGTTATTTATATATAAGTAAATATTTATAAAAACATAAATATTTATAATAAATAAATATTTTTTAATATATATTTAATATATTTTTGAATACATCTAATTAAGACTCTTTATAACTAACCAAAGTAAATGGAGTCTTTGAAAAAATAAGTGCCTAATTACGACAGTGTCAATACTTATTGATGTAGTTAGGGATGCTTAATAATATCTTATTAAATTGAGTTAATCGATACCTTGACGATTAATTTATCGACAAACCCTACGTTAATAAAATTCTTAAATGGAGTAAAGCATTCTTTACAATGATATTATGTGCGCTAACTTATGTAGTATACACATTGGTTGCGTCTGCATGGGTAACAAAGGTTCCCATTGCAAACTATTTCAACGTTATTACATATTTATGTGCTATATTTTACGGACTAAGATGTATTAATAAAATAATCTATTTATTATATTAATACATAAATTGCATTTTTTTTTACCAACAACAAGAAATCATAATGCACAAATATTCCCAATTTAAACATTAACAGCTGTGCAACTTTTTTAAAACTGTACTGTAGTTTTGATTATTACTCAGAAAATCTAAGAACTTAATCAAATATCAAAACATAATTTAAAACAATAAGTTATTGGCAAGTTTACTGTTTGGGTCCAACAAACAGAGGAGATAGTAGTTGGGGGTTCCAAACCAACTCCAACATCAACATCAAACTCCATCATCCAACACGTTAATAAATATTAAATCTTTCATTCTTTCAAAATAGATCAAAAATATTATGTTTACGACAGTGATATTATGATCTAGAATTTTGTCGTACCTACGTCTCACAACACGACTCGCTTTAGCTCTATAGGCTCTTGAATGGGCTATAGTGAGAATTATCGGCTTAATTTCTATTACGTGTCGCTGCTGAGCTAAAGGAGTAGTACAGTTCCATAGAGCGAATGAGCTATATCCCTCTTAACTTTTCAATCAGCCGTTTTGTAGAAATTAGCCGTTTTGTAAAAAGTAAGGACGTGGGACGTGGGTCCGCTACTTCGGAGACTTCTGCATTTCATCCTTGCGATGGTAAATTTTAATAGGGTTTCATATTCCAAAATCGCCTTCCTTTAGATTTTATTATGGGAGATTCCGTCTACCTGATGTTAGTCATAAGACGCCTATGCCTAGAATCATCCTTAAAACTTAAAAATATCTGATAGGATTAATTATCGATTATTCGATACTGAAATGGGTTCTACATTATGCAGGATTTACATGGTCGATAATAAACTCATTGTACCTGCCATAGACTGCAGCTCGTTGCTTAGCATTATTTTGTTATTAATGACATTACCAAAAAAACTCAAATGAAAACCATTTTTATTTAATCGAATATAATAATATTTAATATTTCTAAATAAACATGCATATTCAAATCAAGTGCCGACTATCGTTATATTTGCAACTTATTTAACTTCTGGAATAGTTTTGCTGTTTGTTTTATTAAGTGGATTATTATTAACGATCTATATGTAGTTTTGGACTCTGGCGAATCTATTAAGGAAAACTGCTTTTGGATATCGAAGTTACTGATTTATATTATGTGACCTGTGAATCTGTTTCATTCGACTGACCAAACACACTATTGGATTATTATATCAACACAAAACTTGATTTGCAGTGATATGTATTAATGGAAATTATATACAATTTATAAATAATATGAAATTTTATTTTAAATACAGTTGGAATTCATGGTGGAAGAAATCTCCATACCTAAGCATACAATATATAGAATATCGGTCTTATTCATAGACAGTTTATAGACAGTAAGTTTGAACGCTTCTTTAGGAACCATAAGCGTTCAAACTTACTCTGTCTATGAATAAGACAAAGTATAAACAAACCCGCTATACGTACACATACACACATGTACACATGAACACACACACACACATGCATATATTAGGTACGTTCATACACGAGTTAGCGCCACTGATACTCGCTAGATGTGCTAGTAGTACGATTCTCCCGACTGAAGACTCTATCTCCATATATTCAATATACTCTTTGATTATAAGCCAGATTTCAGTTCGAGATTCAAATTATTTCAAATCATTACTGTTTTATCTAAAACATATCTAGTACAATGATAACAAAGTTTAAAATTGCGTAGTTCTGAGGCTAGTGACGCATTTTTATTAATGTTTATAACGTCCTAAGTGCAACACATACAATAAACCTTACTAATTTGACGGTTTAAAAGGAATTATTAGCAAAGTGGGTCATAAATCAGTTGTGCCGATCGTACATACATTCATTATATACATTATCATTTATATTTAAATGCCATTTTTTTGTTATGTACTTACTGCCTTTTCCTTTTGAGTCACATGTGACATAATATCGAATTTTTGAAATTTTCTGTTTAGCAAATTGATTTATCGATGAATGATTTGTATATACTTTGTTTTCAAGATACAGATACCAGCCTTACGATTTGCAAATTTCATCATCAAAAATGTGTACATTTTGATGATGACATTTGTAATTTCAAACATAGGTTTGACAAGTGCAACTTTCAATTTAAGGCGCAAACAAATTATCGGATGCGGCCTACGGACATTGCTGATTGCCGCAACTTATAGGCAGCTGGATTGTACTTGATTGTATCTGTGTAAATTATTGGACAACCATGGGCCGTCTTTTAAGCCTTTGTTTTGTACGTCTGATAAAAATCTGGCCGGTGGATGTTTTTCTCAACAGAAAACATCCCAAAGCGTCAGAAGCGGCGAAGGCCTTACGTGCATGCGAGGTGGAAAGTAAAAAAGTTTTTGGAATGGAAGAACAAACCACATCCCAAGGACTGTATAAAATTATCAATAGAATGTGTCGGATGGTTTATTTCCGCCTTTAGACTTTTCATATGATTTTCACCAATGTATAGATACTTATTAAGCTATTGTACATCCCTAACATTTATTTGTAGGGACCTCATAGGTATAGCGAAGACGGGTTCAGGTAAAACGCTAGCCTTTATCTTACCAATGTTCCGTCATGTGTTGGACCAGTCGCCTTTGGAGGACACCGACGGGCCGATATCGCTCATCATGACCCCCACAAGAGAGTTATGTATGCAGATAGGAAAAGATATCAAGAAATTTGCCAAATCCTTAGGATTGAGGGTAGTTTGTGTGTATGGAGGCACTGGGATCTCTGAACAGGTTCGTATTGTACTTTTTCGATAAATACTATATTAATATCATTATTATTTAACTATTACTTATATAAATCTTTCTTGAAATATTATCTAACTGATGGTAAAACCACTTAAAAATCTATGCATGGTTTGCGGAAAGCGATTTTATTTTATACTATTTAAAGATGTCAGTACATATTTTGACTTCTATATAAGGCTATATTATTCACGTTATCAATCAATAAAGATTGATTTGATTTGTTTTGGTCCTATGTCCTTGTGACAGGTGTCTAAAAAGCCCTAACTCAAAATAATAGTCAAAAATATCATTTGCAACAAAAAATATAGTGTTGAGATGTTGTATTCGGCGAAACAATAATCCTTTGGTGAACACGTGTTTTATTCCCGTAGTATTTATCTGTAATTCTTCTAATGGTTGTTTTAATTGTTCACTGTCACTTGTCTGCGCTAATTTTCTAAGTATTGAAACCATAATATAATATAATTGCAACTGACACCAATTGTTTATATCCGAAACGAGACAGACTGCGCGTTTTAGATTATACCTTATGATTTGGGCTAGTTTTATTTGTAAAAGTATAAAATATATATGTATATTTCTAATAAAGATTGTGAACTTTCAATCGAGATTAAATTCGAATTGCGCACTTAATAAATACTTAATACTTAATAAAGTATTTGTTATAAATTTTATCCGTGCAGGAACGGAGAAAGAATACAAATTCCTGCGGCCGGGCGGCCTGTCGTAAGAGGCGACAAAACAACCCACAGCCAGGTGGTAGGGCATTTGCCCGACTGGATGGCTACCACCCCTGGTCTAAAGTATGTCGCCATAACAACCCTTAGTTGTGTTCCGGCATTAGTGACCAGGCTCCAGTCTCCTTCAAGAGAGCAGCAGCGCATTAGTAGTACCTTTGGTGTTACAAATGTCCATAGGCGATGGTTACCGCTATCCATCAAGTGGGCCGTCTGCCTGCCTGCTGAACTCCTGCAATGAAAAAAAAAATATCAAAGTTATTTAAATTTCAATATTAATTAATATTTTTTTGGTTTTTACAATATAATACTACAAATTAAACTAGAAAAATACAATTAAGTGCTATATATATATTATAATATATAATATATAAAATAAAACTAAACTACATTATGTAAAATAATAAGTATTATTTATTGTATTGTATGAGTATTGTATTTAAATATTAGCTGTAAAAATATTTAGATACGAAGTTGATAAAATGTCGCTTATGATAATCCGGATGTGAAGGATCGATGGTTTTTTATTATTTATTTTGCATGTGTAATCGTAACAGGTAGTGTAGAATAAGCAGAACTTTAAATACTTTTCGTTTAAAGTTTACAAGATTATTGTAATATTGTAGATTGCTGAACTGAAACGGGGCGCAGAAATGATTGTATGTACGCCTGGGCGTATGATAGACATGCTTGCGGCGAACTCCGGCCGTGTTACGAACTTGAGACGCGTTACTTATATTGTACTCGACGAGGCTGATAGGATGTTCGACATGGGATTTGAACCTCAGGTTAGTTTGAGAAAAAAAAGCAGCGTGAGTGTATTTGTGTATCTACGAAGGGAAACTTATATATAACAGGCCTTTTTGTAACTTATTTTTTGGGGGCACGCGAATTCTCGAAAGTTGTAAGTTTATGAATTTTTGTCTGTAGCTCTGATCAAAATACATACATACATAACTTCACGCCAGGTCCCTTGCGGGATAGGCACGAACAACAGAGCGCCATTCAGGCTTATTCTTACACACCTCACTTGCTTCTTTGACATTCATAGCTCTTGTCATGCACGCTCGTCTGTTCTTAAGGCTCCTAACATCACCCTGATCCAAATAATCTATTAAAAACAGATTTTTTTACATTTATCAGTTTTTATGGCAATTTTTCGAATATTTCCTTTAAGGGCAATGGCGTGCTCGAACAAAAGAGCCTATATAATTTTTATTTATATAAATAAGTAAAAGGTTTAATAGCCAAAAGACGAAAATGCTGGACGTTTCTCATGTTTACAGGAACCTTCTTAGTTCGTGGACTACCACGTACCTGTCCCGTTTGATTTATTATAAAGAAAAATATAGTACAGATAGAACTGAGCAAGAGTTTCGGTGGATTATTTATTATAATAATCTTTATTTGCCAGAATGTAGTACAAAAGTTGTTACAATGATAAGTTGATGTTCTATACATTCTACCGTTTTCATGGTGTGCAAAAAAAAAAAATCATAATTGCATATTAATTAAACATTTCTCATTTATATTATTTGATAAAGTCCATCTTCTTTAACATAGATATTTTCACCTATGTAAAAATAGCTATGTTAATGATGATAATGAAATGTGGTGCTTTTTAATTCTAGACGGCACTAAATTCCTCCAGTACATTGAAAGAGAAGTCTCATTTCAAAAAATATTTGCATTTTTGTATATATTTTCAGTTCTTTACAATGACATTAAGAATCTGAATAGTGTTTGATGCACATGTACATAATGAAATATAAAGATAGTGGATTCAAGCGCTATAGTCATCCATTAGTTATTATATATTTTTTAATCTTATTTGATCATTGTAGGTGATGAAAATTATTGATAACATTCGACCAGATCGGCAAACTGTGATGTTTAGTGCAACTTTTCCAAGGCAAATGGAAGCTCTAGCGAGGAGGATTCTCCAAAAACCCATTGAAATTCAGGTAAGAAACAATTAAATATTAATTGTGTTGTTACGAATTTGTGGGATGTGAATTCAAGTCCAAACCTAAGAGCAGAAAATGGTAGACACATAAATCGGGCTAAGTCTGTCTTTATAAGATACTCGCTCCGAAAGTACACTAGGTAACGTTTCGATAGCTGTCCAAAGACAAGGACTGACTTCTTCCTCGACTTACTGACCTTATCGATTTGTATATTAGACATGGCCTTCTGGCAACATGATCACCATTTCTTTGGATGGTCAATTTATAAGCTTTACGGCTTCCATGAATTTGCATGAAATACAAACAGAAGAAAGAAGGTTTTATGACGTCTGACGACGGCGTAAGCAAAGAGATAAGCGCGAACAATAAATCACTCAAATTCAAAGGGATAATAAAACGCTTGCAAAGGACTGGTTCCCAACAGTATCAATAATTTCCCGTGTTTTTTTTCCACAAATCATATTTGATGAATATTTCTGCTATTGCACTAGTATTTACCTGTGACGTATATACATTGAAAGGGTAGCAAAGTTATTATTTTTTTAAATATTTTATTGTCTGGTAAAAGTTGTATTTGATTCATTCATTGCTTCACTTGTTAAAATGTAGGCTCTTTTTCTCTAATTGTTGGTATCTAGTAAACCTTTTCGTTTAAAAAGTTGAGCAGTTCAATGAAATACAAAGAACTCATTTTCGATTCTTAGCAATGTTCTTAAATCAATTTAATTTAGTTTGCCTCAAAGTTGTCTATTGGACTCCCATAACCCCATTGAGAATTTAAAAAAAGCTTGAAATTCTTGAATATACACGTTATTGTATATTTTTGGAAGCAAAAGGATGTTTTTATGGATTTACAGAATAAAGTTTAATTAACAGAATAATTGATTTTTTCAATATTTTATACGAAGACATTGTCATTCTTAATTTAGAATCTAATGACAACTAAAAAACATAAGTAGTCACATGTAAAGAGGTTTAACATCGTCAAACAGTTCGTATAGCGTTGGTTCTGTTTAATACAAATCAGTTTAAATATAGTTAGGCATATGAACACTACAACATTTTTGTTTAAAAAATTGCACTACATATACATTTGAGTTATACCTTTTGTGTGTAAAATGTAGGTTGGCGGAAGAAGTGTAGTATGCAAAGAAGTAGAACAGCATGTAGCGATTTTAGAAGACGATGCAAAGTTTTTCAAACTGCTGGAATTGTTGGGATTGTACAGCCAAATGGGGAGCATCATCGTGTTCGTTGATAAGCAGGAGAATGCTGACAGTCTACTCAAGGACCTCATGAAAGCGTCGTACTCTTGCATGAGCTTACATGGAGGTAAGCAATCTATCTTCGAAATGGAAAATTAGTTCCAATTACGTTATGTAACGTAACTGAGAAATAACTTTTCATTAATTAGTTGAATTTAGTAACATGAATTATGGTTTTACGGGACTCTTCGAAATTCATTATTCATTCAGTATTTTCTATATTCTGAAAAATTTGTTGCCCTGCGGAACATGAACTGCTGCTGAATCTTTGAATTTAAATACTTCCGAAATAACTGTAATCTACGACTGTAAAGCTGAACGAAGTCGCGGGTAATTAATTGTTAGTTTATCAATTTCGTGATATCGTTTGTTTTTGTAAATTGATACCATAACCTGCAGGAACTAACTCTTTTTCCCCTTTAAAAGTTATCTTTATTCGTTCCTAATATCAAATGTATAACATGACTTTCGTACTTTTGTTTTAAAATTTATTTTAAGGACTTCTGGAGTAGCGTCCATATCATTCCGTGAAAACAAAAACTTACATGCACATAAATACTAATAATATAATAATAAATACATAAGCATAAAATAATAGCGATTTTGCATGACTTATTTATTATCACAAATTTAAATAAGTAGCACAATCTTAATCCCATAATATTACAGGCTCTAAAATTTTCTTTTGCAGGTCGGTGTCTGCGTGTTTCTTGTATTAGATTAAATTCTTCATTATGAACAAATTAGTACATTTTTTTTAAATATTACTTTAAAAAATTAATTGAAAGACTGCTGAATAATATTTTGTGAGGAATAAATCATAACTACTAATTAGTAAATTTGATTTCAGCATATCATCTGGATCTGCGGCGTCTTCAGTTGCCTTTATATTTCTCTTTATCAAATGTAAGCGTATTGCTCCCCAAAAACATCTATTTTGCCGTCCCCAGTTTAGTAAATTGTTTTATTTTTCGAAGTAGTTTAGAACTATGATTGAATGCAGATTTAATAATATTATGTACACTCTTTAAATACTGGCTAGAAATAACAAATAAAGGAACTAACCATTGAGGGACATAGTCATGTTATTAAAATAAGCTTGTTTATTAGATCATAGACCAGAATAAAAAAAAACATATTACAATCGTGTATATATTTTTATATCATAATATCGCTATTTTAGTTGTGGTGAGGGGTAAACCATTTTTTTTTTACCAAAGACAAGTATATTTTCTTTTTCTTAGTCTGTATGTTTTTATTATCAGTAGAGTTATAATGAAAATTTTATACCCAAATTTTCATTATAACGATATCGCGGCCTGTTTTCTGGTTTTAAAATATTTTAACTTCGACCTTCTTCGGTCTGTTTATTTTGGTCAATACTAGTCTTGTGCTTATTTGCTCGTCCGAGTAAACATTCATTTCTAGTACGAGTGGGTCATTGAGTTAGTTCACTTTAATAGTTCTGATGGGTCATTGAGGCAAATAAACAACCTGTAGTATATTCATAATACAGTAGAACCTCGATAAGTTGAAAAGTTCCCAAACCCGAAAAAAATTGTATTATTCCCTTCAACCAACAAAACCACCGTTGCTCGAAATCTGAACCTTCTATAATTCTTAGTTATTAGTGAGTCCCTATAAGCAAATTCAGTATTTTTTCCCTCTATAACTCGAAAAATTAAATTGGACCTCTATATCTCGAACATAGCAATATTTGATTTTACAACCTCTATAAATATAATATAAATGTTAACTTCAAAAAGTTGAATGTTTCCTTACAAAATTCGCTTAAGTCTAAAACCTCCATAAGTTGAAAGGACTAAAACTCGACTTTTTAGCGTCACCCTTCAGTTTGATTTACAGAGGTATACGAACTTACCCCACTAACGGACTCCCCCCCACCTTGACTTTGTTTATTTCGCCACAGTGTTATTAGATTTCGCCACAGTGTTATTAGATTTCGCCACAGTGTTTTCGATTATTAGAACTTTTCGATCTTGTTTGTCAGCGATCGAATCGTGGTCTCTATTCCCTAATACGCCTCTTTGCTTCAATAATATGTTATGTTGAAAATTGAAACTTTATAAGAGTCTTTTTACAAGATTTTATTTAACTTCCGATGATTGTATGTATGTATGTAAATTCGGGTGGAATCTTGCAAGTTAAATTTGACCAATTTCCCGATTTCCGATTGTACCGAAATTTTGCACGCATATGTATATCGCGTGACAATGCATATCGACGGTTAAAAGGTAATAGGGCATAAGCGACATTTTGGTCGAAAATGAGTTATGAATGCCATCCTACTTAAAATTTTTCGCTCTTTCGAATGCGCTCACTCCCATGGCTCTACGATGACTTTCGTGTCGTTTATGCCAAGCAAAAAACTGCTTTTTTGAAGTGTCATTTTATTTAACCGACCGAATTTTGGCCTTTTTACTCTAAAGGCGCTTGTACCTCTGTAAAATGGCATCACTTTTGGTTATAGTCGGTAATACATTTTTACTTTTTACTGCCGTAAAGGCTCCAGGCGTATACTACTGTTTACCATTAGTACCTGTTTTGAAAGCTGGAACTAATGCCTCTTTACCATTGTCGTCAAAGACATTAAGCGTCGGTTATACCCTACTACCATTTACAAGTTTAAGTTTACAAACATCCAACTGATTTTTTTTGCTAAACACCATTTCTTATGCTCCATTATCTTTTGGTATAATAATGAGAATTACCACTTATACTTTTTACCCTTTTATGTTATTCTGCAGTCATGTGATTTATGCCCTATTACCTCTTGATATAAGGATGTCAAATGTAGCTAAGTATACTCTACCCTTCGTTTTTTTTCTATGTAGATGTAACTTATGCCGAATTACTCCATAAAGAAAATAAGATCAATTGATTTAAGCGACATTAAACCACATAAAACAACGTGGAATGAAATAAATAAAACTACCATTTAATGCTTTTATTTTTTTTAATTCTAGAGCTGTTTCCATTTTCACGATATGACAAGAAATGAAAAAGTAATCTCCATTTTTCTGAAATTTTAAACTTTAAACTGCTCTCCTGAACAATTTAGTTTTTGTCGCTTATACCCTATTACCTTTTAACCGTCGATATACATACGAGTTACCATGGAGCTAATCTAATCTAATGATATAGTCGGAAGGTGGCCACAGGAACTCCTGTACTAAACAAGACTGACCCATCGTGTTTGGACTCGATTTACTTGTCCTGGCTAGCTCTCTGCTGCTACACGATAAAATTAGCTTGTATTTAAAAACCTTTTAGAAAAAGCTTATTCGTGAAGTAATACGCTTACATTCCGTCGTATATAACTCTCGTTGTCTGTTGACGAATATATTAATGGTGGCCTGTTACAGGGATTGATCAATTCGACAGGGACTCGACGATCGTGGACTTCAAGAACGGCAAGGTGAAGCTGCTCGTGGCCACGAGTGTCGCGGCGCGCGGCTTGGACGTCAAGCAACTGGTGCTCGTCGTCAATTACGATTGCCCCAACCACTACGAGGACTACGTGCATAGGTGCGTATATACCTGAGAATGAGAAGGATATATATATATATATATATATATATATATATATATATATATATATATATATAAATTCGTTATGAATATTTATGTTTCTATTTGCCAAAAAGTGTATAAAGGCACGTTTGGCTGTCCATCAAGGGGTGTTGGTGCCAACACTAATGTACGGCAGTGAAAGTTGGGTGTGGCAGAAGAAGCATGAAAGTAGAATTAATGCAGTTGAAATGAGAGCTTTGAGAAGTATATGTGAGGTAAGCGTGAACGATGTGATACGGAATAATGTAATAAGGGAACGTTGTGGATTGAAAGAAGATGTAATGAATGTTAAGGTGGTTTGGGCATGTTGAGAGGATGGATGAAAATAGAATCACAAAACAAGTGTATGAGAGTATTGTGAATGGTAGAGTTGGTACCGGTAGACCACGACGTACACACCATGATCAAATAACAGAAGTGTTAAAACGAGGTCAGGTAAAGAGCATATCAAATAAACGTGCATGTATGAAGAGGTTAATGAAAGTAGATGAAGCTAAAGTTGTTTGTCAGGATCGTCGCAAGTGGAGATCTATAGTCTCTGCCTATCCCCATGGGAAAAAGGCGTGATAATATGGATGTATGTATGTAAAAAGGATAATTTAATACATAAATCTTGTAAATAATGTACGAAAATGATCCTCTAAAGAAAAACAATGTATAGATGTATAACTCTTACTGTATACCGTTACAGAAAACTCACAGCCTATACTTGCACTCGTGTCAAACACTCGCTGGCCGTAGGGCAATAAAATGTGGGAATAAATAAATAATATTTATTTCATAATTCATAGACATTACTACAACATAATTATGTTTACAAGTAAAAGGTACATTTTTTATTTATTGCATGAGTTGAGCAGTCATTCTGATGACCCACCTGATGTAAGTCGGTAACCATCGCCTATGGAGTGTAGTAGTGTAGTGATCTAGACTAGTGCATCGATGATTTATAGCACCGCGGGCAGCAAGTGTTTGACACTAGTATGTGAATGTTAGAATTTTTTCTATTGACGTGGTAGAACCATGCTGGAATCATTATCATGATTTCAGCTCTTGGGGTGGGCTCAATCGGTATGATATGCTACCCCTCTCACAGAATCATAACGAGAAAGGATTAGCCATGCGCTAATCTTGTTTCGTGCGATGATTGAGAGTTCCAATCGCCGCTTCCACTTCCATCCTTATCTATTCCATTCTTCCTGTCTCATCCTCCCATTCCACACTCTTTATCCTTCCTTAAAGGCTGGCAACACATTAGCAATGCACCTGATGTTGCCAACCGTCTATAGGGGACGGTGACCACTGTCCAGTACGTGGGCCGTCTGCCTGTTCGCCGGCTTTGCAATAAAGAGTAAAAATATGTCAGATGCGGTCGCACCGGCCGTGCTGGTAACAAAGGTTACGCGTGGACCTTCCTAACGCCGGAGCAGGGTCGCTACGCCGGCGACGTGTTGCGCGCGTTCGAACTGGCCGGCGTGAGCCCGCCCAACGAGCTGCGCAACTTGTGGGAGAAGTACAAAGAGGCCCAAGAAAAAGACGGCAAGAAGGTGCACATGGGCGGCGGCTTCAGTGGCAAGGGTGAGAATTTAATTAGTTTATTGCGCTAACAATGATAGGGTAGATGACAGATCAAATTATGTGACACTTTTTATCGTCTCACAAAACGTTTCGATTTGATAGATTTTGTGCCAGTGTACTTAGTTATGATGACGTAAAAGGAGACGAATGGTGCGCATTTATTATTGTTAAAGAAGTAATTAAAATTGAATATAATAAATGAATTAAAACATTTTATTGTTCACCACAAATTAAAATTACATGCTTAAAAACTAGGAACAATAAATGTTAAACAAAGGGCAATGATTCTTTTAAAAAGTTACAGAACGTAGCCTCATAGATTTTATACGTGCGTGACGTACATACCCATGACGTCATAAGTAGGCACAAGTAACAGAAGCCAATAGCGCATTAATTGTTGTTTAAAAAGTAATGAAAAATATTTATATTAATATTTAAAAAATTACATGATAAGACGTTTAATAAGTTGTATGGTAAATTAGTTCTATCATGATGCTTTAAAAATAATATGACAAAATGATGTTCTAACGCCTTTTTATATTTATTATACCGCCGATTATAGCGGTTTTATATGCTCAAGTATAGCGACAAACAATTTAAAGCGTCGTCATTTACTCGGTTCTAGTGACAAAGAATTTATAGCGGTTTCTTAAATCCCATTACAATGAGAAACAATATTAAGTTAAGTGTGTCATACATAATATAGTCACAAACAAATTATAGCGGAGTCATTTACTCAGTTATAGCGACAAATTATAGTAGCTTGCCTGGTGACATCTAGGTACCAGATTCTAATAGACCTTAAAGTATTAGTAGTAGCCTAGAGCTCAAACTGAAACTTAGTTAAAACAGAGATAGATGTTATATATGAATATAAGAACACACCATCATCACCCCAGTCTTAAACCCGGATTACACTCAGAGTGCCTGTTTGGGAAACTGGATACAGTTTACCCACGTTGCTATCTATAAAGAAAACAATATTTGTTGCCAAACACGACTCATCAGGTCAGGCATTGATTTGGAAGTATGCCGCCATAACAATCTTGAGTTGTTTCGGTGTTAGTGGCCAAGTTCCAGTTCTGCCTCCGGGGTTGATAGAACTTTGGTAGAATCTTACAATCTTTACAAATATCTTAAGGCAACGGTAAACACTTTCCATTAGGTGAGCCGTCACTTTGTCTTTGGACTCCAGCTATATTTTTTTATATTATAGGATTCAAGTTTGACGAATCTGAAGCCCAAGCCGCCACTGAGAAGAAGAAATACCAGAAGGCTGCGCTTGGCCTGCAAGACTCAGACGACGAAGATGTTGAAGGTGATCTCGACCAACAGATTGAGACTATGCTCGCTGCCAAGAAGATAGTCAAGGAGATTAAGGTATACTGAAAAAGAGCTCTATGTTCTACACTATTTGGTACATTTTCCTTCAGGTTTGTCCTCTGCTTGTTTACCTCTTTCAAGTAAAAATAAAGACATAACATATAGTCATCCGACTATGACTATGGCGTAAGGGCGCGTTTCCACTATATCGTAACGATTAATTTATCGTTGGGCGACTGACGTCTCTAGCTGTTCCCATTATAACGATTGTTTGTCGTCAAAATTTTTTTCGTTTAGTTTCTATCGTATCTAGCTGTTCCCATGGGATCGCGACGACATTTTGTCGTTTCACGGCAGTCGCTTTGTCATTTACACATCATTAGCGAGAGGGAAGGTAAAACACTTAAACGACGAGACGATATTTTTATCGTGGCTACGATAGATTTGCCGTCACGATTTAGTCGTAACAATTTTTATCATTTTACGACTGTCATGCTAGCCGTTCCCACTCTCATGACAATCTGTCGTCACTACAAAACATGTCGTAGACGACAGTAATCGTGTGGTTCTATATGTGAGCACCTCCATTTAAATATATAAACCACGACACTTAAAACTACACGATTATCTGTCGTCACGACAAAGTGGGAATGCGCCCTAACTCAACAACCGTATAGATTATCGTCTGAATCCACAAAGTAGACTTTGGGGTTTTTTTTTTGCAAAGAAACCTATCACCTTCATACAAAATAATTATTTTAAATCTAATGTTCAATATATCATTTTAATATGAAATAAACGTTGTTGGCTGGCTTACTCTGATAAATAATTCAAAATATTCCTCCCGCATTCACGATAACTTCACATGAAGGGTTACCAACACCCAAAAAGTTACATTAATTACATAATGTAATAAAATAATATTTTGATTTTAGTTTAGACTTTAGGTTTAGGGATTTTTGATTGTGGGTAACCCTGCCTGGCAAGTTATCGAGAGCCGAGTATAATTTTGTAATCTCGAATTTATTAACCGACTTAACCGTTCACTTGACGGAAAGCAGTTACCCAGCCCACGGTTTTTATAAAAATATTTTTATAAACTTTTTATACAAACAGCCTGGTGTGGCAACACCAGGCATACCGGCTCCTGGCGCCGTGCCGGCGGCAGGCGCGGCGGCCGATGGAAACAAGCTGGAATTGGCCCGAAGGCTGGCCTCGAGGATCAACCTGGCCAAAGGACTGGGCGCCGAACAAAAGGGCGCCACGCAACAGGCCGCCGAAGCCATCCTGAAGGGAGCTCCGTCGGCGCATACGCTTATCACGGTGAGATAGATGCTACAATTAATATTGAATGAATGTATGAATGAAGGTGTTTTATTGTGTTTGAAAGATATAGTTAACAGAAATAGAATTTTACAATACAATAGGCGGTCTTATTGCTCTTAGCGATTTTTTCCAGACAACCTTTGGATAGGCAAAAAATTTGATAAGAACAGAGGTATGTCGCATTATTCTCACTACCGAATCAGTATTTATAGATATAATATAGATAAATTAATAAAAAAAAGTTCATAAAATGAAAACTATGTAAAAGCTTTAGGGGAACAATTGGAAGCTATTCCGCGTCGAACAAAAAAAGAATCACGTAAATCGGATCATAAATCACGGAGTAATCGGTAAACATACATAAAAAAGCAACAAAAAAATAAAAATATCCCGCCGAATTGAGAACCTACTCTTTTTTTCGAAGTCGGTTAAAAATAAAAAATACTAATACGATATATGTAAATAAAATATAAAATACACTTACATAAATAAATATAACTAGAAAATATTCTCGGGAAGGTCCTTGTCCGAACGTTAATTGTCACAATTTATTCGTACATATGCACGTATATGTAAACGCACGACTTGAGTGTGTTTATTCCCAAAGCTGTGAAGAATGTACAAACAAGTTTACAAAGGGTTTAATTAAATAACTTATTTTCAGGCTAAAACAGTGGCGGAACAATTGGCGGCGAAATTGAACACTCGTCTGAACTACCAGCCGCGAGACGAAGCAGCCTCGGAGCCCGCCGAAGAAGTGTTCAGGAAGTACGAGACCGAACTCGAGATCAATGACTTCCCGCAGCAGGCGCGCTGGCGGGTCACCAGCAAGGTAACAATAACGTTATATTGTTAGAGTACGAATAAAACTAGAAAATCGCAATGTCTTAAAGAATGGCCAAGACTTATAAAAACTTATACTATAAAAGCACTTATAAAAATATGTATGTATGTATGAAGAGATTAATAATATAGATAAAACAAAAGAAGTATGTCAAGATTGTAGTAAATGGGAATTCATTCCTGCCTACCTCTATGGGGAACAGGTGTGATAATATGTACGTATATTCGTGCAAAACTTAAATGCATCCCTGAAGTTCGTACGCGTTATTGCGTGGAACACAATTATAAAGTTTACAGACAGAACGGATTTGACTCGACCTACGAAAATTTGTAAATAACTTCACTCTAAGCGCATTTGACTTTGCGTGTAGAATACTTGTTACGGATGTTAAATACAATTACCATTGAAAGATCATAATATTGTTTAATCATAGACACAACAGTCCAAATTGAGTACACTGAAGTCTGGTTTGTATGTCTTATGATTAACATTGCTAAAATTGACATTACTTGTATGGTAATAATGTCAAAATTTAACTGATATTAAGGCAAATTTATGAATAGTTAAAATATAAAAACTGGTTGTAATTCGAAAAGGTTAAAAGCACATCAGTAGTAATTAGATTATCACTTCAAATTCACCGAAAATGCTTTTATCGCGATCGGAACAAAACTACCGCTCTTTCGACCAGTCTCATTAATTCGCACAAATCTCTATAGAAACATCTACATTGGAAAGCTTTAAACAATATTAACAAGAATATAGTCGGCGAAAGCCAGATTATAGTCGGGATTAAGGTTGATTACTCTTGGCGATGGCTAATCTAGAGAAAAATCTTTAGAATCGCGTCATTAATAATAATGGTTCATAAACTGACATAATCCCCTGTATTTTAATAGATAAATGTCTTAGAATCGTCGTAACTATTATGTAACAATGAGTCGTAAAAGGTGTGATTTTGCTAAGCTTGTGTACTTGTATCCTCTCCGTTGGAAAAAATATCGTTTATAACTAAAGTTGCTTATATACGGTAACAAGGTGGTAGGGCATTTGCCCGACTGGATAGTTACCACCCCTTGTCTAAAGTCTGTCGCCATAACAACCTTGAATTTTGTTTCGGTATTAGACCAGGTTCCAGTCTCCCTTAGGAGAGCAGCAGCGCATTTGTAGCACCTTTGTTGTTGCAAATGACCATAAGCGACGCTATTACCGCTTTCCATCAAGTGGGCCGTCTGCTGAACTACTGCAATAAAAAAAAATATATAAAATTATAAAAAAACTGACCATTATGATGCCATTATGACGTCTGTTATCGACAATTCTGACATGATTGTAATAGCAAATTTGGAGCCCCGGCATTTGGCTTTCACTATTTTGCTATGTAAGAATCAGATTATTTATTTTATTATTACTTATTTTTACACAGCCATTACTGTGACCCCTGCCCCTATTTAGGTGTACATTATTTTTATTATGAACGAATGACCTCATTTAATTGATGTTTGTTGGTTGACTTTGGGGTCGCAGTGAACCTGCAGATAACCTCCAGAACAATGTCTGCATTATGCACTCCTACTTGCATTCTGCACTAAACAAGCACACAGACACCACATCAAGATGTTGCTTAAATTAGCGTTGCTCGGTGCTTTGATATTCTTTTGTGTGAAATTAATTAAAAAGAATCACAAGTGTTTTTATTGTCATTAGTCTAAATTGAGTGTAAGGTAATTTTATTGTTGATCGTTTCTCTTATTTATATAAAATTGATTAGTATCTAATATGATGAGAATCTTATATGCTCAGTCAACATAAATATGATAAATAAACGAAGGCTTTTTGTCAACGTCTTTACTACAACGAACTTTTACTATTTTTCATTAACTCTTAACATTTGTCAGTTTATGAACGCTATTGATGATTGCAAATTGGTACAATCGACTTTTTGGGTGCTAGTTATGTCCTTTTTTAAATGTTCTTATAGATTCGCACAATGTTTGCATTTAACCAATATCAAGTTTTAAGATTTTTAAATGTTAAAAGTAACTTCAAGCTAATGTAGCTACTAGACGTATGCCAAATCCATCGAATAACACAAGACCCGGTAGAGGTACCTTTTTAATTATTTCAGGTTATATATTCGTTAGCGTGAATTCATGTTTCACTTTGTGTAATTTCTGAACAAAATTTGAGTTATTCTAGGATCGTAGCTGTGAAAACAAAAAGACAATACGACAGAAATGAAAACTTGATCAAGGCGAGTAACGCTGGCCTAGCGAGTTTAGCAGCAACGCGTTGATTATCTCTCTCGCTCCCTTAGTCGACTCGAGCCGACTTTACCCGAACGAACGTTACATAGCCGAGCGTGACGCGTGACGGCCCAGTCTCATTCAAGCACAAAATAAAGTGCTCAGCGTGTCTTAAGAAGTTTTCACTTTAATGAATTTAAATTTAATTTAATGTAAATTACAGGAGGCGTTGGCGTTGATAAGCGAGTATTCCGAAGCGGGCATCACGGTGCGTGGTACGTACGTACCTCCGGGCAAAGCGCCTCCGGAAGGGGAGAGGAAACTATACCTGGCCATAGAAAGCTCCCAAGAGTTGGCAGTCGCGAAGGCGAAGTCGGAAATCACACGCCTCATCAAAGAAGAGCTTCTCAAACTACAAACGTCAGCACATCACATGGTCAATAAAGCGAGATACAAAGTTATATAATTGTTATGTGAATAAACTGACGGAAATGTTATCGTTGTTTCTATTTTCCTTGACGATTACATTAGATTTATTTTGTTATTTTTTATACAATATTTATGGCTTGGCAACTAGGCCTTTAAGCCAGGTCTTAATTAAATTAATTTCAGTTCACTTTATTTATTTATTTTATTATTATTGCTGGAGTCTCAGCCGAATGAAAGTATAGACAGAGCGTATGCGAGCAAATACTTCAAAGGAAGTTAATATTTTTTTACAAACTTAATATGCGTGGTGTGTTTAGTGGTTAATAGTAATGTATCCACTGGAAAATATATCTATCACCTTTATACGTACTAATAAGATGATTTGATGTGTAAAAGTTCTTGTAACGCACTACGGTGCGATCGGCTTCCATTTCATTCCATTCGGCTTCACTCTGAAGGCTCGGAGTTTGATCTAGTTGTTCGTTTGAGTTTGATAGTATTGATAGTAAACATGCTGACGACCGACCTAATGGTCCTAAGGCTGAACACAGCTGAATCTTAAGGCAATCAATAGGGCTTACGTTTGACCGCTAGACGAATTTAAAGGTGAAGATGATTACACCTTCAAATTTATATTGAAACTAGCTTCTTCCCTCGGTGAAGGCCGTTGTATAGCGAAATCCTATACTATTATTATTCTATTAATGTGATTTATATTAAGGTTTACGTTGTAATTATATTTCATGAAATTTCGTATAGGAGAACTTTCGGTTGTCAATCAATTGTATATAAAACGTCCAAGAAAAAAGTTCAAGTCATGACGTGGTAGAATCATTAATCATCACAGCTCTTAGGGCAAACTCGATCGGTGTGATACCACACTTTCACAGGATTTCGGCATGAAATAGCCCTGAGTTAATCATGTTTTGCATGATGATAGACAGGTTGATGGCTCATTTCTATCTATCCCAATGCCATCCACGCTATCCCATCTCTATCCTATTCATTCTCTTAATCTCCCTGACCCCTACATTTCATCTTTATTCCATCCCCTCTATACCATCGTAAAGGCTGGTAACGCGCTGCCTTTGCTTCTGGTGACGCAAACTGGGAGGATGGACGCAAAATCGCCATTTATTAAATTAAAAATCAAATTATACTACACAAAAACCATTTTCAAACTGTTATATTTACTTCATGATTTCATATCGTACAATCACGTTCGCTATTCCCGATCTTCGCGAATAAGCGAATGGGATGGATAAAGGATAAATGGACCAAATGACTGGTGACAATGATCTGGTGTCACTTTGGTGCATATACTCAAAATTTTGAGAGCGTATGTTCTAAACTGATTTGGATTCAGCGCATCAAAATACATAAAATTGGTTGGGTCAAAAGTATATTTACCTCCTTTTGCGAGTGAGTTATGCTTGCTAATTAGGAAGTGCAGCGGGAGCCTAGACCTTTGTCCGCCGTAAGCGGGCAGCGCCGGTGGGTCCCTGGGGAAAGGGCCGTTACGCGTCGCTATGCAGTCGAGATGGGGGTGCGCAGTGTTACGCGCACTCACCTCCTGTCGTGGAGCGTGTTACAGACCGCCCCATGCTTTAAGACAGTGGTTTTCAATCTTTTTGAATACGCGACCCCTTTACAGGATGACAAATTTTGGCGACCCCCTTGGGTCATATACTGATAAAAAGTTAGTAATTTAATTACGTTACTACGTTTATGTCTTTCTCTAATTTGTTACCTATATTCATTATTAGGATCTAAATATACTCCACAAAAAAAACTCCTGAGCGTATAAATTTAAATAGCCTTTTGCCGGCGACCTCCCGAGCAAGGCCTTGCGACCCACTTAGGGGTCGCGACCCAAAGGTTGAAAAACACTGCTTTTAGAGATTGAAATCACTGGGGACAGAAGAAGTCTCCGATTGTGCATGAGGCCGTTAGGCTACCGCCTGCCCGCGGAGGGGCTAGAACGTGTACCCGTGGCCCTGGTTTAAGGGCGTAGGACGGAACACCGAGAGGTTTTAGTAGGTGTCCCTAACTGGGGTGCAGCAATAGCACTTTTGCTTGCGATGCTAGTGCCATACCGACCTGGCGAATTCCACACAACAGTTGATCCCCGTATTTCCCCTCTTTACAAAAAATGGTACAAAGTACAGATCACTTTTTTTGTAGGCTGGTGTAATTTACGAAGGGGCGCAACTATGATGCGGATTGCGGACCCTAGGTGACATTTTCTATTACTACATCCCTAACTGAAGAACATGACATCAGTCTAGTCTACAATAATTTAATGTATAAAATTTAATGTGTAAAATTTAATGGATTAAAGAAGCGATGGAAATTTTATCATATTTTCATACGGAATATCATTAAGTTGTTGAACTCTGTATACTCTGATATAATTAATTCTTGCATCATCCTGCAACTTACGCATCGCTTAAACAAGAAGTCGTGGTAGCGTAATGGTTAGCGCACGCGCCCCTGAATTGAAGGGCGCGGTTTCGATCCTGACCGGAACGCATGCACCTCTTAGTCAGTTTTCTGATCTAACGTGCATATTGTTACAATTACCACGTGCTAAAAACGGTGAAGGAAAACATCGTGATGCAACCTGCACATCGAGATAACCGATGTGTCAAACCTGCCAAGCCGCCTTGGACAAGCGTGGCGGGTATACTGTCGGGTCCCCCTATAATGGGAGGCCCGAGCCCAGCAGTGGGACATTTATAGGCTGACGTTATTAAACAAGAAGTCGCCAAGGCAAAATGGAGTTCCTGGATGCAACTGTTGCTTCGGTTTTGGTAGTGAAAATTAAGTATTTGTACCTACTTAAATTTCTTATCGTATATTTTTAACTATACTTAAAGTGTACTAATATAGGTGATGTTCCATGCAGAGTTCAAAAACTGTAGCCGCCTTCATATTTACAATGTAGTAAAAGATACCTACTATAAACGTTTTTTAATAGAAATCTTTATTAGAAATTATTTAAAATAATAGTTTCATTTTGTTGTATTAGTAAAAGAAGTTAAATAGCTCATTCATTGTTATTTATACAGTAATTAAAATTATTTCTTTATTTATATTAAAAGTAAGGTAGGTAGGTAACTCTTTATTGTACATCAAAGCAGAAGTAGAAAAATACAAAAGATAGTACAACGGGCGGCCTAAAAAGCGATCTCTTCTAGGCAAGCCTTGGCAGGGATTAATATAAAACTGACGGTGGTTTATGCAGTCTAAATAATGGCCATGTACCGTGCATACAACACAACATATGGAATTAGACTTCTATTATTTTGTATACAACCGTCTACAAAATAATGGAACTATATTTCCCTATGTATATACACACACACGTATGTATAGATATGACTATATCGAGGGTTTCATAACAAATGGGCGTACCTATACGCAAAAATGCCATCTTGTTGTTGTTTACTAAAATCTATAAAATGTTACAACTTAGAAACTCTTACCAGTATGCAAGTGTACCTAAAATCCTAAATAGACGGGTATTCCAAATTTCAGCCTTATACAATCAACTAGTTTTATTCACAGTTTCGTCCCTTCTGTAAAACTGAACTTTTGTCTGTACGCCCATTTGTTATGAAGCCAAGTTATACAAGTTATTATATACACATAAATATATTTATATAACAGTATTACAAATACATCATGGAAAAGTAGTATTTCTGAACCCGATTTTTAAAGCATTGTAGGACAATGTAATTTTAAAAACTGTTATGTCACCAAAAAGCTTGTCGTTGCCAGCCAGTATCCTGGTTCTCGGCTCAATCGACTCTAATGCTTCAAGTTGATATTTGACTGAGCTATCTCAAAGGTGAGAACAGTACTCCATATATGCTCGTACTTTTGCAGGTAAATAGTGTTATAGAATTTATTGTTATGTACTCATATAGAACTAACAGTTATTTTAAGCTCATGACAAATGGATTGTTATTAATAACTATATGACAGATAGATTTGAGTTTCTGATACGTGAACTGCAGGCACGTGTTGCACTAATGTATCAATCAATATTTGTTTCTAGTGTCAATTGTGTCAAAGTTGTTGATTATAGTGTATAAATAGTCTCATACAGGCGCGGTCTCGTGCGCGGTGCGCGGGCGCCGCCTTCGCGATAACACGCGGGCTATCATATCACCGCGGGAAGATTCCATGGCAAACAACTTGTTACTACAATAATAATTATTAAATGACGTATAGCGCACAACACAAAGGATAACGGACTTTGTATTTCATTGGCATATTATGCAGTGGAAAGTTTAAATCTTTACTCGTTTGACTTTCTTCACGGCTCTTCTTTGTTCAGTCTTAGTTATATTCTGTTATATTATCTGAACTATTATTGGTTGAATTGCTATAATAAAGCACAGATTGATAAATTTTAGATATTAAAAAAAATCTAAAACTAATTTCAATATGAGCATTAAGAGCAGAGTAATAACACCCTGCTAATATTATATTAATAGACGTGGATGATTCGGAAAATACAAATCCATAAATTCTGTATTTATGTATCTCAAGTTCTATATTTAATCTTGGTCATCTGATTCATTTGGTAACAATATCCATAAGTTTACTCAGGGCCGTCATAAACAAATTGGTCTCCTGGGTGCGAGAATATAAGCATGCGCTCCCGTGTCTACAATATAAAAGAACCATTTATTTACAGTAGAGACTCGATTATACAGACCTCAGTTATGTGGATTCACGACTATCCGGATTGGAAATGTATTGTAATAAATGGTTGACAACATACATTAATAAGTTTTTTGTGTGTGTACACGGACGAAGTAAGTTATCTCTCTAGACTTTATAATATGTACAAAACTCACGCTTCTTCCTTATATTCAATTATCCAGATTTTCGTTTATCGGAAAGTTTTACGATAACAATCAATTTGCTAAAAATCGTCATATCTGTTTGTTTGTTCGTCACGTGTATATAACCCGCGTAGGTTTGCCGATGATCACCCCTTCCGCTTCCTACGACGGGGACCGGGGCTTGTCTAAGTAGTACTAAGAATAAGACGACCGCTGCTGGCGGCTGTAGGAAGCGGCATCATAGGCAAACCTGCGCGCGACTTATAGGTTTGAAGGCGGATTACCCTAGGCGCCCAGGTGCCACATACCTCTAGCAACCCCGGGTAAAGACGACCTTGAGTATATTGTTAGTTGATTGATGGTGTTCGGTACTGTTTAAGTCTGTCAAAATACTTCACCATTTACGGTAGGTTTAGTAGTTCGGTAGTTCAATAGATGACCTACTTGATGGATAGAAGTTTAGCTTATGGACATTTGTAGCATCAAATGTGGGACCAATGTGTTTTCGCCCTTTAAAGTGAGACTCGAATCTAGCCACTAAGCCCAAAGTTGTAATGGAGGTATACTTTAAACTAGGGGTGGTAGTCACCCACACGGGCAAAGCACCTTACCACTTGGTTGTGGACTGTTTTGTCGCCTCTTACGGCGGCCTGCGCAGCCGCAGAAAATGGCATTATTTCTCCGTACCTGGGTTGGGCGGATAGCTCAACATTCTCAAGTAATCATCAAGGTTTAGGTAAGCTATTATACTATAATTATAGGTTAGTATTACAGTAACTTATCTAAGCAATAATTAGGATGAAATAATCATTTTGTAATAGAAACATTTCTTGCGCTAAATAATCGAAATTAACCGTTACTTTTATCTTAGAAACACCAAATTATGTCATCACTAAGTCACCTTTTGATCTTTACTTTGAACGATTGATGCAACGATTAATATTATTGCTTATTTATCAAAATGATATGAAACTTTTATAAACTGTTAGTAACAGGAAATTTTAAACGTTATGTTATGAAGTGATGCATAATGACACGTGTAAGATTTATAGCAGTATTTTTACTGCTATTTATAAAGAAATAAGTATTTAAAGAATAATTGTTTTTTGGAAATTTTGGATAGTTCATAAATTATTTTAAAATATAGATTAAACTTTATAAGCCGTAACATTTAAAGTTGTCTCGATCAAGAGTCAAGTCTGGTGGCTAATGCTGATATTCGATGGATCGTCCAAATTTGGTTAAAAACCACTTAACTGAAAACGACAATATTCAATGACATTGAATGATCCAAGTTTATGTTTGATACTGGTTGATTCATCTCAATCAAAAGATGAAATTATATAAGAGGTTTTCAAGGACACTATACGAGTATTGCGCTGAGCTAAGCCTAGAGAAAAGCTGTTAAAACAGCCGCATACATTTTGGCGTAGTAATGTGGATTGAAGGAGGTGCACTGAAAATCAGAGCTGCGTCGGACTACGTTTCGGCACAGCAAAATGCCGAGTGCCAACTTCATTTCCAAATTACGGTATACAATTTATGTAAATTAGATTATATTACAAAGTCGTGGTAGCGTAATGGCTAGCGCACGAGTCACAAACTCAAAGGGCGCGGGTTCGATCGTGGCCAGAACGCATGCACCTTAGTCGGTTTTCTGATGTAATGTCCATATTGTTACAATTACCACGTGCTAACAACGGTGAAAGAAAAACATCATGATGCAACCTGCACATCGAGATGACCGATGTGTTAAACCCACCAAGCCGCATTGGACAAGCGTGGCGGGGGTATACTGTCCGTTCCCCATAATGGGACGCCCGAGACTAGCAGTGGGACATTTTTGGGCTGATATTGTATATTTTATACCTTGTTATGTTTCTGTTGTTGTGTTAGAAATAAATATTTTTTTCTATCTTACTTTGAGATCTGAAAAATGTTAGGTATTAATAACAAAAATTTATTAGGTCATTAATGAATGGATGACGTCTTGTATTTATAATGTGGCCCTGTGTATTGACCCATCACTATCACATGCTATATTAAGAAATACAAAAGCAACTTCACACAAAATCTGCGCCTCAATTTATCTTAATTTACACACAGAATAAACATTAGATCTGTTTTCAGCTGCAATAAAAAATCTCTGACTCGAAATTATGCCTGTTTCCTTTAAGCAGAGACGATGGATTTTCACTTGATACGGCAGCGGCAGCACACGCTCTCTAAAAGGAGACTTAAACCTGACCACTAATGCCGAATCACAATTCAAGGTTGTTATGGTGACATAAACCAGGGATCGTGTCATCCAGCTGGGAAAATATTCTAGCACATACTTATATATAGGTATTTATATTTTCTATTCAATTGACGGCCTCTGTGGTTGAGCGGGCTAAGCCTTTGACGGCCTACCTCACTGCAACCCAGAGGTTCTGGGTTCGATTCCCGGTATAGTAAATTTCGGAAACGTATTTTCTCCGTTATTTACCATGGTCTGGGTGTCTAGGATCGGCCCCAGAGTGGTCCGTTGTATATTACCTATAACACAAGCGTAACTTGCTTAATTTGGGGATATGCAGTGTGTGTGTATGTCTGCCGATTATTATTATTATTATTATTAATTATTTGCGCCATTAGAATTAAAAAATATTAAAAAGAAAACAACTTAAATAAATGAATGAATGAAAACTTTATTTGATAAATATGATTGCTTTGATATGTACATTTTCATTAGAACAATAGGCGGCATTATCGCTTATAATAATCAACAACTTCAAACTAAAAAGCAAAAAATATATATTTTCCACAACATCTTGAAGTTGCTGCGATGTAAAGCATAAAAATGACTATATTTTAAAAAATTGTTCTTGCTTTTGTATATTTTATTCGGCATCGACTACAAGATGTTGTAGAAAATATTTATTTTTGTTTCTTAGTTTGATGTAGGTTTTGTCTTAATAAAATTTATTAAAATAATTCCTTATGTGTAAGGCCGACTCGCACACGACTACTTGTGTTAAATGGCATTTCTTGTTAGATCCGTAAAACAGTAAATTTTTTATAAAAATCCGACGATTCATGTCTCAATATCTGCAAATCGATAGAATTATATTTGTTAGGTGACATCAGATATTAATATAGCGTGATCTAATAATCTATCTAATCTCATTGTTATTTGAAAAAGTTTGATAACAGGTGAACAATCATATTGATAGTGGGTTGGTCCTAATCACGCGTACATTAATCAGGAAAGCACTGTTTGATTTCAGGGCGTGACAGCATGATAGTGCACGCCCTTATCTTGTGATGCAATACACTGTGGGCTCACGGTGCGGTGGTTTGCGCATGCTACGTACAGTATATTGAAAAAGGCAGAAAGATAAAACGCTTCAATCAGTTCTAGTACCCTACAGAAGTCAGTAATGTAAACTAACAAATATTGTAGGTAGGGGAGACTGGGGCTGGTTGTTACAGGGGTAGGTAGTTACAGTGACAATGACGGCGAAACAAATAACGCTATAATGACGTTATAAAGAGATAAATAGTCCCGCCACCTTGGGCTAGCACCCCGCGCGAGCCAGTTGCGCTAACGTTTTTGCGTGAGGAGCCTGCGCATGCTGCCATTAAAATCCTAGGTTAGTAACATTTTCGATTTTTTGTAATATTGGTTTATAACCCATTTTACATTAAAAGCGGAGATGTTTCAGTTGTGATATATACGCCTTAATACTTTCTTTTTGCAATGCATTTACGTTTATACAGTTATATTTATTTGCATTTTTACTATTTAACGTTAAAAGGTCAGTTTTGGTGTTGGGGCTAAAAGTGACATTTGCTCGGGGCAGGTTGTGATTTGTCACTACCTGCCCCGTTGTGCTTCTTGCCATCGGATATAATTTGAGTTACATAATTTGTTGGTCTTTGTAGGATGAGAAGGTATAAAAGGAAAACCAATCGTGGCAAAATATCTAAAGACGTTTACAAACAAGCAGTAGCCATTTTGGAGGATCCTCCTCCAAGACAAAAAAATGTTTTGTGTGAGTGTTACATAGATATAAATTTCGTTGCGAACTTGGAATTTAGATAAGACCGGTGTGAACGGTACAGAAACCCAGAAAAAATCTGGCTCTAAAAAGATCTAAGCAAGTTGGTTCATATAAGCAAAGAGAGGGAATCTAGTCAATCTTTGCGTTGCAGTAAATGCGATAGGAACTCGGTGCCATTGTACGAGTATGTCTTCCCACAAATTCAATATAGGGATTATTTTGTTCGCGATAGACCACCGAATTGCATTGTAGCAGGAGGCTGGAAGACTGGAATCGAAAAATATGAAACCATCTTTATCCAATCCTGTGCTCTTGTTATTGGACAACCGTTCTTCGCATATAAATATTGAAGTCGTTGAAAAAACTAAAGAAAACAATGAGGTATTGTTATCTTTCCCATCACACTGCTGTCATGCACTGCAGCCTATGGATGTGGATAATATCCAATAACAACTGAGGAAACAGAAAATCTTGTTGTAAAAGGAAGGTATTACTTGATACTGACGAAGAAAGTGTAAAAGATGGTTATTTTGTCTGATATGTTGTGAGCTATTTAACCCGTTGATAGCTGGTGAGGAATGGGTAGAGTGTATTGTTTGCAGAAATTGGTCACATGTAAAATGTGTTTGAGGCAACATTGCACACTACATTTGTTTGAATTGTGAGAGTGGTTGTTGAGATTATAGTGATTGAAATGCTCTGTTTTCCTTTTAGTATCTGATTGATTCTCAATAAGAGAAGTATAATTTATTTTTGTTCATGAGGCTTTATATACGTTTTGTTGATTCATACTAATTTTTTGTTCAATAGGGGCTTACATAATCTTCTTATACGTTGGAAATTGTATTTATTTTGTATTTACGAGGTACAAAACCCAAACAAAAGTTTGTGATTTTGTTTAAAATTAGAATATTACCATTTTTATTTTAATGAGGCAAAAAACTGCTTTGTAGGCATAATAATATGTTATTTAAATTAAGTAACGCAACTGATTATGATGATTGTTCCTAATAAAAAGTATTTTATAACGTTTGTTTCTTATTGTAACATTTTGCCCCGTGTAGTGTAACAACCAGCCCCTGCCGTGGGGTTGAAAGTTACACGCCTCTTTTCCTAAAATTTATTCATTTATTTAATTTCTGATAGTCTGGTACATAAAAAATAAATAAAATTTAAATCCTGAGTAGTTACTTAATTAAACAAACTTATATGTAGGTAAAAAAATCTAACGCATAAAAAATATGACCGTTTGAAAAAAAAATGTCACAACCAGCCCCAGTCTCCCCTACATATTATATTTTCTCTTTTGTTTGAAATTAATTATAGTCATACTCCAGTCGGACATAAGCTGGGATAATGTTGTAGTCATTGAACGTGACCAAATGCTAACTAGATTGACATCACTTACAATTAATAACAACATCGAATTACAAATACCGCGTTAAACCCATAGCTACAGCGTGAAACCGTCAATAATTTGTAACTTTGTCAAATTAAAAGTTTTGTAATTTTATCAAATTCAATGTCTCGTCATTGTTTGAGCCAAATGTTTTTTTTATATAAATACTTACTTTTTAGAGGAAACTTGAGTGATATATGTATTGATTTGGCATTTTATATTTAGGAATAATAATTATTGTATGTTTCCAAAACAAATAAAATACACAAATAACTTGATCAGTAGATAGTACATTAAGGCTGGTGTGCACTGACTTTTAACCGGTGGTTAAAATAAAATGATCGATCAAAATGTATGCATAAACAGCGATTATTTAATTTTAACCGGCGGTTAAATGTTGGTGCACACCAGCCTAAGTAGTAGATTTGAAGGTAATGGAAAACATTCTGAGAAAACCAGATTAAACTGTGGGGCGTTTATTAGCGTACACTACTTCTCAAATTTTTAATGTTCTGTATTAAGAATTATCAAAGATTAAGTACTTTTTTCATGATGATGATTGTATAATGTGTTGACAATGAAAAATATGATTTCCGCGTCGCTATTTGCTGACATTGTCGTGATAATTTGCGTATTCTCGTTTCTTGTAGGTATCGTGATAAAATGATAATAATTGGAAATCATCCTTTAATTTATTTTTAACTAAATGAAACGAGCCTTAAATTAACTATGTGTTGCGCCTACTATCAATTTAAGTAAGTAAGACAATATAAAGATATATAAAAACAAAAGAAAAAATAATTAAAGTAAGAATAGAAGAAACGTAGTAGGACCAAGAAAATAGAAAAGTAGTAAAGGTCAATAAAATAGAATAAGCAAGAACTGTGTCTCTTTCTCTCTCTTTCTTCTGAGGAAGGAGAGAAAAAAAAGCATATTTTTTATTATCTGCTAGATCTTGACTGTAGGCAGAAGATGTTGCTCACGTTTTGATAGAACGCAGCAAAGTAACAAAGTAACCTACTTTCTTCCTTTAGCAGATGGGTTGCATTGAGAAGCCTGCTACCTAGGCTTGCATTCAAAAAGCTGCACCTAATAATTACAATTCACTAGGCAAAATCGTCAAAATCAGCCGGTTCGTCGTTAAAAAATGTAAAAAATATTACGAGGCCTAATTCGGATCAGATTCCGAAAAAACAATTTTTAGAATTTTTATCAGTCTATCTTTCTGTCTGTCTGTATGTCTTTCGGTATGTTAGAGCATCACGTGAAAACTACTGCAACACAGAGCAAGCTCGTTCTGTATATATATTTTTTTGGGTTTGAGTGGATCCAACATTTTAATAAAGGTTTAAATTTACGGTCGGCAGGGGGCGCTGCAATTGGGTTCTACATTTTTATTTTTTTCAGGGCAGGACAATCTCTGCCGGACCCGCTAGTGTATTGTATATATAATTACTACTATCTAACATGCTGTATTTTGTGCATTTAATTTTCATTAAAGCGCTTAACAAAACAAACTTAATTTCATAATATATAGACATCCTTATTTACCGCTAATGTTATCTTAATAAACTTTCCACTTGCAAGTAATGAGTAAGAAGCAAATAATGTGTAATTCTTATGTTTGTTTTGTAGAATAAATTCATATTAAAGTAAATACACGATTATGAAGAAATTCTCGCAACGTAGAACTTAAATATTGAAGTTTGGCTAAATAATAATAAATATACCAGCCCAAAAATGTCCCACTGCTGGGCTCGGACCTCCCATTATACCCGCCACGCTTGTTCAAGGCGGTTTAGCAGGTTTCACACATTGGTTATCTTGCATCACGATGTTTTCCTTTACCGTTATTAGCACGTGGTAATTGTAACAATATGCACATTAATTAGATCAGAAAACTGACTGAGTGGTGCATGCCTTTCCTCCAGGATCGAACCCGCACCCTTTGCGTTTGGGACGCGTGCGCTAGCCATTATGTACACGCTACCACGACTGACTGACGACTGATACACTTAAAAACAAGTAAAACTAACTACATTCTTCTTTCAAGTTTTGCTATATACTTATAGTGTATATTACTTTCTTAGAATTTCATATTACTATTTTTACCAAATTAAAAGAAACCAATATAAATATTTTTTATGGTTTGGTTGCAACTTGTCTCACCGTTCCCTGTATTCGGCATAGATACCTAAAATATAGGTTGAATAAAGAGCAGCCTTATCGTTTAAAAGTGATCTCTTTCAGGCTAATGAGCTATGTCATAATTTTAACGGGTCAAATAGCTGACTAAATTATTTTTTAAATAGTAATTAAAATTTTTATGGTGATACTGTTGAAGACGATAGATGCAAGGAATTTTGACGCCTGCTCTTTTCAATGTTGGTATAGAACGCTTAAGAAAAGTGAAATTTTGGTCCTTTTCAGAAGTGTAAGCTAGGACCTTACACTTCTGAAAAGGACCAAGAGTCCAACATCGACTAGGACTTTAAAACATGTCTTCTGGATCAACTGGTCTAGAATGTTCAGATTAAGTTATCTTTATAAGATAAACTTGATTTATACATAAACTTAGTATTTATAAATCAAGGTTTAATACTTATAATATTTCTAAAATTTAGACAACAAGTGCCACGTGCCTTATCGCACTTATTATCAGTTGTGTTACATGTCATAACGTACGCATGATGCAATAAGAAAAAATATTAATAAATATCAGTTTAATATCTACATTCCACGATACGACTGGCTTTCCTAATTTTAATTTTGCAGTGTTGACGGCATTAAAAAAATGACGTATTTAAAATACTACATTATTATTACAATCTAATCTAGAAAGACATAAGTAATTTAAATATAACCTAAATTGACTAAAAGTATTTAACTAAGAAAGTGTCCATTAGCACTTTTCTCATTGTCTCTATTAAGGGGAAGACACTTTGTTGATGTGTTCTTCGAATTTGATTTTGACGTCATTGTTACTTTTATTAATTTTAAGTGATATAATTTCAATAAGGAATATATTATAAAATTTGTTAAGAATCTGTATTATAATAAAAAAAATATTTCGTAGATTGTATCTAACATTCTATGGAAATTTCATTAAATGTTAAACGGTTATATTTTTAAAATAAAGTAAAGAGTTTCTTCAAATCAATTTGCAGGAAACTCGTTAACGCCACCTGCTCCACCAACGGAGACTGTTCCAAGGAGCTGTTTGATCTGGTGCCAACGCCTCATTTTTACAACCGAACCGATCGCCAGCGACGGGATTTTCACTCCCAATTCCTGGAGCTCCCACGCTTAAGTACGCAACTGTTCTCTAGAACGTTTATTCTGCCTACAACAATGATCTGGAGGGAACTCCCCGCCGAGGATTTCCTTCTGCGGTACGACATAGGGTCGTTTAAGAAATTTTATGGGGCCATGTGGCCGTTTTAAAATTTCTTAGAGGCTGGTGACGCTTTGGCACCACCTCTGTTGTTGCAAACGTCCATAAGCGACGGTACCCACCTTACATCAAGTGGGCCGTCCGCTTGTTTGCCTGCTTCGGGCAATAAAAAGGAAAAACCTGTCTTCAAAAAGCTGGTTAATACTTCCTTTAGCAAATCAGGATTGCCACACAGCGTCGCAAAGCAGCTAGCCTTCTGAACACAATTTCCTCTGGCTCTGGGCCACTCTGTACGCCGCCTAATAAGGTAAACTAGATTCGTTACTTAAGATAAACTTATCTTTTAATAAAAAACAACTTATAGGTAAAAGTAGTAGCTTTGTTACGTAGGTATATTGTTCTGTGAATTTTAATACAATAATTATAGCAAATAACATACAGATACCGTTGCTTTTAAATATATCATGGTTTAGGTGATGGAAAAATGGTTTATATTTTAGTAACTTGATCTGCAAGGGTGGCTCTATGAGATATTAGTTTTAAAGCTTTTCGATAGATGCCGGTACAATGATCGAGATTAGAAGCTTTTAGTTAGCTTAAATCGTTCATAGATGGCGCTAGGAGTAATGTTTTTAAACAAATAACTTTACTTTTATTTTCATATTTTATTAAAAATGAAAAAACATACAAATGGATTATATAACCCTTTCACATGTTTTTGTAAAAAATATAAAAAATGTTTGCATGTATTATAATCTTCATCGTTATCAGGGGATGATGATGCAACCATAATTTTATTCTTTTTTTTATTTATTTTTTAAAAAAAGAAGTAAATAATAATTATATTACATGCTTGTCTTGAGATGCAGGGAACTGGACACGGAGGCAGTCGTTACGGGCACAACTTTCAAAAGTAGGGCGCTCTCGTAGATTTGCAGGTGTATTTTCGCTGCCTGTAGTTGTTTTGGGGCAAAATATTTCGCAAGTTCCTGATGGCCTTCGCTTTGACACTGGATATAAGGATATATTCTAAAATCAAATATTAACACTGAAGATAAGTGACGAGGGTTAATTGTTTTTATTGAAATTAAGTATATTTAAAAGTTAAATACTCTTCTCCTAGGCAGGTTGGCAGGACCGATAATTACATAGGTGAACTCGATGTGCAGGTTTTCTCACAAAGATTTCCTCCATTGTTAGCATGTGGTAACCATATGCGAATTAATTCATAAAATGTGGTACATACTCCCGGCCAGGATTCGAATCCATTGTAAAATTATTCTAGTGCTTCATTATTAAGTGTATCTACTTTAGATATGTTCATTTTGTTTATTATTTTTGTCATAATAGAGTTCACCAAACTATCTATAATCGCAAAACACTATATCGGTCGCAAAAAATTCTATTACCATTTTTAATTAAAATAATGTAATACCTAAGATTTCATGAGATTAAAATGAAACTTCCTGATCAATTATAAAACATATTGTTTTTTTCCAGAAATCAAACTAAAGTCGCCATTAGAAATAAGAAGGTTGAGAATTAAATATGTTCTTGAATACATTTTACGAAGCGTGAAGTTATAAAAGTTAAAGTATAATTCTATCGAACATCTTCTATATAGATTTATACTTGATTCGAAATTTATCTGCTCATAACTGTTACTATGTATATGTATGTGATGTATTGTTTTTTATACAACACATCCAATAGAATTTTCCACGACATCCCGAGTTATAAACTTAAGTTGGCACTCAGTAGTTTCGTCGATACCTTAAATGTACATTACATAATAATTCTGTTGTTTTATTTGTATTAAGCCTTGCATGAGACTGTACGGAATAAATGAATTATTTCCTATATATGTATTGTTAATATATTTTACAAATATCAAACGTTCAATAATTTTATTGCTACTGTGTAGTTAATTAATGTCATGATTCACATTGTAATGTACGAAAACAGTGATATTGTACCGTGTTGCAGAAATTTATTTCTCATAAAGAACTTATAATGATTAAATCATTAAATATATTTTTATTGACTCTGTTCTATTTAAGTAGACCGATATACGAGGAAGTATGTGCATTGTCAACAAGCGTGTTCACAGTATTTCAAAGTGTGTAAACAGGAAAGTTACTAAGCACGCGCTCGTCTACCGGGTCAAAGGTGCTAGCCACATGCCCTTAACCTCCTTATCTTATGGTATATCAGACTGCATTACTGTTTTATTTTTATAATCAGAGTCATTTGCTTTTAGGGCAACTATTTTTAAACAGTTTGTGTTATTCGGAATTTTTCTGTTATCAGTTTTTACTCTTCTGTCATTAAAGGTCATGCATAATATTGCGGG
This sequence comes from Dendrolimus punctatus, assembly GCA_012273795.1. Classification (NCBI taxonomy): domain Eukaryota; kingdom Metazoa; phylum Arthropoda; class Insecta; order Lepidoptera; family Lasiocampidae; genus Dendrolimus; species Dendrolimus punctatus. Next base: position 13,675,238 of record CM022543.1, read on the forward strand.
AATAAAATACAAAAATATAGTTAAAGATAATATTTTTATTAACTTATCTTCAGTAGTCTTCTTTACAAATCTGTAATCTTTTCAACGATAAAAATATAACAAAGCGAACTAATGGGTTCGGTACAACATTTCTTATACATTATCTATTATTCTTTAATATCACAATATACTTAAACCCTATTTTATTTAAAGCTTTCAAGTTTGAACTTACGAGCTAAGATTAACCTAGGCTGATTGTGAGATCTAAATATTTCTTGATTTTTCACGTGTACACTAAATTTTTAATGGAGCAAGGCGGACACTTTGGGGCGTTTGCGACTCCGAGCGGTGCTGGAACAGATGTGACCGCGGAGCCGGGTCCGCCAGTTCCATCTAAGCACCGCCGTTTACCAGGGTCGCCACACCGCGGGACTCTTCGTGAAGGCAGTTGTTGAGCAGTCCAAGGGTGTTGCAATCTGCATTGGCACAGGGGATGCCGGTGGAGACGGTGTCACATAACCGGAAGAAGATGATACAGTGGAGAGTGCTGGGCTGGGCGGGCTAGCAGGAGGTGTGTCTGCTCCGGCCGCGGCGCGCTGCATGTCGTTGAGCCTGTGTCCGAGATGGGTCATCAGCTGAGTGCCGAGCCTCACATCAACACCAGGGATGGAGGCCAAGCAGCGGGAGACTTCATTAGCAGCATGAGTGAAACCAGCTCTGAACCGGTCTGCATCAATAGTTGGGTTGAGCGAAAGACGCCTCTGCCGGCGTAGCTTATGAAGATGGCGAACAGTGAGTTCCAAAATATCAGCTTTCTCCAATTTAGCGACGTTTTCACCCTCCGATTGGAGAGCACTGACCATCAGCTCCTTGAGTTCGTCTAGGCAGCGGTTGATGCGAGCGCGCCTTTTGCGCTCAAGCATCGGCTTCATCACTTTGCGATATTGATACGTGCGCGAGACTGGCTGCGGGCCGTCGTCTGCGAGCGGATACGCGATCTCGTAAGACATGTTGGACATTTGTGAGCAGTAAATGCGTGTGTTAGTTGTGAGCGTTGAACGCGGAATGCGGAGCGGTGGCCGGGCGGGGGCTTAAATAGCAAGCGGAGGGCGCGCGATCGTGGGAACGCACGGAGCCGTCGAGTTCCCACACGCGCCACCTGTGTGGAGCAGCTGCCGCCGGGGTGCGGGGGGACACGAGCCGGGCCGTCGCGCGTGCGCGCCGTAAACAATTGGCGCAGGCGCACGCCGCGACGCTAGCCCATGATAATAGTCCGTGATACGTACAGATTTTGCACTAGGCTGCGTTGCTACCAATTGCTTACAAATATAACCTGTGACCATAGAGATGATACAGCCGTGGTGTCGTAAATATATATAATAAATTCGTGTTTTATAAATGACTATAAAATTATTATCTTTCACCTCGCGCCCACGATCATTCATACCGTTAAATAAATAGAAAGCAATATTGCGTGGGATATTTGTAATTGTATTTTATTGATTGAATTTGTAATTCCGGACTGCAGTCTCGTAGTTACTCTATGGTGCTGCGTAGAACTTTAAATACGTGTAGCACGGTAGTCTGTAGATTGGCAAGGTTGCTTCGGTCCGGTTGTCTTACTGTTACATCAGTGCCAAACATTCTATTTCGTAACGAACACGGTGTTTAATTAAAGTTTCGTCTAATGAAGAGTATGGATTTATTTATTGACTGTCGCAATATAATGCCGTTGTAAGGCGATCAATCAGTGAGCGGCGCTGGCGCACTGCACAATGGGCCCGCGTCAATTATATTCCGATCGGTTCGCCGGCTACCGTTGGCATTCATCAATCACGGATTACGCTCAGTAATAATTATTGACAGATAGAATTATAGTCGCGTCGCGATACTTAAGTCGGCCCAAACGAGAACTCTCTTGCTTAATGATACCACGATTTGATCTCCAGCCTATTGTCGGGAGGCTTTCATATTTTACTAATCCGCTCTTACTTTGTTATATTAATTTTAATTTCAGCCTTGACGGATCGTTGAAGAAGTACGTATTGTACGTTTATTTGTTTTTGTTTATGTTTGAAGGAGCGAAGACGATTGTACCATTTGCAAGCCTTATTGCTTTTGTTCAACGAGGCCATTGTTCAATTGGATACTATCTAATTATAACTACATACATACATACATAACTTCACGCCAGGTCCCTTGCGGGGTAGGCACGAACAACAGAGCGCCATTTAGGCTTATTCTTACACACCTCACTTGCTTCTTTGACATTCATAGTTCTTGTCATGCACGCTCGTCTGTTCTTAAGGCTCCTGACAATAGGCTCCTCCTCCTAATTATAACTAATGATTAATTATATAAATACTAAAAATTCATATACATAAATTACTTCGAATCTTAGTTTGTTGTTAATTATGAACAGATTGTGGCGAAAGTTGATAATTTAAAGTTCGGCAATGAAAGGATTATTATCTCCTATTATTATTTAATTGAAGTCATTCAATAGGGTATGGAGTTTTGTTAGTGGTTTCTCTTGTGGATATAATTAGAAATGAGGTTTTATAGAGAAGAGAAGTCAGGTGACCGATGGCTTATAAAGTGGCAGTGGGTCACGTCTGTTGCAGGTCTTATGATCGATGGAGCACACGACCTGTGGAGTGAATACTTCGTTTCAGTGAATTTAATGCAGGATACTCTACAGATAAGTGGACTGAAGTTCTGCGCAAGGCCAGTGGCTCTCGCTTCAGGAAGTTTACATTCAGTTTTTTACTACTTATACTACAACGGATATAGACTATAGAGGATTTAGTAAAATACATTTTTTGTGCATTATGATATCTTGTTACAACGCCAAATAATTTTAAATAACAGGTTTGGTCCTCAGCAGTGGACGTACTTTGGCAGAAGATACGTTCTATGCATTCCTGTGAATGATCAAGTACCTAAGCCACTATCTTATTAAAAAAGACGTGTATTATTTACCCGTAAGGTATAACAATTTTGTAGTTGTTATTAATATTCGATATAAAATACGTAATTGAATACTACCTACGATGATGATCTGAGTTTCTGACTTAATTATGTTGCGCTCGTGCTGTGTGGCGCCACAGCCCGGTAGCCGTTCGCGGTATACGAGGCATTACTATGCATTACTCAGGCAGGCGGCTGCGAGGCTCGGGTGGGCGATCATCCCACGCTGGGCGCGAGTGACGCCAACATGAGATATTGGATATTTAACATCGCCGTAAAGGTCTGAGATTACAACCAACACGGGAATCGGGATTTGAAACTGGATATAGTATTAGTGAGTACTTCCTACAAATATTTGTTTCATTGACATTAAGATTATATAGTAGACTAGCTGACCCGGCGAACTTCATACCGTCATATTTTCTGAATTCCTAAAAGACTTTCTTTCATGAAACAAAAACAAAATCATTAAAGGAGGATTCTAGAACCCGATCTCAGCGCTACCTACCGGTTCTAACTGTGAATCTAAACCATCCAGCGACCTACTCAAGCACACACACAAAATTTCATCAAAATCGGATGTACATGTTACGATTCTATAAAGCACACACACACATACAAACATTCATTTTTATATATCCAGAAGATGAAGGGTCTGTGCCACTTTACAAGTGGAGATTAATCATCCCTGTGTACCCACCCCTGTAGTGAGCTGACCGGGATTTATTCTTCAAATGAGAGACTGGTTAAGGACTGGATAACTTTATATTCTCTTTCAAGACACTTTTACAGCAGATGTATTCTACGCACGGGCCGATACAATAATGTATTTATTCTATTGTTTTGAGAGGCGTTCCTCGATTTAAATAAATAATATTTCTAAATATAATATAACGACTAAGGAGGTAAGTTGTTAGAGTACATTTATTTTGGTATTCTAAAAGTTGTCTCAAAAGTTTCATAAGATGTTCAAGGTCAAAGATCCCGAAAAACGATTTCTTGTAAATCTCTCGCTTCCTATGCATTAAAGGTTATTCGCATGTATTATAAAAGTTGTAGAGCATAAAATTCTTTAAAGTTTAAATATGTATAACCCGACCTCTTCCCAAATTCCAGTGCACACGAGTAAGGTGGCTTTATTTATGCAGGCGGCTGCAAGAAAGGAGTGGGCGGTCAACCCACGCATGAAGTCGTCATGACAAATTGACCATCGTCACATATTGACATGAGTTTATTACAGCCCATACAGAGAGTACTTTCACCAAACATATCCACTAAACATTTGACATCATTGATCTTTTATACTGAGACCAGCGAATATGTAATGAAAATAAAATTAATCTTTCCCTATCAAAGGCAGATAGGTGGCTTGCAGGGCCGCCTTTACACGGGGGTGCAACCTAAAGGGGTCAAGTATTTTGACTTCAATAAAAATGTATTAAATGGATCATGATTTTTTCAAGATTGACTAACGTAACTAACACTTCAATACTACATCGATGTGTAGCGGCTTAAAAATTCCGGACAAATGTTAAAGTGCAATACACACCAAAGCCGCCGCCCTGCCGACACAACCCGGCGGACTATATGAAAAGAATCATGTCGGCAACATGGGCCCGCGTGTGTTGCCCGCTGACATTTTGGAGGCTTGCGTAAGCAAGCGCTTAGTTCTGGCGAAACTTAAGCCATAGTTAACGTACTGTATTTTTTTCCTTGTCTCGAGCAGCCGACATGTAGCCTACAAAGTTTTCCGACTTGCAATGAGTGAAGCCGCCAACTAGCTCGCCGAGAAAAAGTTGCCGTCATAAGTCAGTGGCTTGCGTTTAACGGACGAATAGGAGATGAAGAAAATTTCAGTTTTTAGCAAATGTATAGGGTTCCTAAAAATGAAACATTGAAATTAAATGCTATTTTTTATTGTTTGGAAGTTCTGATACTCGCACTTCGGCGTCTAGTACGCTTAAGATGGACTTAATGGGTTCTACACATAGGTAATATATTATTTTCAGGTCTCTTTGCTATATTTATTTCGCCGTGAACATGTAGTATTTAATTGTAATAATATCAGACAAGAAATGTCCCGCACTCGGGTTCGAACGTCCCCTTATTTATAGGGAACAGGACGCTTGTCCAAAATGGATTGGTGGGTTTCATTCATTTGTTGTTTCGATATGCAGGTTGCTCATATTTTTCTTAGCTATCACCACGTACGTACCTAGTAATTATAACGTTACGTACATTAGGTCAGAAAAACCTTACCTTAAACTAACACATACTGTCTTCTTTATTCTATTTACTATCTCATTATACTTAATAATACAATTAATTTATCTTAATTACATGTTAATTTCATGTACATTCTAAATAAACATTATTTTTTAATTTTAGATAGATGATTCATTGACGGACGTCATTTCAAACGATAACTAATAATAATAAACTTATGGTTAAACAACGAATGCGCGTCATCGGCAAACCTGCACACGAGTTACAAAAGTTCTTTCTTCCAGGCAACCCTAGGATGGATTAAAAAAGCTTGGAATGGGGAAGCTTGGCTTGGGAATGTGGGTTTTGTTTGCAATATAACTAAGATTCTCTATAACTCAGCTTCTGTAATAATATTTACGCAAACGGATTAGGCAGATATAACTTAAACATAAGGATCCGCTTATGCTAAAATGGTTAAGGAACTCTAAAAACCTTCTTTTTCTGATTCTACGAAAAGGCTGATTATGTTTTTAAAGGGATAGTACAGGCAGCTCGAATAAAAGGCGATACTCCATGCTCCTTAGGCATATCGTAAAGTTTTTGAACGTCCTGGTCCTACTACAGGAGCGTCTGTTTTCCTTTAAAATAAACACATATTCCATCTCTAATCGCATCATCGCTTAATATGAAGGAATATTTATTTTATTTATTAACGGTGCTATAGTTTGCCTTAGACGGGCCCTGAATCAAAATCTGTTAGTGGGTGTGGGGGCCCAAAGGAAGGGTAAAGTTGTTTATAAAATAAATGAAAAATGCTCGAATTAAAATAATTATTTATAGATCATAAGCTATTATTACTGACACTTAATGCTCCTTGAGTTAAGTTAAACAAACGATTAAGATCAAAGAGACACTTTTCTCGCCTTTGTTTCGGCAAATTAATTTACCACAGCTGAAGAAACCAGTAAAAACATACCTAACTATGAAAAAAATATATCGCTATACTTTATGTAGGTATAATATCATAGTCTAACGCAAATTATTTGTGGAAGTTAATTTATAACGGTAGTTAGAAATGTTTGCTCAGGAAACTAGAACACGTCCTATCCTCTTGCAAATTCAATTTGCAGGAACTCCCATTCCGATTGCTGTTTGCCTGTCCGTAGGATGTCAGGCATTAGACGGCTGCAGATGCTGGTGGGCGTTCATCCCACGCGATCCGACATGACACCCAACAAGAGTAATTTAGACGATGACATTTTTGATTTGAAATTAATATTGGTATTGCAATTCCGAATCGAATCTTAATATCTGTCGGGTACGTCGTCATATTTTGATTTCAAAGCTTAATAGGGTAGATGACAATTGAATCAACTGGGATAAGTAGTACTTTTATCATCTTACGAAACACCGAAACCTTCTCAATAATCTATCAGAGGAAATTATTAAAATAATACTAAAAATTCTTGGTAACTTAGTGGCTAGCACACGCGTCCTTCGCTGCTTCGAATCCTGACCCGAAAGCATGCACCACCTAGGCAGTTTTCTGACTAATGTGAATATTATTACAATTACCAAGTGCAATCCATATGGAGATAATCGATGTGTAGATACAGTCTGGTCTTCTGTAAATGGGAGGACTGAGCTCAGCAATGTGACGTCATGGGTGTCAAATAACATATAGAAAGAGAAAAGCTTATTTGCTAAAAGCGACACAGGCAATAAAATAATAAAAATAATTAATTTACTTAAAGACAATACAGTCCAATATATATGTATATATATATAGTACAACAAAACACACATAAGTATAATACACATATGATGGAAAAAATAAAATATCTTCAGAGTTCTCTATATCAACATTAAAACCTCAAACCATTCTTTTGGGGAACGACTTACTAATTATTTGAACCATTAATTAGATATTATATTACCGACGGATATTAGTAATAATTATGTTAATGTTTTATATAGTATTTTCTAATTTAGGTAAGAATTAAAATTCTAGAGTAGGTAAGTCCTTCGACCGTACGTAAAATGATTAAATTTAATCGCATACTCGTAACCACCGACTGTGATATCTGAGAAATCTTTACCGATTTACCTCAAGCGCGATCGGTTTGAAACGGGGAAACACCTGTGTACCTTAATATTAATATGCTGTTGCAATATTTAATTATCATGTCTTTCCTTGCGGCTTTTGTCGTCACACATCGTAGTAGACCTAGATCTCTAAAAGTTTGGGTCACATATCCCGTTCTTCCGCTTTCCTCACCTACCCCTATCGGTCACCTTACGCAGCTCGTTGGTCTATCTGGCTGGAGGTTGATTTCCTCTTACACTTTCAGTGGAGATATCCATAAAGTATTTGGATCCTTACTCTTAAAGAAGTTTCAGATCGAAAATTTTCGGGTAAAATTCACCATCATCCTCTCGGTTATCTTAAAAACCAAACAAGATACATCAGTTTTTATACTTAAAATTAATATAATTGAACATTATTAGTGCCGTAATTGCTATTGCCGTTAATTGGAAATCTTCTATATACTTATAAAATTAAAGTCTATGATTTCAAGACAAGTGACAAAAATTCTTTGTATGTCTTGGAAGACCACGGGCCGGACTTTTAGAGGGCTTGCGTGGAGCCATGGGAAGTCCAACATTTACAGGCCTCTTGACAAATTAAATGTAAATGTGGCGTGACACTGACCGGCGATTATCCCTGTCTACACCATATAGTAGTACACCCAAGGACCAGCCCAGGCCAGTGTAGGACTATTGTGGGAAATGAAAACAAAAAATACCGGGCTATTGGGGTGAACTGTTAGTAGTACTAAGGGTCTGGCAATATGGGGACTATGGCGTCTGCCCAAGATAAGTGTCAAAATTTATTATTATTTTTATATGTCAGTTTTCAGAATTTTGCTTCTCACTGTCTAAAAGTGTGTCTCGAATGGATTCTCAAAAAAGCTACAGTGATTGCAATAATTATTTACTTTAAAATCTAGAAGATCTCGACAGATTTTTTCTCAGCATATTTACACTGCTTACGATTTTATAATTAACATACATAATGAAATGAAAGTGTATAGAAGTGACGAGTATTATTAATATCAATTTTCGACGATACAGTAAAATATTCCGTGGTCACCGGCAGTCATTAGTGTGTGACCCAGTGGAAAAATGACAATTTATGAATAATACAAACTGCTGTTAATGTCGTCATGGAGCACGCGTTTATATCACCAACCGATAATGAACATTGAATTGTTTGAACAATATCAATTATTGGGTTTTTCTGCGTTTATTGCGTATTCTATACTGTAGTTTTTTTGTGTGAAATGTCCTACGATTGTTCATAACAAGGTCAATTTTGTATTTTCATTATAAACCAAAACATACTTTTGAGTAAAATATTTTTTTATTATTAATATATCCGCGACTTCTTCTACGCTTGATTTGAAATTACCGCAAGATTCCCAGGACACAAAATAGCGCAGTATTTGAAAAATACTGTAAGCTACCGTTTTAGAGAAAACTGTGTCGCTATAAGCTAATGTGGACAATTACAGACCGCTCCCGGCAAAACTCTTGCGGGAATCCCGGGACAAAAAATATCACATATTTTATTACATTAAATTTGTTACCGATCAGTAAAAAGACCACATTGGATTTCGATTTTTTTAATCTAGTTTAAATCATTCCCAAAAAATCTCTTGGGTCCTAAGTGTAAAAAGTAACAGAGCTTAATTCTAAGAAGCAGCTGTCGATCGGTGAAAATTGCATCGAAATTGGTCCCGTAGTTTTTACGTGACTTCCGAACAAAAAGACAAGAAATTTTTAAAAAATTGCATCCTCTTCTCCATCGTTTATACAGTCTATTCGTGTTTTACAGTGTTACACAAGGAGTCTGATTTTGAGACAAGAGAAGTCTTAATAATTCTAATCATTAATGTTAATTTGTTTTATTAATTTGTATTTAGACATTAGTATTATTAGTAGTTTTCAATTCAATTATTTTGTAAGCTACAAATATGGTAGGATACAGTGATACCGATTCTCCAGTCATCAGTTAAAAGTATCGAAGAAATTATAACCTGTTAAAATTCAAATGTGAAACCATTCAACTATTTTATTTGCGCAACTCTAATATAACGATATCTAATAAAGTATATTCTATTCTATTCGAATGTTTCAATTGTTAATGTTGTGTTTATCCTAGAAACAATTTCATCTGGTGATTGAAAGAAAAATCGACCCTTGGTTATTTAATTTCAAATAATACACAGTTGTGTTTTTTAAATCTTTTTATTACGTTAGTTCAGCAGACAGGCAAACGGCCCACCTGATGGAAAACGGTTACCATCGCCTATGGACATTTGTAACACCAAAGGTGCTACTAATGTGCTGCCACTCTCTAAAGGGAAAATGGAACCTGGCCACTAATGTTGGAACACCAGTCAAGGTTGTTATGGCGGCATACTCTAGACCAGGGATGGTAGCTTTTTAAAAGGGCATCTGGCTGTGGGTTGTTTTGTCTCCTCTCACGACAGGCTGCCCGGCCACAGGAGATTGTATTCTTTCTCCGTTCCTGCACGGATATAATTTTGGCACGATCAATGTAATAATGACAACTGTAATTACAGTACCCGCAGACCAGTTTTAAAGATCTTGATGTACTTTTAAGTACTTCTGAATATCGTGTCATGGTAACTATGCGGTTTTGGCGTCGGTCTCATTTACATATATATCTTGATGCGGTTTCGTAAATGTTATATTGTCAATATTGTATTAGAATTGCTTGTGTTATTTTTGAAACTTAAAAAATATGTTTTTCTCTTCTATTTATCGCACTTAAGGTCAAAGGAATTTTTATTATCAATTAACGCTCTTAGGGCATCATCATATTTATACTGTTTCCAAGCGTTTATTTCATTTTGACGTTTGCACATTTATCAAGTTATATATTTCTTGACAGTAAAGCTCACATGAAACAAATGACATAATTTTCGTACTTCGTTGTTATGAGTGATGTTATAGTGATGTTCTGTGAGTCATGTAACGCACAGGCTATTAAGCCATCGACACTATACGTATTAATAAGAAGTAAAAAATGTTCTACTTTATTATTTTTTTAACTTTATTACAAAAAATGCTTATTTAAATTATGTAAAATATGTATAGTATTTTAGCAAAAATACATACATATTACGTAAGTTAAATTAATTAAAGCTTATTTATAAATAAAATTGGTAGCAATTAGTAATGTCCTAATCGGTAACGCATTAGGACATTACTAATTGATCCGTTATCGAGCTGTTAAAAGTAAAATAAATGATTGGAAAGGGTATAAGATAAATATTTCTTACATCATTCCTACTACAGACTACATATTATGTAGAATTAAGCTGTATATCCTTGAAAACTGTAGACCATGAAATGGCCCAGACTTTTGGAAGGCTTACGTGGGGCCATAAGAAGGTCAAAACGTAGAGGCCACTTTGACAAATTTAATGTAAATGTGGAGTGACACTGACCGGCGATTGTCCCTGTCAATACCATATAAAAATGCACCCAAGAATAAGCCCCGGTCACTGTAGGGCTATTGTAGGAAATTAGAACATAAAGTACCGGGCTATGGAAAACTTTGTTTTTGCCAATATCTGGAAATGTATAGAAATAATGAGAAAAATAGACCAGAGGCTCTTAATACAACAATTAAGACATCAGCCGATATTTTATGTCAGAATAATGATTTATTGAATATGGTATCATAACAAGAACGGTAATTGTGTTTTATATTGAATTGGAATTACAGCAAATATTTGATACTAGCTGTGTAGGATATTGAAGCAAAAACTAAACACCAAAATTTAAGGAAAAATACTTGTTATATTTTTAAATTTTTTATTTAACTTTGATTATTTTTTTCAGAGACAAACGTTCAGACACCCTGAGGGACAACATTTTTAAAGGCAGTCAACTATCATTACGTATTGTATAAAAAATAATCTAAGTATGTGTATTTAATTGATAAAATATGTAGTATAAGTATGTTTGTTTATTACCTAATAATCTGCACCATCGATATCGCCAGATTAGGTTAAACTATTCCTTTAGTTAGGTTGCCTGGAACAGATTCCTTTAAGCGATAAGGCCCCCTATTGTTTCAAACATAATAATATCTATTGAAGTAAATATTGAAATAACTAATTTACAATTGAATACAATGTAAGAAAACTTAACTTATGTGTATATTCTACCCATAGTCCCTCAAGACTATAAGTAGAGTACTGAGCCCACATCACCGTCTTCTATGGGTAAGCTGCCCAGTGCCCAGAAGGCTAAATACGTTTCCTAATAATATTGTAATTGTGAATTTTTGAAATTGTATATTTGGTGTGCAACAAAGTGTTATTTATCAATCTAAATAGCAGTTTGCGCTTATATTTTAGCACTTATTTCTACATCACACAGACACACATTTTAATTTTATTAGTATGAATTAAGTTTGATGTAGTCTTTAAAAGAGTTTTGCTAAATTTTCCTTCTCCTCATTAACAGTAATGTCTTTATGTATTAAAAATGTATTTGCGATATTGCCTCACAGATAACGCATTCAGGTTAATGGGGAGTCATGTTACATACCTAATTGCTTGCACTACACTTTAATAATAGGAATTTTCCTATTTATAAGTCATCTCTTTGTTTACTCGTAAGTTGTTTTAAGGAGCACGTGCTGGTAATTACTTGTTGATAGTGTAATTATAAGATAAGACGATGTATACTTTGTATGTAATTTCGTTTGTTGTGTTGGTTAAGTACTGCAGACAATTACATTTAAAAAAAAAAATTTTTTACCATGTTCGTGTCAATTTATGGGTATATAGAGATGAGAAAAGTCCTCCATTCAGCCACTCTATCGAAAGTAGAAGTATTGTAACGATACGGTAAATTTAATTTCGTAGGTACTTCGAATTCTTTCTCAGCGAAAATTAGATAGTTTATTAGATTAAAGTACTTTGTGCCCATTAGCATTATTGAAAATACGAATTTATAAAAATTCATGACAAATGGTTTAAACTCTAAACCCATGGGCCAATATAGTGTTACCAAAGTACACAATCGTATAAATATAAAGACAGAGTTACTTTTAAAGTTTGAGTATTCTTTAACATAGAGACTAGTTAACACAAAAAATTATCGAATCTGGTGGCGTACTTTCTGAGTTTTCACTATAGAAAAAAATTTATTATTACTTCTACACAAAAGTGTAGAAGTAATATTACGCTGCATTAAACCATACAGCGAAATTTTACCACTGCATAAGCACGACATGGTGATTTCAATTACACGCTTCCATCAATGTGTGTCGGAAACAAATTTTTATTTACATTTTATGTGTTTACACCACTTAATTTCACTAAAATGTTTACATGACTCAGTTGCAATTTTGCTCGGCTACGCTAAAAGAGTCACGTAACGCGGTTTTACAGTAGACTAAGGTTATCCCTGATATATACGTGAGGTTGTGCTCATACGCTTGTTTACATATGATTATGACTATAGCTGGTAACTTACGTCTCGTTATGGCCATTTGAAATGAGGATAATTTGAAGATCTCTGATGCATCTACACATGATCCGATGCATAAATCATTCTTAAGGAAGAAAGACTGTATTTTAATAAATAGCGAGGTAATTACATTTTTTAAACATTATTATACACAAAGCATATTCTGAAAATTTGTACGCTGTTTTTTCAGCAAACAAGGCTTGCACTCAGTATGTCGCTGTGCCGGAATTATATCCGACACAACGCTGATTTTCATTGCAAATCTTCCTTTTGGCGTAAAACCAAAACGAGCTTATTTTGTTAAACTAATTCTACTTGTGATCTTCTTCATTAATTCTTTTTATTGCGAAGTTAGCAAACAGGCAGACAGACTAGCTGATGGAAAACGGTTTAAAAAATAAATAATATTTTTTTAATTTAACAAGACAACAAAAATTATTACAACTTGTTGAATTATACATAGCATAGAAAACCTCTGGGTTTATATTAGTGCTATGGGTATCACGTCCGTAGCATTTAACAATTTTAACTTTTAAATATACCGTACTGTCGCCTATACAGTTTGCAGTTTATGGTTGTTGTGTGTAGTGGATACGATAAGAGATGAGTTAGAGGGATCGGATAGGTGGAAGGGGATTGATATGAGAATGGAATAGGGGGGTGAGATAGGGAAGATAGGATAGTGGATCATCGGAACACTCACTCACACACATTTATAAATAAATAATTGGGAGACAAATACACATGAAGTCGGCGCCAAGTAAAACTTAAAAAAACAACAACAAAATTGCAAAATGCACCGAATTTAAGAGTTTTTCGAAATGTTTATTTTTGCGTTGAAGTCAGTGAAGTTGGTTTACTTTAACTTTTTTTTCGTGTAGTATTTTGATATTTCTATTTCGTAGATAAAACACTACGGAGTGTTTCCGTTCCGCAGTTAATTTATTCCGATTTTTATTCCATATATTTAATTACGCGTACTAGAAGCGAAAACTTAATAACATACTAGGATATACTATACCTACATATATCAACAATATTGTAACATAATGTGTATTAATTTATGTATGATCGCCACGAGCCAAAGATTGTATGACGCACACGCCAGCTCTATTCTCGAACGTTTTCCGCAAACGCAGTTGTTTACATTATTGTAAGCAGCAATTATAGTAATATCACGCGGTTAGTGGTTTTGGTTGCGTCATTTTCAGTGACATGCCCTTTACTTTTGAGACGTGTGATGATTGGGCAATTTTACGAAGACGAGTTTGGATATATTTTGATAACAAATATTTAAGTATAATACCAATAAATTAAATTGAAATGTCGTTCTATGATTTACAAATATCGCCAAATTGAAGTAAAAACTGCTATAAATGCGACGGCTAGTCATAATGACCATTTTAATTTTTGTTTGCCTATAAATTTATTTAGAAGAAGCTTCAAACTAGCTTACGGTATTTCATTAAATATAATTCCATTTTTTTAAGAGAGTTAAACAGTTATCAAAAATAAATAGGTTAGTACTTTTTTAATTATCTCGAATATTATTATCAAACAGAACTCTATGCAACTATACCTATATATAAAATGTTTGTGTGAAAGTATTTTCTAGTTTAACCATATTTTATATGTATTAGAAAAAGGTGAAGCTGCATGAAACCACTAGTAAACGTAAAACATATATTTTCTAGTACTTATATTTGAAGCAGTTACATAGATAAACGATAAAGTGAGACTTCCATCATCATGCATTATCTTTTGACATATACTGAATTTTCTATTTTGGTTCCATTTAAGATAATATTGGAAATATGATATGAAAAACCCACACATCTCTATTGTGAATTTATTTTAGTCACAACATGTTGCGAAGCGGTGCTAAATAAGATTAGGCTCCCATAGAGTTAAATAATAATCATAAAGAAAATTTAAACTAAATAATCAAAATAAACAAGTTGGCGGTAGGCTGAATAAAACTTAAAAAATACTCATTGACACTTGTCATCTATAGTTTTTCTCTGATCACGGCTACTGAAAAGTGGCCGAAACGTCGAAATAAAAAAAAACAAATAAATTACAACGCTTAAAACCGTTAAAACGTAATTTGATTATTTATTAAGTAGGTACTAATTATTTCTTTGTCCCTGCTCCAAATGGGGAAATGTTAGTATTTGTGACCGTTTCCCGTAGACTTAGCGATAGGTTTGATGCCTTATTTGTGAAACGACATTGTTGTTAATTGTTAACAACCTTAATCAATGACGGCGTTATTTTTAACTTTATAATTATGAAGCATTTGGCCACAGTCACTAACACTAACATTATTCCAGATGTAGTAGGTACTTTAAAGTAATCGATTTACCAATTTTAAAATCTCGTTAACATTCTGTTTCTGAAAAGTAAACAAATTTATACTGGAACAAACCCATTGGTCTGTGGCAAAGGGGAATTTCAGAATGTCATCGTATTTATAAAAGTTTGACGGGATATAAAGATGACTCAGTTCTGCGTCGTATATATATAAACACTTTAGAAGTTGATAATTGCATTCTCAGGAATAAAACCATGTTATTATCTAACATCGAGATATGTGGTTACGAATGCGTGACGTATCCGGATCTTCGCGAATCCGTTAAATTTACAGGGTTGTCAAATTATAGAATCACACAATCATTTTAATCATCAATTATCATAGGATCAATCAATAATCATATTGTGGCGACCGAGGGTGGAACTGCCCTGCAGCGTAAATCAGTTTTAGAACTTTTAGAAAGAACTAGAAATTTCTGGAAGGAAAAGACAAGGACGGATATATTCAGAAAAGGATAGACGATAAACGAAAGAAAGAGATAGATAGATGTTAAAAAGAGATAGACGACGAAAGAAAGACAGAGATAGATAGAGGGGTTCTAGAAAATTCTCCCGGGTATATAAACAGCGTACGGCGCGCCTACCGGGTAGTTTAAAGTTGAGTTCAGTCCAAGACGGTGCAGCAACAAGTGCGATCTAAAGAGTTATTAGAGAAGGTTAACAGAGGAAAGAGACGAATTAAGTGGTGAATTTAGTGACAAGTTTGGTGGACAGATACGCGAAGAAGGTGTGTAGCGTAGTTCGAGAGAGGAACTAGAAGCGAGCTACACGCGATAATATCGGAGGTGGTCTACGCAATATCGGCGACGGTATTGAGGGTGTGACAACTTATCGTCGGGACTGTGCATCGTTAGTCGTGCGTATAGGGGCAACCCTACGGAGAGGTACTACGTGCGTTTGTGTAAGTTAATAAAAGCTTTTAAATTAAAAACTGGTGTTTTCTTCCAATCCATAAGTGCGTACTCCCGCTCGTACGTAACAATATACATTATAGTATTTCAAATATTATAAAACTATTTATAATTATTTATTATAATACATAAAAAAAATAACTCCTCTTAATAATTCTTCTGAATTCAATTATTATTGTTTATTTTTATAGTTACTTGAAAGCGCACCTATGTTCAATGTTTTTGAAGTGATACTTCTTATAGGAGGGTAAACCGCTTCGTGACGTAACTCGTTACGGCGCCAGCCGGTCTGGTTTCCCTTTCTCTCACGTTAGATTAGTTTAAGTTATCACTTCTCTTGGGCGTTCCGAGACGCACAGTCTGTTTTTATAAGACATCAAATGTTTTTTTATGTACTTAATACTTTTCCGACTTCTTTATCGAGACTACAATCATGTTTGTACTCATCATAAATGTATGTCTCTGCAGATCACAGGACATAAAAACAAATTGCAAATCGTATTTTTAATGATTGTCCCTAAATTTGTTGTACATTTAAAATATAAATAGATAGCCTAGTCAAAAAGATTTGTAAAATTGTTTAAGAAAACAGTATTTTTTTAAAGTAAAAACAAATGGACACAAAAATTAAGATACATTTAATTAATAAGTCATGTGTAAATAAAACATGAAAACATTGAATATATTGTGAATATAGATACAAACTATTCACTTTCAAAACTGTTCTCTTCGTTTAACGGTTTTAAATTATCTTGCCTGGCAATTCCATTACACAATATTGTTATTTAAGAATCATACGTCGTCTTCACGCCACTGATTTTGATAACAAGTTTCTGCCGGTCAAGAGCTGGCAAAGCACTGAACCTTGAGTTTTAATCTCCTTCAAGTTAGATTTGACTCAAAAAAAATTGTTGATCTGATTTCAATATCTGAATTAATTGTTTCCTTTAAGGTTAGTGGTAACCCTAGCACGAAATGCGTCGTTCAATGAAATTGCAAACCAGTTTCGTTTTCAAGGTAGCTCTAGCCGCAATCATAAGGTCTTATGACGTGTTTGAGAGTTCATTAGCATTTTAATGACGTACAGTCACGTCATTAGTGACTCATATAAAATATTTTACATTTATATACATATATTTATTTATTTGTGAAATTGGGTTTAGGATACGTTAGTCATATGATTTACACTTCGTATTACTTTTGAAGAACGGAATTAATATTTAGAATGGAAACTTGTTTAGTCATCAGGTATTTTATGAAACTTGGATTCCACGTATTTCATACCAAAACCCCTCTCGTAATAGAGCCTTCCAAAGCACGTTACCACCTAAAATGCCGGTATCAGCGAAATAAGTTTTTACATACATACGTAGTTATCACGCCTGTTTCCCGTACGGGTAGGCTTGGATTTTGCTTCATCTTCATTCATTAATTTCTTCATACATACACGTTTATATGTGCTTTTTACCTGGTCATTCTTTAAGACATCTTCGATTTAATCGTGTTAAGTATATCGCGGTCTACCAGCACCAACTATACCATCCACACTATTATCATACCCTTGATTTCCCCGTCTCTTTTCATCCATTCTCTCTACATGTCCAAACCATCTTAAGCTTCCTTTCTCCAATCTTGTTATTATATCTTCTTTCAATCCACAACGTTCCCTTAGCATACTATTCTTCAGCATAATATTTCAACATGACTTCACATATTATAATATAATCTAAAAATAAGTTTTGAGATTAATAAATTGGATTTGGCTGTTTGTTACAATATTCTGACGGTCTCTGTGATTGTGAGCTAAGCCTTTGTCGGGCTCATTGCAACGATGAGGCCCGGGGTTCGTTTCCTGGCATAGTCAATTTTTGTGGTCTGGGCGTCTGGGATCAGTTGTAAAGTGGTCCATTGTATATTACCTATAACAACACATTTGCTTAGGTTTGGGATATATAATGTGTGTAAAACATAGCAATAATGGTGATTATTATTGTATTATTGGCTATGGATTTTCTGTTGTTTTTTTTTGAGAGTGTAATATGGGATAAGTAGAGATTTTGTTTTGTGTACAGATTTGTTAGTTAAATCTATCTATATAAATAAAAATGAATTGTATAAATAAATGTATGTACGCGCATAGCTTGAGAACGACTTTACAGATTTTTATGTTTTTTTTGTTTGAGTAGGTCCTTGGATGGTTTAGATTCACAATTGGAATTGGTGGTGCTAGGATTGGGTTCCTAGATTATTATATTTTCAGGCCAGGATAGTGTTCCCCGGGACCTCTAGTTTATTATATAATTAACATAACAAATTTTTTGAGTATGGAAAATCAGTTCTATTTTCATCACCTTTCTGTTATCAATTTCAATAAACACTGACGTGATGGTACAGTACGCAAATAATTCACAATTACACACATAAGATAATATTATGTGGTATTTGTGGTAAATTTGTTCATAGTTATATTTATAAATCCGTAACGTAATATGTATGAAAAATAATGTAATATAATATGAATTTGAGTATGCTATATAGGGAATCAATTTAAATTTTGACATTGAATTGACTGAGTTTGGTCTTTAATTTAATCGCTTGTTACAGACTTATCTACATCCCCATCTTCAGACTTAAATCATCTTTATATTATAGGCGTTTTAAAACATTAACTCGTATGTTATTATATTGTATGTGCCTTTTCGAGGTAGGCACAAGAAGTATTTTCATTTTTTCTATCTTTTGCTTTTGTCTGTTTTTATTGCCAGACAAACAGACTGCCAACCTGATGCAAAGTGGTTACCGATGCCTGTGGACGTTTGCGATAATGCCAACGGATTGTTAGCTTTTAGGATAGAATAGACAAGATCAGATAGGAGGGATGGAAGTGTTAGGAATGAGAAGGAAGGAGAGAAATTGGGCTTTTTAAAACTTTCATGTTTATTACCAGGTTTCGATAGCTTACATTTTTATTTATTATTCTATCTTTTATCATGTTTCCAAAACTCGCGTATACTTATGTTGTCTCGGTCGATTAGTATGGCTCGATTAGTAAGTCGTGGTAGCGTAATGGCTACCGAAGGCGTCCCAAAGTCAAAGGGCGCGGGTTTGATCCTGGCCGGAACGTATGCACCACTTAGGCAGTTTTCTGACTTAATGTGAATATTGTTACCATTACCACGTGCTAACAGTGGTGAAGGAAAACATCGTGATGAAACCTGCATATCGAGATTACAGATGTGTCAAACCTGCCAAGCCGCCTGGGATAAGCCTGGCGGGTGTACTGTCCGTTCCCCTATAGAAGGAGACTCGAGCCCAGCAGTTGGACGTTTATAGGCTGTTAGGGTGCGTTCCCACTATGTCGTAACGATTAATTTATCGTTGGACGACTGTCGTCTCTAGCTGTTCCCATTATAACGATTGTTTGTCGTCAATTTTTTTTATCGTTTAACTCATTGGATCGCGACGACGTGGCTACGATAGATTTGCCGTCACAATTTAGTCGTAAGGATCTTTTATCGTTTTACGACTGTCGTGCTAGCCGTTCCCACTGTCATGACAATCTGTCGTCACTGCAAAAGATGTTGTAGAAGACAGTAAGTCGTGTCGTTCTATATGTGAACTCCTCCATTTAAACATATAAGCCACGACACTTAAAACTATACGATTGTCTGTCGTCACGACATAGTGGGAACTCGCCCTTATTAGTACGACTCATCTTAGCTATCTAGCTGTGTATTATGTTTAACTTAAGTAAATTTAGACAAGTGTTTATTGCTATGCAAACTGTATTAAGGATAATATACTTAAACTTTGTTTATGACCTACATAACTCAATATTATAAGCAAAATTGTGGTTATTATACTTCGACTTGTGTGCTAGAAGTCCAAGTATTTGGACTTTGATTAAAAATAAATTCTATTAATATTGGTTTTCCTCAAGAGACTTGTTGCTAGACTTGACGAAACAAGGCTGCTGTTTGTTACCTGGACAAAACTCTTATTTGCTTGTGGGTCGGCACTTACTTGGTCAATTTTTTGTTTAGTGTAAATAAATATTAGAGCGCATTAGCGAATGGTAGCAACTTTTGGTGAAACTAAATCTTTTAGAACGGTTGTTTGGAACAAGAGTTTTTTTTGGCTCCAGTGGGTTAAATAACAAAACTGGCAGACTACATAATCCTACGGTCATTTGTGTTCATTTGGCATGCCCTTAAATATTGTTTTAGCTGCAATTTCTTGAAAGCATTACGAATGGAGTGGCCATGATATTTGTAAGAAATAAAGACTATGGAGTGTTTCTACTGGTTATGAGATATTAAAATATCTATGTAAACAACATAACACAAACATAACGGAAGGCAATGTTATGTGTGGTACTAACAGTGTAAATTAAATAAAATATGAAAGTAGAAATAACTAAAATCATATTTTCATTAACATTTTTAATATTAAAATATATGATTAAACCTACTTTTCATAGGTATTCCAGGACTGGTTTATTTTCTTATAAATAAAGTACGACAGAAAAGCTATGGATATTTACAAAATCAGTGGTGTTACCAATGCTCTGCTAACCTTTAAGGAATCTTATTACAACAACTTTATTTTTAAATAATACATATGATAGTACTAAAACCTTAGCTGACTGATAACATCAGAATCTCCGCCATGTCGATTCGCTGTTCAGCGTAGGCACCATTTTCGCTAACTTGAACTCATTAGATGCTTTGAAAGAATTTCACTAAGGCGCAAGACCTTATTAACAAGGAATAACTTACCATTTAATTTACTCGAAACTAAAATTCATCACGCCATGTTACTGAGATTATCCTGAAAGTTTTTGACTCCTGGTAATCCCAGTAGGCCGTCGGCATTTCCAAAGGCGGCGGCATTTTTGTGCAGCGTTGGCGCCGAGATTCGCGATCCTCGACAAATATTTGAGCCAGTCTTGTCAACCCTGACTAATGACTTACATGTGCATATTTTTTTAAATTCTTCACAGCGATAACTTGGCGCATTAGTCGTTTCCTTCTTGACTTAACGTTCAGGACTTTTTATTTTAGCGAAGCGCCATTTGCCTTAAGTGGCCTACCACAGTAGGGTCTTAAGATTTGTCAAGTGTGTAAAAACACACTGGTACGTAGCTTTGTATAAATAGTTTATTAACTGAGAATACTTATTATATTGTTTTCTTGGGATTAGGGGGCTATTTATATGAAAGTGTTTTAAAATTTATAACTATACTTATATATAAGTACAATGGAAGAATAAAATATTACAGTAGTATATAGTGATAACTTAATGGCTACGACATCCGAGCCTCATTCCATCGACCTGGGTCTATGCCGGAAAGCACAGGCTACCTAAGAAATGTTCTGTATATTATAGCTCCACGTGCTAACGCTGAATAAAAGGAATACAGCGTGTATGTGTACTTCTTTTTACATATAGGTAAAACACTGTAGAATTACATTAGTAGAATTTTCAAATATAACATCCTATTGCTTGGTAATTCTTAGATTTCGCGATTATATCTTTTTGATGACGCTTGTCGGCTCGAACGTGTATTTTATCTCGTTAAATAAATAAATATTAATTCTCTTGTAATCTAAATTAATATGAGGAAAACCACAAATTGTTTATTGCTAAATTCCCCTCATCACGTGCATACATGTCTAAAATCACGTAAGCATTATGCTTAGTAGTAACGAAATATAATGCTTAAGTAGTTAAGTAAATTTCATGTGTATACTTTGATAACGGGGATGAACATGGTTAAATCCCCGAACATTATTGTTTTACATATATTATCATTTACATATACATAATCCCTTTTTTTTTTTTTTTTAGCCAGGGGAAATCCGTTTGAGGACTAAGCCGCGACAGGCGCAGAAGCCTGGGGGATGTTCGCGACCCGGTGAGAGTGTGGGATTCGCCAGATCGGGGGTGGCACTAGCGTGCCCGGTCAGAACTGGTGCCACGCTATTGCCACTCCCCAGTTAGGGATATCCACTAAAACCCCTGGGTGTTCCGTCCTGCGCCTTATGCCAGGGCTACGGGTGTAGGCTATCCCGTCTCCGCGTGCCCTGGCAGGCGTGGGCCCCGCTCACTGGGCCTCTTCCAATGCCGGGGGAGCTACTCCCCCGGCCCTACTCGGTCTATTCCAGGCGTGGGGCGGTCTGTAACGCGCCCCACGGGAAGAGAGATGAGCGCGCGCGGAACACTCGCGCTCTCATCTCGACGGCATGTGCGGGTGAGTGAGAACCCTTATACCCCTAGGGGCCCCACCCGCGCCGCCCGCTTACGGTGGCCGAAGGTCTAGGTTTGACCTCCGGCGTCGGCGCGTCCTCCTTTGTCGGGAGCGGAGCAAAGACGTGCGCTCACGCTCCCGTTCCGCCTCCTCCTTCGCAAACATGACGTGCTCGCAGAAGGAGGAGACGGCGTCCCATCCGGTGCGGCTCCCGACCATGGTGCGTACCACGACCGGGAGCGAAAGGTCTAGTCCGGTGAAGGCGACGAGGTCTCGGCGCTGCTCCGTCCACGCAGGACATTCCTGGAGTGTATGCAGCGCCGTATCCTCGTAGCCTGTGTCGCAATGATGGCACCCTGACGTAGCTTCGCAGCCAAGGCGACACAGGTACCTCCCGAAGCAGCCGTGCCCCGAGAGGACCTGCGTCAGCCGGAACGTCAGGGTGCCGTAGTCTCTGTCAATCCAATTTCGCAGGACGGGCCTCACCGCCTCAATGGTGGCGGGGCCCGCGCTGGGGCGTCTAAGGCGATCTTCCCAAACTCCCACGGCGACCTGGCGGAGCTCCGACTTGCACGCCTCGATTTCGCGAGGCGCGGGTCTGGTGCCCCTGGCCAGGGCTTCTTTGCGCCATACATAAAGTGACGCCAGTACCCTGGCCTCCAGGTCCCATGGGAGGGATCCGGCGAGTAGCGAGGCCGCTTCGAAGGACACCGTACGGTATCCTCTTATCGCCCTGACGGCCATTATGCGCTGGGCTTGACGCAAAAGCGGTGCGGTTTTGGCCGTCAGGCGGTCTGCCCATACAGGGGCCCCGTAGAGGGCCATCGACCGTACGATGCCTTCGAAGAGTTTTCGGCACGTGGCGTTCGGCCCCCCGACGTTGGGGAGCAAGCGCGACAGCGCACCCGCTGCCCCCTTGAGTCTGGGGAGCAGCTGCCGAAAGTGTGCCGAAAAATCCCACCGGCCATCGAGGACTAATCCCAGATGTTTCATGGTCTCCCCGATGCCGATGCGGATGCCTCCTACTATTATAGCGGTATCTGGAGGTGGACGTTTCCGAGGGCCGTGGAAAAACACGGCCTCGGTCTTCTGAAGCGCCACCTCCAGTCCAAGACGCCGGATCCTGCCTACTACTAAAGACACCCCAGCCGTGCCTAGAAGGCACGCCTGCCTGTGGGTCCTCCCCTGTGCTGCGATCAACGTATCATCCGCGTAGCATATGATGCTGACGCCGGGGGGGACCCTACTGCGCAACGTCCAGTCGTATGCGATGTTCCACAGGAGGGGACCGAGAACCGACCCCTGTGGAACACCGCACACCATGGCTCGCCGATTCCATCCCTCGTGGACCGGGTAAATGACGGCTCTTTCATTTAGATAATCCCCGACTATTCGGCGGAGGTAAGGAGGCACCCCAAAATACCGGAGTACCTCCATAATGCAAGGCCAGGGCAAGGAATTAAAGGCGTTGGCGATGTTGAGAGACACCGCCAATAATACCTCGCCCCGGGAAACTGCTTCCTCCGCCAGGCTTCTCAGGCGCATGACAGCGTCGATTGTAGAACGCCCCGTGCGGAATCCAAACTGGTTGTCCGCCAAGTCCGGCCCCGTCGTCGACATATACATAATCCCTACCACAAGCTTAAATTTAAAGTATAACCCGGTTAATAATAGGTCGCTTATACAAAATTCATGCCCTGCCTCAACCATTAAAGATATGTAGGTTTAAGAGAGAAAAAGGTAGCTTATATCATATGTCGGGGATGAAAATCGATCTCCTTATCAAATTTCATTAAGATATGTTCAGTTAAGAGGTTCAGTAATTTCGGAGCCTATTCAATGCAAACAAACAATCAAATCTTTCCTCTTTATAGTATTAGTATAGATAACTCTGCACTTGACATATGATATATGATTACTGTATATTTTTATAGAAAAAGTAAAATTAATGTCTGTGGATTGAGTGGATTACACTATGTCTATGTTAATTAGTTGATTTTCAATTTAATTACTATTTGCATGACTGAAAGGTCAAAAACATGATAAAAATTAAAATATTGTCATCTCATGTTTTTACAAACAATGTTTTTAATCAAATAAATTATTTAATTTGAGTGGCGATTGTTGTAATGCGCCATTCGAGATGCGACATTGTTAATGATGTTATTTTTTAACAGTTTAAATATAACTCATTCGGCCACAGTCTAAACCTTTAACACTAATGCAGAATAAGCTTTAGCATTAAAGTGTTAGTAGTACGAGTGTTGGAATCTCCAACAAAAAGTTGTTATTAATTTGGTGTGGCATAGTACTGGCCACCAATACTAAATATTTAAATTTAGAACATGGGATGTCTTTGTTTTTGTTATCTGTATTGTATATTTTTTCCATCCATTACTGAAAAGCGTCATTGTATTACGCACGTGTAGTTTTCTTTAATAATTAAAATATCTACAGTCCACAATGAATTCATATTTAAAGAAGTGTTAAACAACGAGTGAGTATTATATGTTACACAGATAAACAAAAGGATGGTTTTTAAACAGTAAACGTCCCCCGGGTGTCGGCCTGTCGCTCTAACACAATACGGCGCCAATTTTTTCACCACTTGTCGCACAGATTAGGAGTGTCGGTACAAACGACGTGAAATGTCTGGCTTTTGTACTAAGCCCCTGGGGACATTTGAAGTACTGTTAATAACGTCGGTCGATACTTGAGAAGTTAAGGGTGGCTGATAAAACCAACCATGTGTTTTAGCGTTATGTATTTACTGATTACAAAATATGAAGTGGATACAATAAGAAGTACACAATGACGACTAATATTTAGTAATTCTTATATTTTTGTTTTGTTTTCCTGTTTCCTTTGAGATGTTCTTTTTTTAAGTTACATGCATGTTCATATATAATACGTAATTCATGTTTGTTATAAATATATATTAGTTATATATTTGTTCGCGGCATTACGTGTGTAAATAATATCTCGAGAAAATTATCCTGCTTTCGGGATAGAAAAAGCCTGTATCTAAAATACATATAAAACAAATTTTATAATACTTAATTATTTCTTTCAGATTCATTCGCGTTGTCTTTGAATCCTTAAGTATCTCATAGAAGTAATGTAATTATTGAGGTTTAACAGTATACTTAATCATTCTCGTTTTTTAATGTAAATATACAATAGTAATAGTAAATAATCAGCAGAGACACACACATATTGTATATAATCAAATTAAGCAAGTTACGCTTGTGTTATTGGTAACATACAAGGGACTGCTCTGGGCCCGATCCCAGACACCTAGACTATAGTAAATAATAGAGAAAATTCGTTTTTTAAATTTACCATGCCAGGGATCGAACCTGGAGTATTTACGTACGGAGGTATGTAAGGAGTATTGGAACGCACAGGCCGTTGCAATAATGTAAGCCACTAAAGACTCAGCCCGCTTAACCACAGAAGCTGTAAATATACATACATATTTACGATTGGATTTGCATTCCGGCGCATACATGAATCGTAGATTGCATCAAGCCAGAGGAAGGACATCATAACGAAATAAATGTCAGAAATATAAATCTAAGACTTGATAACTTAATTTCGAAATACTAAATTACATTAGGAAACAATTACAGAAGCTATTTGTTTTAGTTTACAAGCATTATAAAATCTACAATTCACAAACAATAAGATGGTAGTTATGAGTTGTAACACAAAGGTATTGGTACTATAAGAAAGCTTCTTAAGTTTTGTATAACTGTTATTAAAATCTTAACAAATTCTCGGAATATCTCAAACCCTTTTCAAGTTGAACACGCGAAATATCCACGTGCTGCCGACAAACGAGCCTTTTCTATTAAAAGGCTCATTGTCAAGAACCCGCTAGAATAATAAAACGCCTCAAAAGCTTCTTTGTTATCCGGCATGAAGGACCAATTCGTGTTTATGATTTTAAAAGTCATATTTTATTGAAGTCAACCCAAAATTTTACGTCCAACTTTATGTTTGTAATCTTTTTTGAGACTTCTCAACAGCTTTGTGTTGTCACCGCGATTTTATGGTTTCGACCGGTAATTATCACTAGAGATTTTGATGTTTATATGGCCCATAATAGCAGATTTTATGTCTTATGTCATTTACTTGGTCGGTCTTTGAACTAGTTTCATCGATATTTCAATGTCAAATGGCTATTAAAGCGAGGTCCACTTTATAATTACGAGTATCCGCTTAATTACTGACTGGCTACGTGTCATTGATGATTCTGAGTGAAATTTATAAGTTGAAAGCGTGTTATTATCGAACAGCCTCGGAGCGAACGGTAGCTGCCTTTTTACTTTCTGATCAATGGGCCTTTTTATTCATTCCACCATAATTATAAGGCACGCGGTATTTGGGAAGTGGATAAGAAACTGTTGAGGTGCTACAGAGGTGCAGCATTATTAGGGATCCTTACTTATTTTTTCGAAGATGAAACCCTTAAACAAGATCAAATCCTCCCATCCGCTTTGTCACAGCTATTTTTTCAGACTATATAGCACAATTATAGTTATGTTTGCGGTTATATTAGTATAATTTATATTAGTTTAATATAATAAAGATGATGATTTATAAAGTAATTAAATTAAAAAGGAATATTACATACTTAACAACTACATTAAAATGGCGCCACGCTGTTATTAATGAAAACCATGTGCTATTTGTAATTTATAATTAGTTAATAATTGCTTTTTAACGAACATTTGGAAAATAATTTGTATTCATTAGGTTCATTAGCTTTTTACTGTGATTCGAAATGGGCTTAATATGGTTTTAAACCATATTAAAGTTTTAATTTATTTGCTATATTCCGATTAAAATAATTAATAAATCGGTCACGGTGAATGGTTCCGTATAGGGGATAAACTTCCACTGTATTTATTATTTGGCTACGAAATTCTAGGAAAGTATTCAATCTTAAATACCACAAATTCCACTGCCAATACAGAAAAAGTCTAAAACTGCCTAAAAGTAATGAGACTTGACTGGTAAAGTAGATGATTCGCATAAAGTTTCTATTAAGAGCTTTTGTCTCGTTTTCTCCATAGTATTAAAGTTAGACTAATGTAATGATTGAAAGCGCTTCTAAGGAGGTTCGATTATTCAGCTTATATATTTTCGTAATGTGATACTCCTTGGCGGAATTCTCACGCAAGTACCTATTTTTCGCACGTTCCGTTATATGTTGTGTAATTAATTGTTAACTTTCGAACAATGTATATAGGCTTCGTAAATGCATTTTTTGAGCAAATATGCTCTAGTAAAATATTAACACGACGAATTGAAAACCCTTTTTTGAAAGATCCTCCTCTTTCGAAGACGGTTTTTTTTTTTTTTTTTTTATTGCAGGAGATCAGCAGACAGGCAGACGGCCCACTTGATGGACAGCGGTTACCATCGCCTATGGACATTTGCAACACCAAAGGTGCTACGAATGTGCTGCTGCTCTCTTTAGGGAGCCTGGAACCTGGTCACTAATGCCGGAACACAACACAGAGTTATTATGGCGGCATACTCTAGACCAAGGGTGGTAGCCATCCAGTCGGGTTAATAATGCAAATTTACATGCAACGTTATATTTTCACAGTGTGTTAACAATCGATTAGGTACATAGTTGGCGATAATCCCGGTAGTTCCAATCGTATTGGTCTGGTCGTGTTTCTCTGATTAATATCAGCAGCCCACGGCTGGTTATCGTTCGCCCTGACGTATTTATGACTCTGATATTAATTCACTATAATCATTTGAACACGATCGCTACCACTCGCTAGCGGCTTGAAGTTGAGCACCTAACCAAACACTTATTCCATTTTGTAATGATATTGATCAAAACAACACGAAAACATTTTTTTAATCTCATCAAGTTATATATTATAATGGTTCTAAAGAAATTTCTCAAGTTTTCGCGATTTTTATATGAAGGGTTTAGAGCAAATAAAGTACAACAGTCTTGGTTTATGTAGTTAACAAAATCACAAACACAAAGCACCATTCCTTATACAGAGAGCATGAATAGAGTGAGGAGATTTTTTTGCCTGTAGATATAGATTTAATACTGGCGACAGTTTTTTTCTCTCAATTTTAAACAGATGTTTTGTTTATTTATCACTGAAAGTATATTTAAATTAACAGTAAATATAATTAAAATTACGTTATATTGGTTGTAAGTTTTTCGGCCACTTCTCAGTGATCACGGCTACTGAAAAGTGGCCGAAATGTTGAAGCAAAAATCGATGACAATGCTGCGCTTATAAACGATAAAATATAGTTTTGATTATGATCGTATGTCCTCCTCAGACCTATCCCATCTTAGGGTCTGGAAACGAATTGGCATCGTCTCTGGTGTTGCAAACATCTAGGATATAGTAACTTTCCGTCGGGTGAGCCATTAAATAAATAAAAAAAACAATAAAAAGGTCCTAAGTTAAACGAACCATGTTTTTCCATAACGCACATTTAAGATTTAACTACATTTAAAATATATAATGTATTTCTGAGATCAGATTGTGGTTTTTCTTGTGAATGTTTAAAAGGAAAATTCTCTGAATAGCCTGAACTGTTTCCCAGTTGAACTGACGATTGACGTGAGGCAAAGACCTACGAGTTCCCGCGGTCTGGCTGTACGGTTAAAATATAAAATTATTAATTATTTGACTGTTCCAAATGCCTTTCAATCAGAATTGTAAAATAGTTCTGGCCGAAAAGCATGCAACTCTTAGGCAGTTTTCTACCCTAATGTGTATATTGTTACAATTGCCATGTGCTAACAACAGTGAAGGAAATATCGTCATGAAACCTGCATATCGCGATACCCAATATGTCAAATCCTTCAAGTCGCTTTGGACAAGCGTGATGGGTGTAAAATTATAAATATTCCTGGGCTCGGGTCTTTTAATTTCTTAGAGGAACGGACAGTATACCCACCACGTACGTCCATATACTCTGTTTCTTCCCTCTAAAAGTTGGGAGGCCCTAACTTCAGAGTCCAGTAGTGAACCGTTATTGATCTGTTATTACTATTATTTTAAAACAATAAATGCTAATCGCCGACAAAACAAAGTAATCGTTTATTTTATATACCTAATATTATATATTCATTTCATTATTTTGATAATTAGAATTTGAGCGTTAACTGTTATTATTCATTTTGATGACCAATAAAGTGTTATCTATATATCTATTTAATGAGAACATCTTTTCAATGATTTTAATGCTAAGTACAGATATAATCACCTTGTAACCCAATTTTGATATAATAAATTACTTTTATGATATTCTTTATGGAAATACAAGCTAAAATTAATGTTTTTATCATATCAAAGTTAAGAGATGTGTCAGTTTTCATATTATGTTTCAAAAGCGCCGCTACTGTAACTTTTTAGTGACCACGCGGCGGTTCTTTAATTGTACAAAATTGTCACTAAAATGTCCATTAATTCAGTCTGTCTTCTAAATTAATGTGCTTTTAGCGACCGTTTTGGAGCTATTAAACGGACAGACAGTTAATTACCCGAATTTCTTCATTACTTTGTTGTTGCCGAGTTTCTATATCTTAATATTCATAAATTTTCCTTACTGTTAATTGTTTTTCCTTGGAACATCATTTTGGTACAACACACAGGTGTGACACACACGATACTATCTACATATAAGTCATGTGTAATTTCTACGAATTACAAGACGTGGAACTTATCTATACTAATATTTTAAAGCAAAAATATATATAATAATTTATGTTAGATATTACTTTTAAGTTAGAATAAATAATAAGGTAAGGTCTTACGTCATAATAATAATTATAATAAGTGTCACGCCACATTTATATTAAATTTATCTAAGGACCTCTACGTGTTGGCCTTCCCATGCCCCCCCCCCCCACTCAAGCCCTCCAAATGTACGCGTCATTTCTGTGGGCCGTGGTCTCGAAAGCCATACAATATAATAATAATAAGAGTATTATTATATAGTATAAGTATAAGAGTATAAAACCTCGCCCGACACCTAGAGAGGCTCTCGCTTGGTAATTGGGTGAATGGCCAGATACAGAAGGCGGTTCTCCTGAGCACGGCAGGCATTGTGAGGAAGTTCCTGTGTCTGGAGCCTTAAACCACCAGTATCTTGGGCCCTAAGCCCCGTTGCCGACGGGATAAATTACAATAATTACACTAATGAAATTTTATGTGGGTTTGGGAGGGTCCCGGGGTGGTTTAGATTCACAAGATTTTTAGTTTTTCAGGACAAGAGAACGTTTGCCGAAACCGCTAGTAGTATATATACTGATTGCTTTAATAAAGATTTTTGTTTGTTTGAGTTAGTTCTGGTGTTTGGAGTTGATATTGTGAAAATTATTATTATCAAGGCTGTATAAACTTAATTGCTATATCTGCCATTGTAGCGAATTTGACAACAGTAACGCTAACTTCCGTCGAACCCTAAGCAAACATTTATAGTTTTCTAATGCTGACGGTGGTGTTTATGTTAAAAATTGAATAACTTGATGAATAATCCTGTGATTCATATTTATAACCGTAAAACCACATTCCCTTTATTATATATCATTATCTGAAATGATTCATATTTATTCATTAGGTGTGTATAAGTAGTAGTAATATTCATAATTCTCACCTACATTAATCCGATAGTTTTGTAAATAAATTTAAATGATTTATAGACTAGATTTTATAGTTATTTGTAGGAGTGTATCGAGGCTTCTAGTTATAGATTAAAAGCAAGATGAGAGCAAAAGAACATGTTGAAGGCTTTATAAATATTGGAACGAAGTTCTTTGGATGGGGGATAGACGAAAAACAGCGATAGCGAAGGTTAAATTCTGCCCACAGTATATTCTTATACAATTTCGAACTTTAATCCAATGGAATAAAATTTAAAATAATATATATTAGTGAAATATACGTTGTTTTGAAAATAAGTCTTGTAATTGCTCTTATTACTATACAATTTTGTTGTTGGTCTCTGATGTCCTTCGATGGTCTTCGAAACTTCGTTAAAAACCCAGTTCTGCTATTACTATCTCATCAAAGTCGTAGGGCACTATCGTATCAATCCTAAGTTTTGCTGATTTCGTTATTCTGTAAATACTAATGTCGTGCCAGTGGCACGGCACTCTATCTTTACGATTTATAAGCGTAAACCTATAGCGTAACTTTTACTACTATTATTAAAGTTATACAATTTCTGTTTGTTGGCTGGCTTCATTTCTCGAGCTCGGATCTTTGTCCATCTATTTATCTAAGATCAAAAAATCACTACACGCCACTGACAGCATTGATGTAACAATATTTTATTGCTACATCAATGACTGACAGTTTCAAAACAAACACATAACTTTTGCTTAAAAACAGTCTATAACTATTCATAATTTAAACTTAAACTAAAATGTGTACAAAATTCTGTAATACAAGCAAGTTTCTGAAAACACAAAAAAGATAAAATAAAAACAAAAGAATTAAGATAAGATCGAGAATACCTACTGCTTTCACTTACAATAGACAAGTAGGGTATTAATATAGAATTTAGATAAAGAATAGAAGATCAATATAGTCACAGAGGAGGAGAGAGAGAGAAACCCTTTTGGCTTATGCACAACAACTTTGCTAAAGATCATCACATGATCCAATGTATAGTTTACGATT
Source organism: Dendrolimus punctatus (assembly GCA_012273795.1). Taxonomy (NCBI): domain Eukaryota; kingdom Metazoa; phylum Arthropoda; class Insecta; order Lepidoptera; family Lasiocampidae; genus Dendrolimus; species Dendrolimus punctatus. The sequence continues at coordinate 13,707,193 of CM022543.1, forward strand.
CTATATAGGATATATAGACAAACATTCATTATAATATATCAAGATTAGATCCCGGCAGCCGTTGTCCTGCCCGAAAAAGATTCAATCGATATGTCGTTAGCAGCGCCACCTACCGGGTCCAATTGTGAACCAACTCAAAAAACTTCTTTGGCTTATGCACAACAACTTTGCTAAAGATCATCACATGAACAAATGTTTAGTTTACTTTTCTATAAAGGACATACAGACAAACATTCATTTTTATACATAAAAAGAAGATAGAAACGAAACTGCATAGCCAAACACCATGTATAAGTTCGCGCCAAAAACTTTATTTTTGTAATTACCACAATGCAAGTATTGAATACATGATAGAATTCTCACCATAGTATTCGCAATTAATTTTAACGATTTACGTGTGACCCATAGCAGTCTTATTTCACATCAAGATTATCCTGTTTGCCGTCATCATTCTATATTAATCAAGTTGGGTTTAATTTACACAGGCGTTCCTTTGACTTGCGGCTGGCTTACGAACTTTTAGTTCGATTTTGATCTTATTACATAGGCATAAAGGTTGTGTTGATGATAGACATCATACTATTCATGATTGTGGGGTTATATTTCAATGATTGAAAGTTGGAAATTAATAGGCTGGCGCCATTGATCGAGTGCCTCATTATGATACAAGGTATGGGAAAATCGCCAGTTTATTGATGAGCTTGTGATCAATTTTAAATTTATTTTAATACTAACGGTTACTCGCAACTTTGTCGTATTATTTTAAAATCTTTCGTTTACATTATACCCACATGCATGGCAGTAAGTAGGAAAGTGGTGAGCGCTCTCTGGGAAATTTCCGCAGGATCAAAGATATCACACATTTTATTGTATAAAATCTGCCATCGATCATTTTGTTATCTGGTCATTTAAAATCATTACCTAAAGGAATTATGTGTCACTGATAGAAATTTTAATTCCTGATTTCACCTCCTTCGAGATTATTTTTTGAGGTAAAAGTAGCCTTCTATAATTTATATGCTCCCCATGATACAATCTATATTTTGCCAAATCTTATCATTATCCACCCTCGAAAATGTAAAAAACAAACAAAATTTCGTATTTATATGTGTATAAGTATGAACAGCTCGTTGAATAAATAAGTAGCGTCTATGATCATATTAATAGTTAACTTGGCTCACTTAATTAACTAGCAATGAGAAGTCTTTCGCTGGTATTTGGTTTATTAATGTTCTTGCATATAGAGAATCTATAGGTGTAATATATAGTATAGTCGTAAGTCGATGAATGTTAATTAATTTAATTGCTTTTTAGTCGACTTAAAAATGGATGAGGTTTTCAATTCGCCTGTATTTTCTTCACACTATTTCTCCGTCAATTGTGGATCGATTTTCATTTTTTTTGCGATAAGACTGCATTTTATGAGTAACCAGTCTGTAAGTCTTCTGAAATGAGTTATATATCTCTAAACATCAAAAATACTTTCTCGGAAGCATACTATTTAATATTTTTACAAATATATTAAGTACTGATGAGGGTGGAATTATGCTGTCAACTAAACTTTCTTAAAATTCAAAATCAAACTCAATCTGAAACATGTCGAATAATTTTGTAACTTATATTGATTCAGAGAAAAACACACTATTACAAACATAAGAAACATGAATGGCGTCGCGTAGTTTAAAGCACTAGTAAGTATTCAGGCATTCATGCGCACACGCATCGGCACGCCACGACGTTGCCGTTGCTCACTAATTACGTACAAACATTCATAAGTTTTTGTGAATGAATGGAACTGATATTTTGTAAGCGATGTATTTATTTTCAAGTGCTGCGGCATCTTTGTTGTATTGTGATTCCAGCAATATAGTCGTAGTACAATACATAATTGGTCCTATTAAGTAAGTGGTCTGGAAGAGGTCTCTGTGAGCGGCAAGGTCAAAACTGCAACTTTGTATGTTGTTCTTATTTAAAACAACGTCAGAGCGGGGGCACACGATGCGTTGCGTCGGCGGTGCGGCGCCGGAGCGGTGTCGCTGCGTCATTTTACATAGAAATATCTGTGGCATGCACACGATGCGCTGCGGTGCCGCACCGGATTCGCAACCACTGAGACGAGGTGGGGAGGGGTGAATGCGTTGCGACGTCGGAGCGGCACCGCTCAGTTGTTTTTTATTAAAGGACTTTCCAACGCTGCTGGGGTGCCGGCGGCGCCGCTGCGACATAACAAAGTTGCGGTGCCGCACCGATCGTGTGCCCGCAGATACGGCGAAATCTTTGCGGTGCGGCGTCGCAACGCATAGTGTGCCCCCGCTCTCAATAGCAATGAAGTGTCACTATTTGTAACTCTTCTAAAGAGAGAGTTCTGTTGAAGTAAAAACTATTTTATATTCATTTCCATTATCGTGTAATAAATTTTATGATAACTTGAGTGCTAGTTCCGAAGGCCCATGTCCCTTTCCCTGTATCCCATCTTCCCCTATTCTATTCAATATTCCATTCTCGCATCCTATCCCCTCTATTCTATTCCTCCTGTCTGATTCCACTGTTCTATTCTTGTATACCATTCCCTCTATCCTATTCCTCTTGTTTGACCCCCATCCCCATTCTGTTCTCGTGTTTTATCCCCTCTATTATATTTTTTCTGTCTGAACCCGATATTCTCTTCTCGTCTCCTATCTCTTCTATTCTATTTATCCTGTCAGATCCCTTTGTTCTCTCCTCGAGTCCCATCTCCTCTACCCTACTCCTCTTGTCTGATCCTTCTATTCTATCGTGATATCACATTCTCTCTATCATATTCTTCTTGTCTGATCCCTGTTCTACCCCGTTTATCCCAACCATCCCAAAGGCTAGCAACGCATTGGCTTTGCCGCTGGTGTTGCAAACGTCTAAAGGTGACAGTAACAACTTTTCGTTAGATAGGGTGTCCACTTGTTTGCTTACTTCAAACAACAAAATAATGAAACTGTTCCATTCAGCCTAACTCCAACTCTAACTAATTAAGTGTTCCATTTTTATGATCCGCCCCGCTGAGGAGTAGAACTCCTTACCGTCGTCTGTTTTCCTGAAAATACAATGCTCGCGTGAACAGATACCTTCTAGGTAAGCGTGTTCCATCTTCGACTGCATTTTCACCTGACATCAGGTGCCATGTCGGTCAAAAGCGAACCTAATTCATCAGATTTAAAAAAAATGTGCCCCTGTTTGTTCTGTATTTATATATATTGTATTATATTATATGTTGTACATGATTCTCACAAAAAATGTCGCTTTAATTGAAATCAGTTGACATATAAAATAAATGTGAATTTCAAATTATGACTTGCAGAGAATTATACAATTTTAAAATTAAAAAGCTCTGCGTGCTGTATAATTGTTATATATTTTATGAAATGTATACACTAAGCTGTAGTTTAGCAGAGAGTTCATTATAAAACATACAGTATCAATTAGTTGAATCGTAAAAACGAACCCCAAAACAATTAACCAAAGTTAATAATCCAAAATCAAATCCGTGACGTGCGCCCGCCCACACGAAACGTCTGAAAAAAATCCCGTCCACCAAACTATAACTATACATACATCTATACAGCTATATGTAATCGACAATGCGTTACACACACATACGCACACCACCCATTAGTATGTGAGGCGCGGCGAGTAGTTGCGCGTGCTCGCCACTCGCTCCACGGCTTCTTATTATTATTTATTGTTGAATAATGTGAATGGTAATGCGTGGTTGTTCACGATCCCGCATAACACCTGCCGTGTTTTCCCACAGTCGAGCTCGGGCTGCGCGCGCGCAGGAAGCGTGCGAGTGCAAGCGGGACGCTACGCTCGCGTGTACTGCACGCGCTATATAAGCGGCGTGGTAATAAGTAAGAACGAGACAGAGCATAGGATAAACGTAGCTACGTAGGCGCGTAACGATAACTACGTATGTCGTAGCGTTAATAATTATGGAGAAAATTGAAGTTCGTCTGTTTTATTTAACTTGATTAAAAGTGTCATAAAAATGTATATTTATGATAATTTTGTTTCCGGTAACGCTGTAGTTAATGATGAATTGGACTAGTTTAAGATACGGATTAAACTATGGGAATATGTTGGTTTCAATTAACAAGAACAATTTGAATATCAATCAGTTATTCACGCATTGATATTTATATGTTGTTATTTATTACACATGTAAAAGATTAAGAATCGTTCTTGTTCAAGTTGGTATTCATGCATAATAAAACAAAAAAGAATTTATTATACAAATGTAGGTTTTTAGATTCCTCTAATGACCTAAGGCAATTAAATATCCACGCGTAACTTCCTAAAAGTGAACTTGGATCCAAATTGTATATATCCATTATATATAACAACATGTTGCATCTTTCCTAGGTTATGGAATCTCTCAGTCATCGCACGAAATACTAGCTCAAGTTTAAAGCCGATATTCTGTGAGGGAATTGTATCACATCAATGAAGTCACCCTAAGATCTGTAATTAATAATACCACCCACAAAAAATTGGATTGTACTTTTGACCAGACATATCTATTCTTATGTATTTCATTGCACTGAATCCGAATCTGAGGTCACTTTGGTCCATACAGCCTTAAAATTATAAGGGTGTATGGACCAAAAGACTGAATCTGATGCCAGTTTAGAACCTGGTCTGGTCAAAATTACAGACAGCGACCCCTTTACAGGTTGATAAATTTTGGCGACTCCCTTGGGTCATATACAAACAAACAGTTAGTAATTTAAAATACTAGGTTTATGTTTTTTCTCTATTTTGTTTGTGCCTTTTCCATTTTGCCGGCGACCCCCCGATCAAGGCACTGCGACCCCCTAGGGGTTGCGACCCACAGGTTGAAAAACACTGACGTAGAAGATACAGCTGTAATTACTTCTCATACTTAGTTGTTAATTAAGAAATTTATGACATGATTATGTTTTAAACAGGATGCAGGAGTCCATGCCAAGGAAATGAAAAGCATAGAAAGTGAGCCTTTGATTTCTAAGCGGTTGAGGTACTTGGGTCATTCGTAAATTTATCTATTGGAAAATATATGTATATAATTTATCATACCATTTCCTAAAGGCACAGTTAGATACAATGTATCTCCACATGATGCGATCTTGACACAAATTTCAAATCATCCATATAATAATGCTTGCTTGGCCTCAAAATATTGTAACCCATGTACTATTCTGTCTGTCATTTTGGTGAGCAATAAAGTCTATCTTAAGTTAGAATATCTCTACTTGAAGTGCTTTTTACCGCAACAAGGGGAGAATATTTTTTAATTTAATTTAATTTTAATATTCAAATTCAAAAGTTTTTATTCAAAAAAGGTTCCACTGGAGAACACTCTTTGAAGGTCATGCATATAAGATAATATTTAATTTTACTTCTTATTCTTGTACACCGTATTATGTACACCGCTTCGCA